>JAHWFO010017185.1:3444716-3522385 GCA_023313115.1 Rhysida immarginata
GTGAAAAAATCTCATCCCCTGCCCTTTATCGAGTGGGTAAAGTGAAAGGTATGGCTAGCTAATGTAGACAAAAACAGAAAAACTCATTCGAAACCTTTCACTTTACTCACTCGATAAAGGGTAGGGGATGAGATTTTTTCACTGGGTTTTTTGCTAAACCCACATTTTACATGATGCTCTACAACTTTCTAAATAACACATGGGGTCTAACCCCTACCCCTACAAAATTTAAATTTTCAAAATTTACCCCTTCACCCCCAGGGACGCGAAATGTTTTTATTCTGAATTAGGGGACATTAAAACCAAATAATTAATATTCACTTCCCCCCAATCTGTTCCCCTTGAGTCGTTATTTGGACCTAAAGACGGGACACCAATTATGAAACACCCTGTATAAAGGTTCTAGCAGTCCAAGTAATCTCAAGTCCCGTGTCCTGGCAATAATTTCCACACCTCGTAGAATCGGACTTCATTGTTGACTTGGCACATGTTTAAAAGGTGACGATATGAAATGATAACGATGATAACGGTGAAAAATTTTGAATTTTGAAGGTCTTGAAGAATTTGAATTTTGAAATTAAGGTCCGAAAAGTCCGAAAAGTTCACAATAAAAATTTCGATGAAATGAAAATGCAATCCAATAAATAGCCAATTATTTCATGATACTTAAAAACTAAACATGCTCCATGATAACTTAAAAATAAAAATTAAAATTAAAAATTAAAATTAAAAATTAAAAATTAAAAATTAAAATTAAAAATTAAAAATTAAAAATTAAAAATTTTTACTTTTTAATTCATTTAACAAAAAAACAACAACAACAAAACTAAGTAGTGACGTCAGTTCCTGGCCCGCGAGGCCAACGACAACAGACCAGGGCACTCAAAAGTCATATGATCATCGGGGTCCGGCCAACAATTCATCCTTCATTGTCTCCATCTTGGATTTTAACAATCACTATTTTTTCGTTTGTTGGAAACTATGAATGATGGATTGTTGCCCGGACCCCGATGATCATGTGACTTTTGAGTGCCCTGGCCTGTCTCTCGTTGGCCTCGCTGGCCCATTGCCTAGCGATTCCAAACTTAGATTTTATTTAAAATTATATGCTTTCGTCCACAGATGTAATTTTTTTATGTCTTTGTAAATTATTTTTGTGTTTACGTGTTACAGAATATAAATTTAAGATATGAAGTCTCAATTTCCATTTTTACCAACTTCGTCATAAAATGAGTTAAGAAAATAAAATTTCCCAATTATCATTTTATGAAGCGGCCCTTGAAGCGAGAGGATAGGCTACCCAGCAATACTATCCTGTATATTTTTGCAACACCTTGTAAAAGCCTGCAACCTGATACTTATTGAATATGGCTCATAGTTTTGATTTTGATTGGTCCACTGGGGTAGGAGTTACAGGGGACCATTTCGTATATGATATACAGGGTGAATACAAAAGTCTGAACCCCCCTTTTATTTTTTGAACCGAAGCAGATATGTCAATTTTGATGAATCCAATGAATAGGAAGTTGTGGGTGGCCTATCCCATGGTGCACTTTTCATCATCCCAAATATGCAAATTAGGACACATTCAAAATTTATCTCAAAAATCGTAAGGGATAGAGAAAAAAACCCAATTGCAAATTTGTTCAGCATAAAAAAACAAACAAAACAAAAAAAAAATCATCCAAATCGGACCAACCAATTACCCACAATCACGTGGTGAACTGTTTGTAGCTTACAAATAGTCACACTGCACAAGGAAAACTTAATGTTGATATTTCCACCATGTAAAGCATGCAAATCAAAAAATTAACATAAATTACCATACTCACATTCACTTTCATGCGGAAAAACAAATAAAAGGCATGTTTCAGCACACTGTTGACAGAACAATTCCAGGATGGCAAGCTACACTGTTCCGGAAATGGTCAACATGATCTTCTGCTTCGGAGAGGCAAGGAGAAACCTACATGCTGCAGTTAGGTTGTATCGAGACAGATACCCTAACGAACGCCATCCATCTCTCAAACAATGCGTCACATTATTCAAAGATTCGAGGCTACAGGGAATGTTAATGCAGAACGAGGACGACCAAGGGCACAAGGCGACGAGGATACAACAACACTAGTTCTGGCTGCAGTTGCTGCAAATCCCCACACAAGCAGCAGAGCAATTGCTGCAGATGTTGGGTGCCATCAGAGAACTGTTCTCAACATTCTACACGCACATCATTTTCACCCATATTCATTGTCACCAGGAGTTACTGCCATTGGATTATGTTGCTAGGGCCGCCTTCTGCAACTGGCTACTTACCTGCCTGGATGACAATACAAACTTCATTCATGAGGTGTTGTGGACAGATGAAGCCCAGTTCTCCAGGGATGGAGTTATCAACAGGCACAACCATCATCACTGGGCAGACAAAAACCCACGATGTTTGCGAGAAGCAACTCATCAAGTGAACTGGAGAATCAATGTGTGGTGTGGATTGTACAATGACACTGTGGTTGGACCGTATTTTACGATGGAACACTGACTGCAGAACGCTACCGGGCTGAAATTCTCAACGTGGTAGTCACAGACTTCATTGACAATTTGCCATTGGCCTCGTATCAGCGCACGTGGTTTCAGCATGATGGAGCTCCTCCACATTACGGGCTGGTCGTTCGCGAGCGTCTAAGTGAGATGCTTGGACAATAATAGTTCGTTGGCCACCCCGCTCCCCTGATTTTACACCACTTGACTTTTTCTTGTGGGGGTACCTGAAGGACAAGGTTTATGCTACGCAGCCCGCCTCACTGGAGGATCTGGTTCAACGAATCCAGGAAGCGTGCCGAGGAGTGACACCAGCCATGCTTGCCGATGTTTTGGCGTCAGTTAGGTTCTATGCCCAATTGCGTTATGGTGCCCACGGTCGTCACATCGAGCATTTTGTTGATTAACTTTTTTTTTAAACTGTTTGAAGTAACTTGTTTGTGCAGTGTGACTGTTTGTAAGCTACAAACAGTTCACCACGTGATTGTGGGTGATTGGTTGGTCCGATTTGGATGATTTTTTTTGTTTTGTTTGTTTTTTTATGCTGAACAAGTTTGCAATTGGGTTTTTTTCTCTATCCCTTACGGTTTTTGAGATAAATTTTGAATGTGTCCTAATTTGTATATTTGGGATGATGAAAAGTGCACCATGGGATAGGCCACCCACAACTTCCTATTCATTGGGTTCATCAAAATTGACATATCTGCTTCGGTTCAAAAAATAAAAAGGGGGTTCAGACTTTTGTATTCACCCTGTATAGGTAAGTAAAGGAGTGAAATTCGATATGCAGATTCTTCTAGCAAGATCTATATTAGTTTGGGCACAATTGTTCCAAAGGGGTCGGAGTTGTAAGGATAGCAGCCACGTGGTGTTTTCAAATGGCCACATACGGCATATGATATATCATTCGATTGGAAATGATGAAATATAAGAAGATAAAGCTCTTTTTCATTTTCTAAATACTACGTTGGAGAAAATCACTTTTTTGAAAAAAAGGATGGTAAAGATAGACAAACTCAGGGCTTCCGCTACTCTCCTATACCCTCCTGGGGAAGGGGGGTTAATTTCTTGCTATTTCTCAACTGATAAAATTAAAAAGTATCTTAATACAGTGGATAGTTATTACTCTAACCTAACCGATTCTGTAAATATATTGGTTTGTATTTCCCGATTCTGTAATTTTATGGTCTTGTAATTTTCCCTTTCTGTGTAAATTCTGGATTTTCGTCACTTGTTATTCGCTGATGAAAGTGGTATAGCTGCCGAAATGTACATCCGAAACATTAAAGAAATTCTATATGGATTTATGGTTTCTACTTTTATTTTTCTTCGTATTATCACATAGGATACTATTAGGATACTACATAGGATGTAATGTTTACAAATTAATGGCCTTCTCTTACTATTTTTCATAAATATAAAGTCACAATTTAGTCCATAGTCAGAAAAAGGTTCTAGCAAATGAATCACCATATGACCTATGGAGTAAACTGAGTTTTTTATCTTTGGGCAATAGTAACAGAAGGACATAATTTGTAAATATTGCTTTTAAATAGTATCCTCTGTATTAAAATACGTACGTTATAGGGTAATCATTTTTATTGATTGAGAAATCAGTAAAATTTATAAGTAATTATTCAGTATTCATTAGTAGTTGTAATATCAATAATAATATAAATATAATAATAAATAAAAATAGTCAAGTAATATCGATATACATAGGTAAACAAACAAACAAATAAATAAATAAATAAATAAATAAATAAATAAATAAATAAATAAACGGCAAAATTTGAAGTAGGCTGTTCAAAATAAAAACGGAAATAACAATTTTGATATAATAAATAATTTCACGGTTATTTGAAATATTTTTATCAAAGTTAACAATTCATGCTTATATAAATAATATTTATAATATTAATACACCATCCAGAAATTTTGTATACCGACAATTACATAATAAATGTAACAAATAAAGCGAAATAAATCGAGGTTTGTATTATAAATGCGTTTGAAATTAAAGTTGCGTAATTTAAAGCGAATATATCTTATTTTTAATCCTATATTCCTTTAATTACAGTAAATCAAAATAAAATCCAATCGACATCCTCCCGTTCTCAATATGGCGCTGTTGCCATCATCTTCATAATCTTCATTGCTATCAGTTATTTGGACTATTTCGGGTTTTTCCAATTTCTCCTACACATGCTAATTCTCCATCATCCGTTTCCGTGGTGCAATCTCAGAGAGAGAGTGAGAGTGAGACGTTGTTGCCATGGCGACGTTGCTACGGGAACGCTGTCGGTAACAATCATCGCCTACGTTGTTGACTCGTGCGCCGCGTACAAACGCCGATCGATGAATAATTCATGGGACCGGGCACCGGCATTGAGCAGCCCGTGCCGCGTCGAGGATGCCACCCGACCTAATAAGCTGCTCGTGCGCACGCGGCTCCTTTGTAGTTGTGCCGACGAGTTTTTCTCGCCTGGGCTCGGGATATTGGCGGAGCGCTTCGTTCGGGGTCCTGGGAGTGATTGCCTCCCCGTGACGGGCAGAAGGGAAAAAATACACACACACACACACATACATACATATATACATACACGCAGACACGGGGCTTTACGGTTAGCAGTAGAAACTCACAAGCGCCTGTATTATTCAAGACCTTGTTACGCCCCCCGTTTGGAGGGAGGGAAACTCATGTTGCTCGTTGAGGTCGAGAGTTCGAGTCCCTTGGGAAATCGCAAGCAGCGTATCGTATCGAGTCCTCGCCGTTCCCCCATCCGGAGATTCTCTTCGTTCGCTGTTATTGTGGCGGATGAGACAGACGATGGGCTCCCTATTGTCCGACTGGAATGAAGGAGATAAAAAAGAGAAAGAAATAAAAAGAAAACATCAAATTCCATACACAAAACTATATAGCTGGAAACGTAACAAGATGGAAAAGGGAAAAAATAACACAATTTGCTGCACATTTATCCAGAACATTATTTTTGAACTTCTTGGAATGCAATTTCAAAACATCAACCGAGCCACACGAAGGATAACAATAAAGTGGTTAGCGTGGAATCTTCCTAGACTAATATTATTCCAGTTAAAAGAGAAGTTTTCTTTTAGATTAAGGCATCACTTTCTATACGTAATCATAGCCTTATGCTATAATACACTACACCTGTATTCATTATATCATTGATCGTACCTCAAATTCTTCTTTTATGTTTACTTTAATTCTTGTGGCATTTTCTCTTGAGATATTCCTGCTTAATTTCCTATCCGCTACATTTTATATATAAGAAAGTTCGATTTATCAATATTTACGTTCAATATATCTCTTCTTCCCACCTATATTATTATGTTTTCTTTAATAGCTCATAATTATCACACTATAGAACCAGTTATGTTGAGGCAATAAAATAATTTTTATTATAATAATTTATTTTTATTATTTAGAATAACAAAATCTTTAATAAATTACATTTTTTTTATCATTTGTCTGTTTGAGATTTGGTTAAACTGTTAAAAATTATTCTATTACGACAACGTATCGATCCAATTTATTAACAATTCGACATTATGTTACCACTATGGAAATGTTTACTTACTCTATGGATAAAGAGTTTTTCCCTTATAATATTTAATAATTAAACACTTTTGGCATCTTTGATTAATCCATTTTCAAATATATTTCAGCTCTATAAATATATGAAAATACATGCATAGCACCCCCCCCCACTTTTAAATCATATTGTAATTATTATTAAAAAACTTGTTAACTTTTACTTACAAAAATAAGAAAAATCCTGCATCGAAGTGGATCATCAGAAGGAGTCTATTGTGCTTATAAGATTCCATTATAAACGGGTATACATATTGTATTTATTTATAATAAATATTACAAGCTATTTAAAAAAAATCAATATCTCTGTAATATACTAACGTATCATTAAAAATCTGCGTGGTTATCCATATATGAAGTTCTTATTTTTTTCATTTACTGCGTTTACAATAAAACAGGGAAAGTGAACAAATAAAAGAAAAGTCTAAAAAAATCTATTTCAGGTCCCACATACACAACCATCTCCTGTGTAAAATCAATGTGATTACAGCAATAGAAATGATGGCAGTGGTTCTTGAATGATTGGCTATTTGTGGTGTAAACCTTCGTTTAATGGCCTTACTTAAATGAGATTTTCGCGAATTCTCCTGTCAGAGATTAGAAACTGTGCTTATTCGAGCTTCAACGGGCGAGGTGATCCATTATAATGAAGGTCTCAGCTGCATTTCATTTCCCATGGAAAGCGTCATCTCGAAATTGTCTTCCAGTAAAAACACGGCACACGTGTCCGAGCATCGAACCCACGTTCCACGGGGAAGTAGCCAGTTGCACTAACCATTTCTCTACGGCCATAGATCGGATGCTCACTCTGCAAGGGAAAAATTAAAATTATTGTTATCACATACCGTGAAAAAAATTCGAATACTATAAATTAAACGCTTAACATTACGCTTCCTTGTTTAAGGAGAGATTAAAATCGAGTATTTTTGAGCGCATTGATTTTTGAATGAATTTTCTGCTGATTAATGAATTGCAGTTGATTTTTTTTAAACTGTAAAGCAATTTATTTTGGTGCATCGGAAGATAGGGGTTAGAACGAAACGACTGTCGTATTTACGTGATTAGAAACGGTGTAATACTATGAAATTTTATTTGGCAATGCAAAGAAGTAATCACGGGAATGATTTATCAGCGTAATGAATAACGGGAGAAGAGATAAAACGAAAAAGGCAAGCTCACCGAGGTTCACTACGCGTTCTTCCGCATACGCACAAGATTTATGGGGATTTTGGGTTTTCCCCTTCCCTCCTTTCTCTATCGATTAATGACGTATAAACACCAATTCAAAAATAAAAATTGAAAACAATAAGAATTTTATTTATGGGGACATTTATAAAAATAAAGAGAAGCTTGTTTATCTGTTTATTAAAAAATATATATATTCTATATTTTTATGAAATTTATCATTTTTACAGTTTATATTTACATCATTTAGGTACGCTATTATAAAAGGTGTTAAGACATCTATAGTCTACCGAAAATTTCACTTTAAGCATCCTTTACATTTGAGACATTAATTTTACATGCATAGAGAATGCTGTACGTATCTTTACATTCTGGTGCACACTCATATGTATAAGTGAAATGGATAGTAAGCACTTCATTCCATTTCAATTTTTTATTTTTTATTTATTTATTTATTTTTATTTTTAGGAAACGGTGTACAAATTTGAATGGTAACCGGCAAAGACATACTCTTAACCCGAGCATTGAGGGAAAGCCCTACCTTTAGGATTTTCATGACAGTCATGATTAGTCCATTTACTATTAAGGCTTCCATTATTATCCGTGAGACAGTAGAGATTTTATGTTTTGATTCCCCAATAATTAAAATATACATGTAGTTTATCCTAGAAATGCTTAATAATTTATTTATTTCGCTTCTACAATGTTATTCCAGGAAAGGGCCAAAGACTCGTGTGGAGTCCAAACAGCCTGTTCGACTCACGACACAGAACCAAGAGCAGCGTTTACCACTAACGATAAACCCTAAATACAATCTAGATCATTTAATCCATTAATAAAATTCCATGTTTCACAAATCCCCCTTACGAGCAAAACCCCCTTCGTAACATATGCATTAATTTTGACTTGAATTGTAGCAGCTCTATAGAAATACCATTAAAATTGGGCAAAGCTTCAACTTATTTTATCATTTCCCAATGGACTTTAAGAAGTTCTAAATACAGGGATCTACCGTATATCCATACCCATTTTTTGTGGATATTGCCTTCTCCTCTATCCACAGCAATATACCATATACAGGGTGTTTCTAAAAGGAAGGACAATAAGTACATAGTGTGATTCCATGCATCAATAGAAGCAAAAAAGTTCCTTATCGAAAATGTCGAAAAGTCAAAATTTAAATTGCGTCGTTACATCATTTATGAACTTTCCGCACCAGCAGTTCATTAAATTCAAAGGGGGGGGTTACAATTAAATCGGCGGCAATTGTTGAGATTAAATGACGTTTTCGACAGATTTTCAGCAAACTTCGCGTGATGTTTAGACCCTTAACATTTGAGTTTTGAACACTTTGCATAAGGAACTTTAAGTTTGTAATCATACAAAGGATCACGCTAGGTACTTATTGTCCTTCCATTTAGAAACACCCTGTATATGCATACAAGATTTGTACCAATTAAAACACTGACTTTAATAAAAGAAAAAAAAACAAAAAACAAACAAACCTCATTTTTTTTTTACTTGAATTGGCATTAATTACATTAATAAACGCCTGATACTTGAATTTTTAAAAATTTCCACTATATTCTCATAATCAACATCATTTAAGTTTCCTGGACCATTGACAATAATTCTTAAATAATTATCTAAGGACTTTTGTGTCAGTGGACTGCGTAACTCGGTGCGTCAAAAAAAATTAATATACTCTTCGGTATTAAAATGATTTAGTGAAGACACCGTTTGCCATCAGAATAATATATAAGGTACCGTTAAACGGTACCAAACTGACCTTAGATAGACCCTAGTAATAAGAACTGAAAACTCTGCATATTAGACTTTTCCGAACCGTTTATGCTTTACTCTCATACCTTTTCGCTAATCGCTAAACCGAATTTAACGTGAATATGAACACAAAGTATTATAAACAAGGCAATACTAATCATCCACATCCATGTGTATTTTTTTAAAATAATTTTTATTCTTCTTAAGCATGCTGTTATTACTGCAAACGTTATTCACTTGTTTCCATTTTACGGATTTTCATTCGTTTTCAAGCTCGTCGTTCGTTTCTTTCCTTAGGATTTGAAAGTCTTCATGAAGGTCATTTCGCATGCAGAACTTGAACAGCTGCGTGTCGGAGTCCGAACGCTGGATGTATACAGATCGTTTTGTGGCCGTGTTCTCCGTTGCACGAGGAATGAGGGGGTGAGCAGAGGAGGAGCCACGAAAACAAACCCAAAGAGCCGGGAAGTTTATTTCCTGCCACTGTGGTGGAACAGGTGGAACACGTATGGCGAGTAATGACGGAGTGAGTGACGAAGCTCAGCCACGTCATCGCAGTCAGACGGGATGGAGACAAGGGGCCAATTAATAGCGCGCTAATTTTGGCAACTGTTAATGAAGGCCTGAGTGGACAGCGATGACAAGGACAACGAGAGAGGGGGCAATGAAAAAGAAAATAAAGAAGGACCGGGGAGGGGTGCAGCAGATAGGTGCTTCTTTTCTTTGGACTTTCCCTCTTGCTCTAAGTGGTAGGCATGAGCAGCTTTGTTCATTCATGGATACAAATAATTACAGTAGACTCCCTATTAAACGGCCTATGTGGGACCTGACTTTAAACCGGGTAAACGAAAAGCCGGTTGATTCGAAAACGATACAAAATAGCATTTATGGTTTGTAATCAGTAAAAATAGTATATACACTATATGTTGTATACAAATATTTATTAAACATCTGCTTATATATGTACAATATTTGGTTAATAAAGTGAGTGATTTTTCGTTTGTTTTCATATATTAGCTTATGACCGGGGAAAAAAATCTTAAAAAACTTGACGAAAATATGACCGATTAAAGGGCGACTGGATAAGACCATCTTTGCAAATGCATCTTTTGAACTATACAGTAGATATAATATCACTATTACCAATATTTTTTTTCTTTACCAATAAATCCTCGCTGAACATTCTTGATTTATTTTTTCAAGATCTATGTTGATTGAACATTATTAATAACATTCCAACTTTAACAATTGTATAAATAATCTTAAGCAATCAAATATGTGATATAATTAAAAATAGTAAACTCATAGTAAGGGGATAATACTAAGAACTAAGAAGAAAATGCGTAGGAGATAATGGTTGCCTAAAGTGAATTGTGATTTATTTTAATGAATGTGGATGAAATGTTTGTGTAAAAAAGGCGTAGCAGGAGAGAGAGAGAGAGAGAGAGAAGGAAAACAGGTGGATTAAACAAAGGAACGAAGATGGAAGAGAGTTGTTGCTATAATAAATAAACAGATAATAAATTTTAAAAAATAACAAAAATAAATGAAGCAAGAACACCCTAATCTGCCAACTGAGTTTTCAGAACAGAAGTTTCAGATTTCTCTAGATGCAAATATAGAAGACACTATCCTCAAGGCTAAATGAATGCGCGTCTCTTTTAGTGGGAAATAACATAAAAATTACTTCAGGTACTCATAAAACAGAAAGCAAACGATAACAAATATATTTATTTTTCAGAAAAGATCAAGAATTTTTAAAAATTCCGACGAGTTTAAATCACAAACCTTCGAAGCCGATAATGGAGTGCCAAATACCGCTTTCATTAAATGTAAAGTGCAATTGCTTTAAAAAAAATCGGCAGAGCTTAAAAGTTCTCCTTTGCATAGAATCGAGCTTTATGACTTCCACTTGGCTTTTATAGTTGCTAATAAGCTTGGAATAGCTTCATGAATTTACTCTCCCTAACACTGAACTACGATATTTAGATGTTCTATTAAATGGAAAAGTTTCTCTTGCTTCTGGAGAGAAAGAGAGGAGGAAAAAAAAAACTTTCCGGGATTGATCCATGCCTCTCAAGAGAAAATGTTCCTTAAATAAAGTTTTTGCCTTAAAAATAAAACTGATGCCTCACATAACCCAAATTCGTAAAAGTTCTTTTTTAAAAAACATTGACAATGTTGTTATAGATGTTGAGAGCTTTAATGATGGATTTTTTTTTTCACATTTTTTTCACCAAGAATTGAGACTCATTATATACTGACAAGCTTTGAAGACAGAGTCAAAGAGTAAGAAAGTAAATATTGTAAAATCTATTTTACTTGCTACTTTTGGAAAGTATAATTTAATATTATCAGACATTACTCACTACATTATCAAGACCTTTTTGGTTAAACGCGTATTTAATTTGTGGATATACACCGATCTTAAAGTAAAAATTAATATGAAGGCAATGTTACATTTGTATTTTAAGCAATAGTATCTGTGTTAGAGGAGATGGATTTTAAAATAATGCATTAATTTCATTAAAAACTAAATGGAACATTTTGGTTAGGGAGTAATCTTTTAGAAAAGAACATTTGGAAAAGGCCTAAAATGCATGCAGTGCCAATTTATTAGGCATACAATCTCCTAAGAAACTGAATTAGTCCGCTGATATGATCCTTTAGTTTGCCTGATCGTTGCAAATTGCATATGGACAAATGTAAGGATATCATCAACTTCAAAAGTTGGTATGATTGGCGCACGGGCTCAGGGTCTGCGGTTATACAAAGCCGTTAACATTTTGAGAGTTTCTCGAACAACGACTGCTAGAGCGTGTATCGAGAATGGGAGGAAACAAGAAACATGTAGCCAGAAGAAGGCTTGTGGTCAGAAACAAATGAGAGGCACCTAAAAATATTGAGCATGGTGGTAAAATCAAAAAGGCGTACGATAATTCAGCCACCACAATGAAAGAATGTCAAAGAACATTTCTGAACACATCGTTCGCTAAACTTTAAGAGTACCATATCTTTTGGACAAACACAGGAAAGTTCACTTTCGGTTAGTTTACGAACGCCGTCATCTTACTGAACATTGCATAGTCCGATGAAACTCGATTCTTATTGAAACATGTGTATGGCAGACTCAGAGTATGGCGTCAATAGAACGAAACGAAGTGAGTGATAACCTTACAAGCTTGCGGAGAATTGATCACTCTACGGGAATGTTTTTGTGGTAAATCGTAGGCCCATTGATCCTAGAACAGCTTAGTTGAGTTTTATTGCCGACCAGGTTTACCCATTCATGCTCACCATCTCTCCAGGCCTGTACAACAGGATACTCCTTCCATGCCATATTTCTCGATTGTTTTCGATTGGGCCAATGAGCATTACAACGAGTTTGGTCGACTTCCATGGTCATTGCAGATCTGAAACCGATCGAGTATCTGTGGATGAGGTAGGCGCTCGAAATCATCAACCTTCCAATCTGTCGGAGTTACGGTGAAAATACTTGAAGACCGTTTTCGAAAACTTGTGGACCCATGCCCGGCAAATTCAAGCAGCTATAGGAGGTCCAACACGATATTAACTGGTGTGCATAATAAATTGGCCACTCCGTATATATCTTTTTCAGTTCATCTATCTATGAAATGATGATTTGTACTTCGAAAAAAGCGTTTTAGAGATCGGTTTATTATTTACCAGTATAATAGAACATCTTCATTTTAAGCTTATCACATTATCTCTCCTTTACTTGAAACGAAATTGATAGTTGCGTTCAAGAGAATTATGGTCATTTTATCGACTTTTCCTCATTTTGCATTTAGCATGTTTATGCCTAAATATTAAATTTCTTGAAAGTTTATATGTTGATTGAAGTCTTAGCGTTTAAAACGAATATTTCTTTTATAAATTCTTTATGCACAAGAAAGTAGAAACAATGGAGATTTCGAAAAAACTGAGATTGACATAACTGAAACTGGGATCTGGTTTAGAACGCATATCACTCAAAACATCAGAAATAGAAAGCGTTCAAAATTTCAAAAATTTTTATGAAAAAAAGAGAAGTGATGTTTTTAGCACTTGTAAAAACTTAAATATTAATGCCACACACTTCGATGGAATAATACTTTTTATAATGATTTGGGGAGAAAATACATTTTAGGTTTTTAATATGAGCAAAAAGTTCCAGAAACTTGTATATCAGAATGTTCTTTAACAAAGATACTTTTAAAAATGCCAGCTGCTTTTCTTTCTTTTTATACAATAAGTAAGGTAACTTTCATTTCTAATAGTATAAGAAGTATCATAATTTTTCTCCTGCTATTTTTAAGATGTCAAATTAATAACACATACTATCGAACATTAAAAAAAAAAGGTACCGTCCTTATAAGATTACCCCAAAATACTTATACTGAATGAATATCCCTCGTACTTAAAGAAAACGAAAAGCCAAGAAATATAAATTACAGTCACTGCATTGTATTTTAAATTTAAATGTAACCTTAACTGTTTATTGACATCCTGCTTCTTAGTGCCATAATTTAATAGATCTTCACTTACAAAATACATTCGTTTCAAACATAATGCGTCTATGTTGGACACAAAGAGAGGAGACAATTTCGCAAACAAGTTTTCGACGCACGACGGAGAAAATAAGTGGAACCTCTCTAAACTAATTTGAATATAAAGGATTAAAAAAGTATCTACTCGAAACGTCCCGCGATGGTCAATGCTTCCCTGTATGCTGTAAAGCTTAACATTCTAAACTTTCTCTTTAAGGGTATAAGGGTTAGCGAAGTGTAACTTGTGAATGGCCGGCTGCCCGCGAGCCAATGGGCGCCTCTGATTTGTCGATCGATAGATAATGTTGCAGGCATCACGAGCCCCCTTTTGTGGCGCTGAAAGCCCCCCGATTATCTCCTGTAACACCCCCATCCACCCATGGCTAACATGAGAAGTGTAACAAAAGCCTCTCAAAGCATCAATGTGTGGCCCAATGGAAACAGTAGCTCCTTCCCCTTCACCCCCTCTCTGGCTGCCCATCTGGACGGACGGAGGGAACGAGAGGGAAGGAGAGAAAAAAAAAATGAAAAGAGAACGAGAGAAAAAGAAAAGCCATCGGAATCGGATCAAACGTGTGTGCATCTCTTTCGTCTTCTCCCTCCCCTCGGGCTTTCTTCTCCCTTTCTCGGCTTCAATTGGATATATTTTCTTTGTCTCTTGTTTGTCTTTTTCTTGCTGTCTCTCTCTCTCGAAATTGTTTGAATCAAACCTTAGGCGACTGCCATTGTCCACGCATTCTCTTCTCCAGTGCGCACGTCTGGCACGTGTAGCGATGACGTCACGTTCGTTTATAAACCTTCACAGAACAAGCTGCGCTCGACCAAACTGTATATAGTAAAGGGAGGGCGAAGGGTTTTCACAAAGGAACAAGACCTCACCACCACCACCACCACCTGGGGAAAAGAGAAACGAGAGAGAGGGACGGACGACAACGTGACTGGCTGGCACGTTCTCTGCATACGCACCGTCTCCCTCTACAACGACCGACGGACGATTCTTCTTAATAGGCGAGTCTTGTTACAAATTTCTCCAGGATAAAGACGGGAAAATGAAATAGTAATGCAATAAAACTCACGTGGCTCTGTTGTTAAAAGTTTAACGCGTTGGACAGAGTTACGGAAGACTTCATGTCCAAAGGCTGCGAAGGAAAATTTTTCATTAAACGCGTTTCTTTATGCTTGACGCTTTTAAACAGTTATAACAAGGTTTCTTTAAAGCAGACTCTCGGCCAGCTTAACATGGATAGCGAAAAACAAATAAAAGTTTTATCAAAAATTTTGAATACAGCTTATCGTAAAATATGAAATACACGTATGAAATCCAAGCTTGCTAAGTTAATGGCAATTACGGTGATTCTGAGGGCTCTATCGTTGTTCGTTGATTCCTACAATCAAATTTTCAATTTATCTCTTAAAAACTCAGTGGAAAAAAAAAGTAAGATGATGAGCAGAAACGTTCTCAAATATTATGGTAAATTATTAAAAAAACGAAATATTTTTACCAAAAAGAATATATAAAATAATTTAATTAAAGACCACGATAATAAGATATTATAACATAAATTTATACGAATCAGCTAAACATCAATTTATTTTTGAGCTATAACACAAGCGTTCTCACACAAGCGTTCTCAGGTTATTGGTTTAATAACAATCAAATGCCATATGAAATTAATTTTACTCACGCTAATATTTACACGTTTCTGGTTCTTCATCTGACTTTGATATATAATCGTCAACTGGAAAAGTACACATTGATTTCTTATTTTCTCGTTTTGTTTATTTAATGAATTCATAAGTATCATTAAAATGATTAAAATGACTTGGACGATTTCAAAATATTTAACATTATCATTTAAAGGCTTGATAATAAAATGCGTAATGACTAATTTAATTTCTCAACAAAATGATATAATAACCGAATCATTAATTAGAATGCATTTGGATAGATTCTTACCATTTAGGGAATAAACCAATTGATATTAATTAAACAAGTATTGGTCATTTAAACCTTGAACGAGTATTAACTAGGCTTCTGAATTCAACTAATCAGTGAAACACACACACACACATATATATATTAAAAAAAAAAAAATTATCCATCTTGATCCCGAATATTCGATGACTGATCTATTCGAAATTATTTCATTCTTGATATAAATAACAAAATAACCTGAATAAGTATCATGAGAATCTGTGGTCGTGCGAATTGAGTTGAGAGGGAGAAGGAGGTTGGAGGGTGTCGCAACACAGTTTCAAGTTCATGCATTCAGGCGATTGTCCACGGCCACGTTAACGAACACCTGTCCAGACTACGGTCCACCGACTCTCGGACAAATTAGTGCGGGTGAACGCCGCCGAAGAAACGAAACAAATTAAAAGCCGGACAAATTCGAAAGGCAAAATGCATGCAAGGAAGCATGCTTACGTTCAGACAACAAAATTAATGTCGATAGAATGAACAAGTCTTACGGTACCGGATTAATTAGATTCAGTCTGGAAAGATTTATTAAAATTTTAATATCTCTTCTTCCGTCATGGCCGTAGCGATATAAGAGAAGTAAGTAGGTATTCACAGATAAGATATTCCACGTTGCTTACCGCTAGAGACACCCGATCTGCATTTGGTTTTCGTCCAACGGATTTTTTTTTACTAAGAGTGCAAAAACATGCAGAAAATAAAATATCAAATCAACAGAAAAACAATTCCATACTAATTTGACGTAAATTAGAAAAAATAGTTAATTAATGCAAAAATACTATAACTGTAAGTAAATGAACTCTTAAAGATTTGTCTATCGAAAAATCTTTACCTGATGCTTGGTAGGCTTATCTCCAGTTATAATATCATTTATTATTTAAATGAACTCTTTCTTAAAAAATTTAAAAAAGGAGAGGGAAATGCTATGTTAAATAGGACACTGAATAAGTAAAGGGTATGTATTCTATATATTATTCACCATTTTATGCTTGAGATTGATGTTTCTGAATAGCATGCACTGGAACCAAGTAACCAGCAAATTTTATGCACCTAAAAATGAAAAAAAAAATATTTATCAGTATATAGCAATTCATCAAACTGACAATTACTTCTTAACTAGCTTTTTAATTAAGTTTTTGAAATTTTAATAGTTTTCCTGACGCTATGTAGATTTTTTTCAATATCGTTGTTTAGTTTTCCTTTCGTAATAGGCTATCTATTTGTCAGAAGAAAGGTTATTTTAATCTCAGCCAGCGATGCAACGAACAATGGTCCCTCACATAAAGCAATTAATTAGTTGAAAATTCGTTAATGAATATGAAATTTTCATGATGGATCTTTAATCCTTTTTCTCGAAAGTCATTCTGATCTTAGATTTTATATACAAGACTGCTGTTTCCCTTCAAGCCATCGATCGTATTTTCACAGTTCGTAAAATAATTTTTTCTAAGGTCAATAGATTTCCCAGAAAACTCTGTAAGTACATTTCGATCTCTTCATATAACAGTTCACTATATTTTACTTCTTAACCACACTTTTGATAATAAAATACAGGGTGATTAAAAAAAGAGTGGTGGAAAAGAAAAGCAGATTTATTCACGTCTGGATGAACCTAAAACAACTGTAACTAGTGGGTTGTCGGAAAAGTCATGACGCATTTGACCTTTGAAAAACAACCCAACACATGAGAAGTCTCTAACTGTTATTTGACATCACATACTTTCGATGTGGGCGACCTTGTTAGCACGACAGATGTCAAGACGATAGTCCAATTATCGTCCAAGCATTCCCTGGTATATCGCCATCATTGCTTCAGAGATGCGTTATTTCAGGCAAGGGGGAGAGAGGATACGCATTGTGGCAAGGGGCGGGAATGTACATTGTCCCAGGACATACATTGTTCCTGATGTACTTCAACAAAAAGAAGCCGTCAAATAAAGCGGCCAGTGCTGTTTTGGGAGATCGTTATTTCCGGTACAGCCAAAATAACGCCCAGATAAAGTATCATTCATGTATGGGCGAGCACCATCCTGTTGAAAAACTATCTGACCTCTTATCGTTTTTAACCACTCTCGCTCCGGTATTTCTTTCCACACAATTCTTTATGATTCAGTGAAAATAACATTCTGCCAATGCAGCACTGACCGCCACGATTTCTAAATTTGATACCTTTTGATTTAATGTACAGAAAATAAGAACCAAAAACTATGGAGGATGGGTTGTAACCAAATAAATAGGAATAGGAATATGCTTGTGGAATTGTGATTTCAGTTCCTGTTTATTTGGTTATAACTTGCGATTTCTATTTCTGGAAGTACATTAAGGACAACTGTACATGCTCCCCTTCCCTACTACGGCAATTGCGCGACATGAAACGATATCTTAGGAAATGCTAGGCTACCGTCTTGACAGCTGTCTTATTATCAAGAAACCCACATCACGCATTAGTGATGTACAGGCAGTGCCGTGGCCAGAAATTCCTGTAAGGCCAGAATTTCATTTTCCGAAGAAGCATGCAGTATTTTTCAACCTTTTTAATTTCGTCTAGCACCTATAGGAAAGCTTTAGATAAAATATCGCGTTCCTAAATAAAATAATAAGAATGACTTACCGCCATGGCGGATAAAAGGAGCACATTTTCGTGTTATAGCAACGAGACATCAGCTG
Source organism: Rhysida immarginata (assembly GCA_023313115.1). NCBI lineage: Eukaryota > Metazoa > Arthropoda > Chilopoda > Scolopendromorpha > Scolopendridae > Rhysida > Rhysida immarginata. The sequence goes on from JAHWFO010017185.1 coordinate 3,463,033, forward strand.
TAGGTACTTAAAGCTAATTTGCATTTAAAACACTTTAGAAAAAACTATACATATATGTGTAAACTGAATTGTAAATTCCGAACGTAAAGAGAAATTTAAAAAACAAATATTAAGTTGAGAGTGTAGTAATTCTTTATATATTCGAAGAAATAAAAGTTCTTTAATTTGTAGGCATTCCTACATAATGTTAAACGAAGTGAGTCTCAATTGTTGAAGTATTATGTGTAAGCGTTAATTATTATTATATCGTATTCTATTGCTAAAGCGTTTCTACGTAATCATCTACTGTTGAAGCGAGCGATTAGCTACTAGTAATGAGCTAATGACAACATTATGTCTAACAGAAATCAGCTATTGATAATGTTAAGCCTAACAGCAATATGCTCTTGATAGAAATTAGCTATGGATAACAACAGTTCTAACAATAAAATTGGTAGAGACTTTACAACACAATAAAATTGGTAGAGACTTTGTTGTGTTGTAAAGTCTCTACCAATTTTATCGATAGAAACAGCACTATGGACCCCTTACTGAACAACAGTTCTAACAACTCATAACGAGCTTGATAGCCTATATAACATGCCATATCTTAGCATTGAAAGTTCCCAATTCTACCACATGCTACCATTAGAATACGTACTATTAAATCAATTTCGACCATCATTAAATTTACGACCATCAAGTTATCGTATTAACTAATAACCTCCCTACTTTTGGTTTAGGCAATTGGCAGCTATCTCCCCCTTTCTATAATCGTCTATCACGTGTATTCTGCGTGCAACGTATAGAACTGAAGTGCATAGCACGAAATGATGATTCATCTCTTCCGACAATTCAGTACTCCCACTTTCCTCTTTGCAACTCACTGCACTGTTAGAATTGTGTCTACAGACGGAAAGTCGGACGGATGTCTTGACAAACCGATCACATGAGCACTTTTCTCCGAAAGTTTGCTAAAAAGAAAATCATATCACAGACAATTTCTTCGTCAAAATTTTCTACCTTTGAAGTCCCTTAGCCACCCCCTCCCCTTTCCCCGGCTACGCCTCTTTTTACAGGTAAAAGATTATGTACGCAACGTGTCTTTTCACGTAATTACACTTATGTTAAGTTTGGATGTGAATGAATCAAGTTTACATTTTACACTATTTTTTTTGAATCAGGCTGATTTTACAGATTAGAATATTATAATTCTTATTTTAAAGTATCAGCATTCTTATCCCCGCAAGCATGATCATGTAAATATTGAAAAAAAAGACCCAAGCAGTTATTCAAATCTCCTATTTTTATAATATGAGATTATAAAACGAGATTTTCTAGTACGAGATTTATCTGGTAATGTGGTCTATTGAAGTTATTTAATATAAATACTCTTGAGTTAATGATGGGGAAAAAGTTTTGAAATTAACATAATTCTAAATTTAATTCAAACATTTTATTCAATGATTCTCTATTATTATTCCAGAAAGAAAGCAAGATCTTTAACTATCCCTTTTATTTTTGAAGAGCGGTATTTAGGAAATTTTTTATGATATGGGCTGTATTTACATCCTAAATAGTATTTCCTGCTGTGTAAATGGATTCATTCATTGTCACGCTAGTTATCTCCCTCCTCCCGTATCCCTAGAGGTCTCCTCAAATGGACATGCACTCTCGGATGAGAAACATTACCGTGGTTTATTAACACAGCAATAATTTATTGACTACATCATGAAATGCTATACCATTAGAATCAACATATTCTTTACAATTTAAATCTTCTCTATGATGGTAAAATACCATTGAGATAATTTATATCTCTTGAAATTTTTATTAAGACATTTGATTTAAATAATTATACAGGTTGAACCTAAAGTGAACCAATAGGCAATTTCTAAAATACAAATCTGACAAACTAGTTTCAATGGAAGAATTATTGTACTTTTATAAAATGGATAGTAATGTTTTTATTTGAACATAACATTTTTACAGAATTACATTAAAATCCTTTTTTTTTTTTTTTTAACTTTTTCTATAAATCCAAACACACCGCACTTTCAGTGCCTGTATATCCTAAACGGTTGGATCAATTGAAAAAACATTTATCAAATGTTGTGTACAATCTGAACACCACTATAAATAAAGGTTTACATTGCATATTTCAAATTCGACTTCCCTATTCTAAATTGGTATCGGATTTTTGGAAATAGAAAACACATAAAAAAAAACCCTCACATGAAAGTACAATAATTCTTCCCTTGACAGTACTCTGTCAGATTTGTATTTTAGAAGTTGGCTATTGATTCACTTTAGGCGAAACACCCTGTATAATTTAGAAAATTTCCATTGGAAAAAATTATAAATAATGAATTCAATCTACGATAACATTTTATGCATTAGAAGTTTAATTAACCGCAATTTAATCTCTATTTCAATTTAAATTTACTTAAAATTTACCATTTTATCTAGAAATGAAATATTCATGTAAATTACATTAAGAGTTCATTAAAGCGCACGGAGATATTTAATCCTTTTCATTTTAAATGAATTAAAGATTTACTTACAGTCCATAAATATTCATCAGCAAAAAGAAATTAAGCGTATTCATAAATAATATTGAAAAAAAAAACCCGGCGCGTGCCATTTCATTAACAGGAATATTCCATGCATTTAAACAAACATTCACATTGAAAAAGAAGTATTAATAAAGTCATCTGTAATAAATATTAATAATTCATTTTTTCATTTCAAAATACTCTCTTGTGCAGAGATGAAAAAAAAAAATGATTCATATGCATTTTACCTTTACTAAAGGATGACGAAACGCTCGTCGCTTTTTTTCCCATTCCGTTCGTAATTTGATGACGTCAGATGAGTCTAGGTGTGGTGGTGAATGTTGCACGTGCTCTTCTCGCAGACGATGATCTAACAGATGGCAACATCCAGGTAATAAGGGATTACAATAATGATAATAATAATAATAATAATACTAAAGGCCATTATAAGACAACGTGACGGTCTGCTCTCATGCAGCTACCTCCAACATTAATGAGCGAATGACTCAATCAAATGTGAAATCTCGTTGAGAAAAAAAAATACGGCAGATTGGAAATGGCAGAAAATGACGATTATTATACAGACGCCAACAGCTTTCTGCTATTTATTTTAAGGTGATTAGAATACAAATGTATCTGAATATGTTTTGCGAAGTCATCTGTAATTGAAGAGGCGGAAATTTTCCCAATGATTTTCCTAGTTATTAAATTCATTCGATGCGTATTACACTTATAGAATTTAATGTCTTTTTGGTAACTTAAAACGGAAATTCTCATAATAACTTCTATAAAGTTCTGATAAGATTTTTTTTTGGTCTGAATTCATTTTCTTTCGACTAGCGTTTAATTAAATTTAATTAATTCTTTCGAGCTGGTCGAAGGAATTTAGTTGGGTGCTTAATTGCAATTCAAAGCAACTGGAATTATTGAAGTATCAGCAAAAAAATGTCTCGGAAATTTCATTTGGAAGAGAAAGGAAAAAGTTCCACCGTCCAAATCTTGATTTCCTATTCAAATTTTCTTTCGTAATGAAATTTTTGCTGACAAAATGTAAATTGCAAATTTACTCTTTCGGAATGCAAGCTTAAGCTAAATTTAGTATTGAAAACAATTCCGTTTGCACAACGCTCCAGAATATTTCAACATATTTGACTGCAATAGAGAAAATTTAGAATATTCAACATTGTACAATAGGCTAGTTTTTGCGCTAAATTATTCTCTTTTCATAAATATCTATCTTGATTGACGTTGAACTTAAGCTTACATTCTGAAAGGAACAAAAAATATTTCATTTGAAGTAAATTTCTTGGAAAAGAATAACCTTTCAAGTTTCTTTGTCGGTGTTTTATGCAAAGATGGCTTCAAACCATTTCTTTCAGAGTCGTTGCAGAGTTTTGTCCTTATCTAACACGAATGATGCTTATATCACCAATATCGTTTTCGGTTAAAACGGATAGCGCGCTTCTACGTAGATCAAAATCACGTAGCCGACATTTGATTGTTTTACCTATTCATGTGAATTCTAAATTTCTACGTTTTACACATTTTACGTTTTTATTTATTAACAGTTATCTGAGAAGATTTGGAAAGACTCTGTAACAGTGATGCCATGGAGGGTGTGTTGTAAAAATATTCTCGATTACTATCTCCACTATTAAGAGGTTATGTTTCTGTATCAAGATTATGTATCAAGGTTTATTTTAATGTTCAAAAGTTGCAATACAAATTAATTATCAAATGTAATGTATTTATGCAGTAAAAATAAGATATATTAAAATTATTGTAGTAATTGCAATAAATTTAAATATGTATTTCTTGAAATGTTTTTATTATCCGCTAAAGGAGATATATCTTTTCGGTATTGCCGCAAATACGAAATCCAGTAATACTGAAACCCTATTATGGAGATCAACAATCCTTCTACAAATCATTTTAATAATAATGGTAGCACGTATTATTTAACAATTTCTCAGCTATAACATTATCTACAATATCCCGAAAGCACGCACCATTGGCAATAATATTTCCTACAATGGACTGGTCGACGTGGGCCAGTAGAATGGCCTCTACAGAACACCATTGCATTTTTTCCTGTGGGGTCAATTAAAGGCTAGCGTTTACAAACAGAAGAGCATGTAACTTCCTTAAATTTGAAAGCCAGAACCGCACAGGCATGTCATCGATAACCGCTGGCATCTTGGAACGTGTGCGGAATGACTGGACCACCCTGTTTGAAACTGCTAGAACATATGTGAAGAGCTCTTTAGGCTATGGTGTGTGAATTTTTGGGGCACTCTGTGTATATTATTTCTTAAAAGTTACGTCGACTATTCCCTTTTCGCATTTGTATCTACCTCTTTGAGTCTTCAAGGCCACTTCCGGCATTTAATTTAGCCTATACTATTCTTTTAGTAAGAAAAAAAGGGGCAGCAAAATTGCAAGCTACCAATGAACTGATATTTTTAAAGTCGAAATCTCCATGTATTAATCATATTTAAAGTAGTTTTAAATTGAGGCTGGTCTGAAAATCTATTCTTGCAAAATTTTGTATTGTGCAGAGGCAGTAGTGTTTTTTTTTTGTTTTACTTTAATAAAATGATTTTTTGATTTGCCGAAAACATGATTTTTACATTTGCACAATATTATGCGATTTTAAAAAGCCGAACTAAAATAAAAACATTCTAAGGCGGTTTAAAATATATGAACTATTCTAAAATTTTTTCGGAGTTTGTACAAAATGCAGTACTAATTCATTTATTATAGCTTGATTTATTTTATTTTATGAAATGTTATAAAATTTCAGACACAGGACATTTGTAGATAAACGTATAATTTATTTATTTATTTATTTATTTATTTTTTTATAAAATTTGAATTTGTTGCAAACTTGTTTATTTATCCAAAAAAAAGGATAATTGATCGAATATGATGAATGAAAGAAATGTGAATCTGCGGGCAGATAAAATTACTTTCTGTAAAATTGAAGATTTTGCTAAAATTAATGAGAATATTATTGATAATAAAATTAAGGTCTATTTTCATTCAGACACACAAGTAAGCAATAGTATGAGCATTTATTACGAAATTGGTTAAAGTCCAGTTTTGGAAAATTAGAGAAAGCAATTAACTAGATATAATGCTATGCATTTTATTTATATATAATATACAGTTCATACATCTTAAAATATCCATGCGCTTTGATCAAGTGAAAATTCGGGTAGAAAACGAAATTGCATAATCCATTAATATGAACTTCTTAAATGTGTTATATGTTTAAAATATGCTGTTCATCTGACCGCAGACAGGACAAGCAATTATATGCAATAAAATTTAAAAATTTTTTAAACTTCTCAATACTTCTGTACTTCTACCCCTAAGTTCATAACTAAATTTGTGGGGGTGCTGCTTTAGAAAATTGTAATTGTTTTTCATAAACAGAGGATAGGTACAGATATTAAAGGGCAACTGACACGTAAAATAGCCTATCAATTTTATTTTTTAATAACATAAAGGACCATGAACTAACTCTAATTCGACTTGTAAAATTTTTATAACTTAAGTAGTTTTTTAAATATAATTTTTCAAACATCAGCTTTCAAAACTCACGTCGTTTGAGCTTCGCCTCCATTCACCGCTAGGGCATGACGTCACACTGGAGAATCGTCTTGGCTATCTAATATAGAATAACCCATCATCGTTTTTCTTTTTCGATTATTTTCTATCCTTCATTTTGGAAAATCCAAACAAAAAAATGAGATCCACTTACATTGAAATGTTCCTTATTGCACTAGCGCTATTTGGGTTCAAATTTGCAACAAACTTGAATTTTAGTTTATTTTTCATTATTTGATTAATGTGTCGGTTTCAAATGTTCAAGTAAAAGTTACAAGATTTAAAAAGTGAGCAATTTATACATGAACTGTGGCCTTGGCCTCTCATCTTCTTTCTCATTTTTTACTTTTGTTCGTATTTTATATCTTTCCCAATGTGTGACAATTATATATAAGGGATCGTTAAATCAATTCATATTTACATATTTAATCAATTGTCGATTGGTTTGTTAACATGCCTTATTATTAATTGATTAACAATTAGACTCGGCAGTTTATATATTAATAATGTGTTTATAATATTCTCTTATGTATTTACTTGGTTGTAATGATTTCGCTCTCCAACCGTACTTGTTTCTCACACCCGTGTCAATTTCTCTTACGATCGGGATGAACCTGTGCCCATAAATATATTTAAGGTCTTGAAATACGTAATTCGTAATGTGGATGTTACGTATGACCTCGATGACTTCCAAGAAGACCTAAAAAGAACCAACTACTTCCCGGAAAAAGTTATTCGATTGAGGAAAGCTAAAGGATCCATTGATATGCCAATGGTTTTGGTTCTACTCCCGAACACCGAACACAACCAATCATTGAAAAACGTAACACGTATTGGGCCGCTGGCAGTTTCAGTGGAGGCCTTTCGAGGGAACAAGAAGCCACTACAGTGTTACAACTGCCTGCGCTTCGGACACGTATCCATGGGCTGCACGGAAGATCCTCGTTGTAATAAATGTGCTGAGGGGCACCAGTCAAGAGATTGCCCCAAGATCAAAGGACAAGACCCCCCCAAAGTGCATCAGATGTGGTGGACAGCACACATCAAGCTACACGAAATGTCCAAAGTACCCCCAGGTTCAAAGGGTGTCTAGTTCTGAAGTGAAAGCAGGCAAATCCTATGCTGCCGCTGTGTCTACGCCGGAAGATAAAGGCCTCAACATCAACGACCTACCAGGTATGTATAAGCAATTAGGACGTATCTTTAATCTGTTTTCTAATCTAGGCAAAAGTTACCCATAGTTGAGTGGGCTCCTTACGACCAACTAATTTTAGTATGGCTGCACAACGTAATACTGTAATCAACAAAGGTGAACTTCGGTGCGTGATATGGAACGCTAGGGGCATTCCCCGAAAGCGTATCGACTTTCACAACTTTCTGATAAATCACGAAATTGACGTGGCTTTCCTCTGTGAAACTCACCTCAAACCAAGCCAAGACTTCAAGCTACCTGGCTATTGTGTGTACCGTAAGGATCGAATGGCTTCAAATGCTGCAAGATGTGCGTCTGGGGGCGCTGCGATCATCATTAAGAGGGGAATTCAACACCAAGAAGTAGTATCCAAGTCTTATGCAGGTATGGAATCAGCCTCCATCATTATCAATGACGTCTCCTGTGGTGAAGTGAAGTTCGTAGCGCTCTACAATTCACCTAAACATTATCTTGACATTTGCGAGCTTGATGAACTCTTCAGTGGTGACACTCCAGTCGTCCTGGCTGGTGACCTAAATGCCAAACATCCAAGCTGGAACTCCAGAACGCAGAATTACAACGGCATGATTCTCTATAGGTACATACAAGGTAGAGATGATATCATCGCTGCTGGACCTGTGGAGGACACCTACTACTGCGACCACTCCCCTAGTAGTGACGTTTTGGACATCTCGCTCTTGAAGGGTTTCTTCAAACCGTACAATATCTTCACGATTGATGACCTTTCTTCTGACCACAAGCCTGTGGCGTTGTACTTTGACAATGTTGACATAAATTTCCGAGAGGAACTCGTACATCATCAAGACTGGAGGCTCTACAAAGATATTCTTAAGGACTATGGCTACCATCCCGACGTTGCTTACTGTACTGAGGACATCGATCAACTTGTTGATGACATCACCAAATGTATTAACAGTGCCATAGAAGTCAGTAAGTATCCATCAGAGAAAAAACCTTCTCATCGAATCCAACTCTCTCCTGGAATCCAACGCCTAATTGCTGAAAGAAACAGGACCCGTTGACTTTGGCAACGCTATCGTGAACCTTGGCTCAAAACCAAGTACAACAGGTTAGTGCGATGAGTTCAAGAGGAGATAAAAGAGCTTCGCGACGCTAGATGGAATGAAAAACTCAAAAGCTTGTCGGCTCGCGACAATTCCATTTGGAGTATGGTTAGAGCTTTACAGAAGAAGAAGAATGTTATGCTTCCTCCACTCCGTACACCACAAGGTAACTATGTGCAAACTGATCAGGACAAGGCCCAAGTCATTGCAGATTCACTGGAACTGCAGTTTGTTACTCCTACCAACGATAAGCCCGAGAGCCAAATCATGTCTCGGCGTGTGGAAGAAGGTATTTACAACTTTGATGAAGTCCCGAAGCATTTTACGAAGTACAACATCGAGGCTGGTGAGATCGCCAACATCATAAGTAAACTGAAAAAGAAGAAGGCTCCAGGAAAAGACAAGGTGAGTAATAACGCCCTTATGAATTTCCCAAAGAACTTTATTGAATTTCTCACCAATATCATTAGCGACTGCTGGAAATTTTCTTACTTCCCTGTGGCTTGGAAGAAATCTATTGTGTTGAGTATCCCAAAGCAGGGACAAAATCCTGCAATTCCCGCGAGCTACCGACCTATTAGCTTGCTACCCTCGATGTCCAAGGTGTTGGAGAGAACGATCCTTGTCAGATTCCAAGATCACTGTCTAGCAAATGACCTTTTACGGGAAGAGCAGTTTGGCTTTCGTGCTGCCCACTCTTGTCCGATGCAGATATGGAGGCTCGTTGAAGACCTGAGCACCCCCCTTAACCTATCCAGGTACTGTGGGGTGGTATTTCTCGATGTCAGTAAAGCTTTTGATCAAGTGTGGCATGAGGGCCTTGTCTACAAAATGATCAGAGACGGGTTCCCTGCCGATTTGATCTTGATGGTGAAATCCTTTCTTGACGGCAGATCCTATCAAGCCAAGGTTGGAGAAAATCTTTCCATACCCCGTGTTGTAAAGGCCGGTGTCCCTCAGGGTTCTGTCCTCGGGCCTATGCTATTTAATTACTTTGTACATGATTTCCCAAAACCCGATAATTGTAATCTGTATTTTTATGCGGATAACACTGCCATTATGACATGGGCACACCAGCCGGCTCACGTTATCACTCGGCTGCAGTGCGCCCTGAAGCAGTTCGAAGACTGGTTTAACTGCTGGAAGTTGAACCTTAACGTCGGAAAGTGCAAGGCTTTGTACCTCAATAGGAAGCTCAAGCATCCCCCAGATTCGCTTGTTCTGTTTAATAAGAAACTGGACTGGGTGGACAACTACAAGTACCTGGGAGTTATCATTGACTCAAGACTCTCATGGAACCAGCATATGTCCTATGCTCTGAACAAAGCGAAGAGGGCTAACTACAGTATCATAGCTCTTATGGGTCGCAACAGCGCCATCAGCATTGACAACAAGCTACTTCTGTACAAATCGATTATCCGGACCATACTCCTCTTTGGCATGCCTGCGTGGGCGACTATCTGTAAAAGCAGATGGAGTGAACTACAGTCATTCCAGAATGTTGCCCTGAGAACCATTGCCCAGCTGGACAGAAGGACGGTGAAAAACCAATCCATCCACCTCGATTTAAACATGGCCCATATCGGTAAGTTTATACAGGATCTCCTTTTGATTATGATACAGAAGACGAAGACTCACGACAATAAGCTTGTGAAAGGGATACTGGAGAACTCAATGAATATGAACTGGCATACGAAGTATCGTAAACCGAGGCACGTTCTTGACATCAATTTTGAAGATATTAGCAACGTCTCTTTCCCAGACTACTGGAAGATGTGATAATCTTATTTCTCCTTGTATTTTTTATTTCGTTTGTTTTTTGTTTCTGACAATCGTCAATCTTACTTTCTTTTTTGTATAATATGGAAGACCGCTTGGGTTGGTTAGGCTTCTTGACTACCTCAGTGTATTTCCTTTGTAGTTTATTCTGGTTGGATGAGCTTTGTGAAAGCGCTGCTTTCGTCCCATCCTAACGAATGTACACTTCACTGTTCGATTGTCGATTGTCGATTGTTGTGTACCTTGACAAAGCCGGGAATAAATGGCGAAACTAGTTGGTAATTCTATTGTCCATCTCTTATACTGTAAGGCCACTACACACATTGTAAGTTTTTTTGCTTATAACATACAGGGTTTTTAACCCAATGCAATACGATTTTCAGGAAAATTGACAAACTAGAGTAGAGACAACACCCTGCAATCACAATATAAAATATTAAATATTTGAGAAGCTATGAGCATTTTTACTAAATACTGCTTAACTGCGCATGCCCAAGCGTTACCAAAATATCTTTTGCATAATTTATTAGCCAAATGTAATGTAAAGCCACTCTTATAAAAAGCCCATGCAAATATCGTGAAAGATATCGCCGATAGAATGAGCTGAATTTCAGTCGCTTTCAAAAATAAACAAAACGATAAGGGTTCTTCTCCAAATTTTTATTTTTGAACCGGACACAAATATCAACTTTTTCTCCTTACGCTGATATGAAGGCATATTGACCTCATATTGACTTCATGAACTCGGGCGCTGTAATACGAATGGCATTTCACTGATGATCTGCCGTCATTTTCCAACAGCATTGCCTCCTCCCTCGCCGGACATCACCCTATTCGACTTTTGGGTTATGAGGTTTTCTGAAAGACACCATCTACCGTAGAAGACCTGCATCTGTGCCATAACTGAAGGACAGTATTCTGCGCCATGTTCTGGATATACTGGCAGACTCACTATGTTCAGCTGTGTAAAATATAGTTTTGTGATTGCAGCATATTGTTCAAAATGAAGGGGGACATATTGAGAATTTTTAATGCTATATATTAAAAATTTATATCAATAGTTGTGCGTGTGCTCCAGCGCCACCTATTGACGGATTTTTTACATTTTTTTATTTAATAAATGACAAGCGCATCATTTGAATTATCTGTAGTAGAAATTTAGTCTCATTTGGAGCAGTAGATCACACTCCAGAGCTCTCTGAAGTGGTAAACTTTTTCTCGCTAACCCTGTATATAATTCAAGGTAATCATAACTTATTCATCCTCCTTGACATTGTGACTTTTTCTGTGGGAATATTTTTTGCCCGGGCTCGTTTATTTCGCCAATCTACCCCACAAGTGAAAGCTTTTGCAAACGATGTTTTGCATAACGGGGTTAAACTCCGTTTTAAAACCAGGGAAATTATTTTTCTTTTTCAAGGAGGACTATAAATGAAAATATAATATAGTCTGTTTTTGTAAAATATTTCTGATTTAATTATTCTTGAGCATGCGTTTTCCGTCTCTCCTTGTTGTCTAAAAAATCCAATTGTTGAGACAAACTTTGAAAGTTATTATAAAGCCTGCAGTGAAACGTGTACATTTTATTTCAAACAACCAATCAGTCAACTGAGAGCACATACATTAGCTTATTTTTCGACGTAGTCTCCATATCGGTTTAGGCATTTGTCGGTTCGTGGGATGAGTTTGAATATTCCCTCCTGGTAAAAATCATGTCCTTGCGTGTTCAGTCACGTTGTCGCGAAGCAATCAGGAGGAAACGGCCAGAACTTCTCACCGAGGGCGTCATCTTCCTTCACGACAATGCGCGACCTCATACAGGGAATACAGCCCAGAAGACCACCACGCTGTTGAAGCAGTTTCGCTGGGACATCATCGAACACCCTCCCTACAGTCCGGACCTCGCTCCAAGCGACTTTCACCTCTTTCCTCACTTGAAGGAGTACCTAGGAGACCGAGGATTCGCTTCAGACGAGGAGGTGAAACACTTGTTCTTCTTCTTTGGTGGATGTTTTAAGTGGGGCGACCATCTTTAAACTGCTGCTGTGACGTTGTTTGCTTGTCTCTACTTTCCTGCCAACTACCGGATATTTCTGCAATTCATTTTTAACAGATCTGCAGAATTACAATTTTGCAGTTTTCATTTGACTCACCCTCGTACATAATAATGAGGCTCGGAAAGACTGGAAATCCTTCAGGAAAAATAATCAATTTCTAAACAATAGACATGCCAAAGTTTGGTTTCGTCTTTATTCCAGTTTTGAACAATAAAGTTATTCCACTTGACTCTTTTCGATAAATAAAACGCACTTCTTATTCTATGCTGCAAGTCTGGTATTTAAACTTTAAAAAAGGCAATATAAGAACCAGTTGAAAATGCGTGAGCTTGCATGACCATAACTAAGTTAGATTTTCAGTTCAATTTTATCAATAATGACAAAGAGACCCCTTTTCTACTTTGTGATAATCTTTAAGCCAGAATTATAAAATTTTTGGCAGACACGCAGATTCATATATTTCGATAATTAATGTAGCTATAAGGAAATTGATGATTAGAATAACTATACACTATTTTGTAATATTGCTTTTTAAACAATTGCAACATACATTAATTTGTATAAGAGAATTTCCAAAAATTCTCATTAAAATTACTTTACAAGTGAAGTAGAAATTATAACTGAATCAAAATTTGAGATGTCAATTTATTTTCTGTTATAACAACTTCGGATGAATCCATGTTATCCCAACCTACAGGCCGAAGTTCAGATAATGGATAAAATGACATTGTGTTCCATGTTGAAGTCTACAGGATTCTTATCAAATAGCTGTAAAAAAGGCATCAATATCGCAGCTACCTAATTAACGAATTCTTTGAATGTTAAAAATGAAAAACAAATTTTTGCGGTTTTATGAACGTAGGAACAAATTAAAAATTTTCCTTTTATTAGATTCCGAATTCTACTTAATTAAAAGGAAATTGGGGGTGGAGGAAATTTCTATTTTAAGGAAGAGACAGCATCATGTGCTTCGATTAGTTTCGATGTTTTTGCCTTTACCGTTAATATTTTTTTATTTTGATATCGACGTTGGTTCATCAACCTCACTTATTTTCACTAGATTGAAGTAATTTTCATCTCCACTGATACAGATAATTCAACCAACGTCTTCTCTTTTAATATGAAAATTTTTATGAGGAAGCTCGGTAAACATGAAATCAATAATGTTAATTCACAGTTTATTGAGTGTATAAATTATAAATTAAATCAAAGTTTAATGGTTAAATTCTTACTGATAATTTTATTTTCATATTGGGTTTGTATAGGGTGAACATAAAGTTATAGAAGAGTAGGAGTTGTAGTAATATACAATTGATTAAAAATATATACTCCTTTTAATGGAAAATAGAATAACATAAAATGAAGTAATAAATTCTAAATAAAAGTCATCCAATGTGGAGAAATACAAATGAGGTGGAAGTCTTATGGAGACTGATGTGGACAAAAAAAAAACACAGGTGAAGAGAAGGTCTTGTAGAGTAACAGTCACAGTAGAAAACAGGAAGATACACAAGAACAGAGGACGCACATAAAAGTAGGAGAAAATCTGGTGATGAGGGTTCGATGATGAGAAGCACAGTTGAAAAACAAATTATTAAAAATTTCAAAATCCAATAAAAAAAACGTTTTCGAGATCATTTATCTCATCTTCAGTTTATTATATTTTTTAACTGAAATTTTATTTCAAAAATTTATTGATAAACTGAAGATGAGATAAGTGATCTCGTAAACGTTTTTTTTTTATTCGATTTTGAAATTTCATCAACTTTTAATAATAGAGAAACTGGATATTCGCCGGCATATCTTCTGTTACCGTCAATATCTCCTTATTCTTGCTATTAATATGTTCACGTCGGGGACCGGTGTAGCCAATTCTTTATCCTTAACATATTTCCAAGGAAAAAGTCTAAGGGTGTTATGTCCGGAGGACGTGGGGGCCATATTGTAGAATCAACTCTTCCAAACCATTGGGAAAATTTGAATCGAGGAATTCACGAACTGATAATGCCCAATGTGGCGGGGCACCATCCTGTTGATAAATTACCCATGGTTGGTACTGAGAATGAACTGTGCTTTCTCTCTCATAGACGCCATTTTCATTATGACCGATGATAGCGTCACCTACATTGCTTCGGCTCCTACGGTACCAGATCATAATACAAAAAAAAAGTATCTATGTGACATAGATTTTTTTTTTTATTAATTTTCTTTATCAGATAAAGGTTTTATGTTCACCTTGTATTTAATATCCATTTTTTTAAAATAATGGAAAACGTAATTTAATTAATAGACGCTCATCATTTTGATCATACGTATATTAACAACATCATTGCAATAAATTATAAGCTTCCTAATTTTGAATCTAATATAAATACGTATTAAGGAAACGACGCATCAACGAAGCTGTATAAGAAAGGCCGGTAAAACTTTATCAATTAATGAAATGATGAGAAGAGATCGATAATTTTTTATTATGTAATTGTGGAAAGTATTCCATTGGTTCCATGAAAATGAAGGAAATGTCATTGCACTGATGATTGGATGAAAATTTTTACTCTTTTAGGTCAACCATTAATATCTTCGAATGATCCTTCGATGACTTCACCATTATGAATGAATTTCAAAAATTGCTCTTGTATTAAGAATCAATGCTGCCAATTTTTGGGGATTGGAGGAGCGGAGGGCGGGAATGAATGAGCAAACGATCGACATTAAAGCGCTGTTAAATTATTTGCCCTTAATGAAGTGAAACTCTGGAATTTTTCCCACTAATGAAATTCCTCTAGCACTATTGTTTAATTTTTTCGCTTTTAATTTTCTTAAAACGCCTCTCCTTGTTATTCTAGTCTTGTCTTAGTGTTTTGCACTTTTATAGTTATCAATGAATATGACGAGAAAATCTAGTTTTTGCATGTTCTAAAATCTCTATGGGAGAATAATATGCAAATTTTACGTTCATCTTCGTTTGCTCAATTTGGTATTTGAGCTCCATCTTTGTTTTTTCTTTCCATCAAGTTCATCACTCTGTACTGTTCTTCTTGATGAACTTGATGGAAGCCTTGCAGTACATAGCGGGAAAATATTAAGCAGAATTCGACCGGTTTCGCCTCTTATTCCTAATAATTTATATCCTTGATAAAGCCAGGAATAAACGATAAAATAGGTCGGAATGCTGTGTGATTTCTTTCCGGCTACGTACTGCATGGCCTCCTCAACTGAATTATCAAGAAGTCAATAAAGTACAGTCATGGACAAAAAAAACGCTGTGCTGCTATATTTTTAAATGAACGTTTACTACTTTTGCCACTAGGGGTCTGATATCGTTTAGTTCAGTCAGAAAATTATCTAAATTTTTAACCAATAAAATCATGCCATCCTATTTTCTTCCCTACTGATTATTTTTTTTTGTCCATGACTGTAGAATATTACAGTAGAATAAAATATGCTACTCTGCATACATGTGTAATGTGAGGAAATACATTTAAAAGTTCAAAAGAAATATAAGTTAAACTATTTACTCGTTTTATTTTGCTAAAAATCGTAACACTAAATTTTCTACTGTAAATTTATTCTTTATTAACGCCATGCCACTACTATATCGTAGAATATGCAAATGAAAAGATTATAATGCTTTATAATGGAGAGATAATGTACAGGGTGATTCAAAATGATGTCCGGCATTTCAAAATTTTACTATGCATTTATTTTATAACATAAACTAACCAGACCGGGTATAAAATGCAGGGAAACTCAAATATTTATTGATTCTAGCTTTACAAATGTTCTATGTGACTTCCTCGAGTCACCCGGACAATGTTAAGACGATAGTCAATCTCATCCCTAACTCCTTTCAGCATGTCTGCTGTCACTAATCCGAGAGCATTACGAATTCAATCGTCTCCTCAACACACGCCACGCAGTTGTTGTGAGGACTGCGTGTGTTCACGACTAACTTTACGAGTTGATTTCTGCGGGCTGCGGTTGTACGTGGCCCTTATTGCTTCCACCTTTTCTTCACGTACACGTGGCCTTCCCGTATTTTTGCGTTTACAAAAATATTCAGTTTCCAGAAATTGATCATACCACAGCCTCCACTTGCAGGAATGTTAAAAACATTCGAGTTTTCTGCATTTTAAACCCGGTCTGGTTAATTTATGTTATAAAATAAATGCATAGCAAAATTTTGAAAAGCCAGACATCATTTTGAATCGCCCTGAATTTTGCATTTGTACCATCCCGTATTAAAGGCAATTGAATTAAAACATTCTTATGACACTATCTTCTACTTGCATATAGAAAAATTTCGTAATTGTGCCATTACATAGATGCACAAAAGAATATCGCAGTTTGAAGAATATTTTTTATTTCTTGTTATGTGTTACATTGGATAAAAACAGAAATATGCAGGTGTAACGCAACTTACATTACAAAAAATCAATATATGGTATCCCCTGGTCAGATGGCACACATCTATTCGTAGTCCGCGGAACCAATTTTCCAATCGTTCTGTCTATCTCCTCCCAGGTGATTTTTTCCTTTCGGGATTTGACAAAACCATTTTTACGTGCTAAGATTACCGACAGATCTGTCTGAATTC
Source organism: Rhysida immarginata (assembly GCA_023313115.1). NCBI lineage: Eukaryota > Metazoa > Arthropoda > Chilopoda > Scolopendromorpha > Scolopendridae > Rhysida > Rhysida immarginata. Next base: position 3,479,889 of record JAHWFO010017185.1, read on the forward strand.
AAACACCAGATTGCTGGAGTCGTTCAGTCATTCACATCCGACAAGTTGACACGACTGCGGCTACCGAATGTCCATAGAGGATCGCACATAGAGCACATATAATCTAAGCTACATAAACTTGGACGTTCTTCTTTCATCTATTGTAAATTTTCCCTCAAACCCTATCCTCAAGTAATAAAAAATTATTCAAATTGTGATATTCTTTTATGTACACTATGTATATACAGTATTTAATTTTCCTGTGAGCTACAACTATTTATTATCTCTAGAAATGTTTATAAGCTTTCTCTTAATGTTGCAACACGATCAAACATAAAAGGGGAAACATTACTATGATTTAGAGAGACGTTTACTCGTGGATTTATGCAAAATTTTAAAACGTGAAAATTAATCTCACGCATTAAGCATTTACATTTCATTATAAAAGCAGAGATCCATTTCTTTCCTTTACGTAATAAGAAGCTTTTAAGTGCTTTTAAATGCCTGGAAAAATTTTCCGTTATGTGAAACTGTCCAAGCTACCAAATAACAACCTCAGATCAAATATACAGGGTGCGTTCACAAAGTTTCAAGACTGGTCTCAGAACAAAAAATTGTTAAACATTTTTGTACAGCGAACTAAAAGTCTTCGAAATATGACCCTTGGGCATCAACACAACGCTGCCAGCGTTTTTTCCATTTGTCAGGCTTTCTGGAACTCTTCGCACGGAAGGCTGTCAAGGGACCTCGTCGAAGCTGCCTGGACCGCTGGAATTCTGTCTAATCGCTTCCCTTAATTCGGGGGAACAGAAAGGAGTCGCTGGGAGCTAGGTCGGGGCTGCAGGGTGGCTAGGGCAGTGTTGCCACGTTGAACTTGGCGCGCGACGTGCGAGAGGGCGCATTGTCTTTGATCTCCTGGCGGACGCGGCGGACTCGATCCTTCAAACGTCGAAGCATTTTCGACTCTGCATTTTTGACGCACTCTCCGAGTTTTCGACGGGGGTCACTGACACGCACTCACGCCACTAGGGATCTGCTCACTCCAGCGTCTCGGAAGTAACTGCCGCTGATGCTGTCGGTTAACTGACACCCCCCACTATTTCACCCTGTCGGTGGAATCGATCTGCGCGCCCTCCCCAACTCGGGAAAAAAATCAGTTTTGAAACTTTGTGAATTCATCCTGTAAAACTTCGTTATATTTAGGAAGTAATATATTCATGCGAATTCGAGTACAAATTGTTTTAGTTCACATATTGCTATGGGAAAAGAAGAGAAATAAGAACCAAGAAAAAACTCTGGATATCCTTTGACATATTTTAATAAACAAATCTACAGAACTAAACCAGTTGAGAATGCATGTTATAGCATTGCCAGAAAGATGCTAAAGATGCGAAATACACTAAAGCTAATTAAAGAAAAATCGGTAATTTATCCTCAACTTAATTATATCTAACGTAATTTCATTTTAATTACGTCATTTCTGATCCATCTAATGGCATTTCCGGGTTTCTTTTTTTATTTAACATGTTAAAAACATCGTTACTAATTTGCGAACTTGCTCATTCCGTTTTTTTTTATTTTGACTTCAGATTCGGATAGAGCATCAACAAGTATACTGCTCAAAACATTTAAAGGAACACTTCTCTTAAGCAGCGTGCAGAAGCAACTACGAATAATATAGACAAAATCGCTGTATGTGATCATTAAAAGACGGTTTATTTAACAATAGAATGCATTATTGAAGAAACTGGTGAAGAAACATAAAGAAGAAACAGGAAACTGCAGGACCCCTGCCTAAAACAAAGTGAAATATCCTTTGGACGTTGTGAGGAGAATGCCCTGTTTCTTCCAGGGATCAGTTTTTTGCACCACTCAGTAATGTGTATGCCTACCATGGGCTGCAGCAACCTGCATGCACCTTCGAGGCATGCTCCGTATCAGTCGACGGATGTGATCTTGGGGAAGCCGGTTCCATTCCTCAGTAAGTGCCTGGATGAGCTGTTGCAGTGTTTCTGGAGCTGAAGAGCGGTGTCGAATTCGCCTGTCAAGCTTGTCCCAAAGATGTTCAAGGGGATTTAGGTCTGGACTCATTGCAGGCCACCTCATGGTCTGAATGCCATGCATCCGTAGGAAGTCTTGAGTGACAGCTACAGCGTGTGGACGAGCATTATCCTGCATCAGAAGGAATCCAGGCCCCATGCCATGTGCAGCAACAATCACATGTTCTTCCAGAATGTCACGAATGTAAACGTCAGCGGTCATTCGCCCTCGGACGACCACAAGATCCGTTCGATGATCTGTTGAGATGCCAGCCCAAACCATAATGGAACAACATCCCATTCGGTCAGTCTCACAAACTGTTGCGTCGGTGTTTCGCTCACCACGTCGTCTCCAGACACGTAGACGGCCATCACAGCGGGTCAGGCGGAATCTTGACTCGTTTGTGAAGAGAACAGAATGCCAGTGGCGAAGCTGCCAGGTGACATGTTGATGTGCAAACTCTATCCGCGCCTGTATGTGCTGGCAGGTTAGCCTAGGCACTCGATTTGGTCGTCTCTCAAGCCAACTTAACATAATCTGTTCCGGATTGTTTGATCTGAAATAGCTACCCCAGTTAATATCTGCAGGTCATTTCTTAGGTCTCTGGCCGTTGAGGTTCTTCGGCGCAGGGCACAAGTCCGCACATAACGATCTTGATTGGCGGTTGTTGAGCGTCGGCGACCTTGCCCAGCTCTTCGTGTGTTCTGGCCAGTCGCCTGGAATCGTGTCCACATTCGGAAAATGACGGAAGAGGACACATTGAGGGCATTTGCTACAGTCCGAAATGATTGACCCGCAGCTTCTACTGCTTCAAGATGCCTTCGTGGCATGTCAGAGCACTAACAACAACGTTCCAGGAATGCCTGCACCTTCTAATGTTCGACCGTTATCTCCAAGCAAAGCGTGTACTGGCATGTACCCACTTTGTTTTCCGGGGGGTTATATTGCTATGCAAATTTCTCAGAACATCTGGCAGCAAAATATGTTGGCTTCAACCATCTCCTATAAGGAAGATAGTAGGTTTCATGTTGCAGAAGATGAAATTGCTAAAAAGTATTATTTACGCCCTCTGTAGGGGATTCTACAAGTGTTCCTTTAATTGTTTTGAGCAGTGTAAGTCAAAGTTACATATATAATAAGCACACATGTCCTGTCTATTCAGGAACAAGACCAAAATAGCGGTCAAAATTTGATCAAAATTTTAAGTCTGTGATATTATACATTTGGTCAATGAAATGACATTTCACACTAGTCCATGTAATGCCTATTCCGGTCAATAAAATGATATTTCCGCCATGACTATGCATCAGATAGCAAAGGAATGACCAATCTATGTAAGTATGCAGATGGAAAATCAACGTTTTTAAGACTCAGAATGCCTAATACCCAGCTGCTAATACCACAAATTGAAGTTTTCTATAGCCGTTCAGTCGTACCCAACTCTCCGTCTCTCTGTAGATCATTGCTCATCGTGTCTTCCTGTCTCGTACATCTTCCTTTAGTTCTGCTATAGTTATTCCAGTATCGATTTGATGACGTCGACCTAGCGAGCCTTTGGGTGGACCTTTCTTTTTTCCCCCGCTAATCATTCCCAGTATAATTGCTTTTTCGAGTGAACTAGTTCTCATAACATGACCGAAATATGACACCTTTGTTTGACAGTCTTGGCATACAGAGAGATTTTTGGTCTAATTCGGTCACGAACGTCCTTGTTGATAATTCTCGCTGTCCACGGGGTCGTAGCAGTCGTCTCCAGCATCGCAATTCGAATGCCTCTATCTTCTTTGTGTTTGCCTTCCTCAAACCCACGTTTCGCAGCCACATGAAGGGAACAAAAGGGAAGTTATCTACATTATTAAACAATGTGTAGCATATTAACTTCTGACCAAGTGCCGGAAATTGTGGAGAATGAAGGTGGCGTTGCCCCCGAAATGTATATGCGCGAATTAAAAGTTTTTTTGCGGAATAATGTCTTCTCCCTGATTGCCGGGTTAATATGTAGCATAAATTAAAAAAAATTAAAATAATTAAAAATTTATAAATTTATAAAGCAATACAAAAAACACAAATTCTGACCAAAATAACCACACACTTTGAATCAGTTTATGACATCAAATTGTATAATTCTGCAGTGAATAATCTCTTGATGAAATGAATTTCTGTAATTGGGACCTATCGCGGCCTTCTAGAAACTACCAGGGCTGAAAATGGAAAAGACACAACATTGTTACGTCGTTCTAGTGGTGCCGAGGCCAACGAGAGACAGGCCAGGCAACAACCACCTCTACTTAAAGCCTGAGCGCAAAAATTTCATTCATGGTTACCTCATCATGCGGAGTCACAATTTAGGGCTTATTATTGGTAGAAGTGCGATTAAACATGACTCCGTATGATGATGTAAGAATGTGTGAAATTTTCGCTCTCAGGCTTGAGTAGAGGTGGTGTTGGGCCAGGCAACACCACCTAGAAAGAAAGCCAAACAACTGAAACGTCATACACTGTTACATCATCATATTTCGACCATTGTTATTTCTGCCAATAATAAGCCTTAAATTTGGTCGTGTTAATTGTTATGTATTGTTTACTTTTTATTGTAATAATGTCCAACAATTGTAACGGCCATCACATTTCGCGCAAACAAAGGCTAGATAGACTATAGGAGGCTAGGCAACACCCCTAGACAAAAGGCCTGATAACGGAAAAGCCATACATTGTTTTATCATCATTAGTCGACCATTATTAATCCTATTTCTACCAATAATAAGCCCTAAATTTGGTCGCCTAATGATGATGTAACAATGTATGACGTTTCCGTTATCAGGCCTTCTGTCTAGGTGGTGTTGGGCCAGGGCACTCAAAAATCACCTGACCATCGGAGTCCGGGCTACAATCCATCCTTCATTATTTCCAACAAATGAAAAAATACTGATTGTTAAAATCCAAGACGGAGATAATGAAGGATTAATTGTTTTCCGGGCCCCGATGGTCAAGTGACTTTTGAGTGACCTGGCCTGTCTCTCGTAAGCCTCTGGAACACCTCCTAGAAAGAAAGCCAAACAACTGAAACGTCTTACATTGTTACATCAAAATATTTCGACCATTGTTAATCGTATTTCTACCACGGTCTATAGATATTCATGGTCATTGAGCTCCATTGTTAAAATGAGCTCCATGGTCATTGAGCTCCATTGTTTCTAGCTCCCGGTAGGGCGGGAACTCTATTGAAAAGTGGCGCTGCATGTACAATCTGCCCAACTGCGCCTGCAGCGCCACCCTATCGGCAGATAGAAACTTTACTTTCGTATTCAGTTTCAATGAAAATCTCTATCGCAGGTTGCGGTCGGCTATAGTGCGATCTATGCGGCACCTGGCGCGATCTGTTTTCCTTAGCTTCTCGAAACAATGGAAAATGGCCGAAGCTCGATGACCATGAATATCTATAGATCGTGATTTCTACCAATAATAAGCCCTAAATTTGGTTGACTTATGATGATGTAACAATGTATGAAGTTTCAGTTGTTTGGCTTTCTTTCTAGGAGGTGTTGCCTCTGGTGGTGCTCAAAGCCAGCTAGATAAACAGACCCTGACGCGGAAAAATCACCTGACCATCTTAGTCCGAGTAACAATGTAACCCGACCATCTTGGATTTTAACAATCAGTATTTTTTCGTTTGTTGAAAACAATGAAAGTTACATTTTTGTTTGGACTAAGATTGTCAGATGACTTTTTCGCTTTAGGGCATGTTTATCTCGATGATCTAGATTACTTGAGCTATTACAAAAGTAAGTTCAACGTCACAATCTTAGTGCTTCAACAATATACGTAGCCAACGAAAAAGACCGTCGGCTGCGAACAATACACGAGACCAACGAGATAACAAGGCCTGGAAGCGAAAACGTCACCTGACAAACTGGGTGCTAGCAACAATCCAGTTTTCATTGTCTCCATCTTGGATGTTAACAATCCGTGTTTTTCCTTTTGTTGGAAACAATGAAGGTTGGATTGTTGCTAGCACCCAGTTGGTCAGGTGACATTTTCACTTCCAGGCCTTGTTATCTCGTTGGCCTCGAACAACACAGTATTGACGTCATGTTCAGGCCTGGTAGTTTCTAGAAGGCCGTGGACTTATGCAATAAAAAATTCAATGTTCAACAAATACCGATAATAATGTTCAACAAATAATTTACAACTATGATGAACTATAGAATTAAAAAAAAACCCAACTTATTGTTGACTTCAATTATAGAACAAAATGTTATTTTAACATTATCATAGAGCAAATCGTATTATAATCACTTGAAAATGGCCTCAGACGGAACAATTGTTGGAAAAATTAATTGATATGATATTACTAGACAATCACTATATTTTTTTCCAAGATTATATTAACTATATATAGGATATTAAGTTCTAAAATTAAAAATAATGTTAGAAAATTTTAAGAGAACGATTGATTGAATGAGATAGAAATAATGGAGGAATAGTTTGTTGCTTAAAGCAAAATTTGTTTTTTGAAATATATAAACAATTATTAAAGGTGTATGAATTATCGTACACAATAAATTATATTCAATAAAAATGTTTCTCTCTAATACAAAATACCAATCGCTTGATCTCATTTTAAAATACTTAAATGTTGGAATAATTACAGCATTAATCTTAGTTAGACGAATATTTTTGCATTCTCTCAATTTAATTCAACATTAAAATCTGATATATTATGTTATTAGACCAACTATTTGATAGTAATTTTGAATAGAAAGATTATTTTTAAAGGAATTTATGAGATACAATATTTTTGATATAATTATACTCTTGTAAATAGGAAGATTAATTTCTGTAAGTAGGAAATCTGCTTGTAGAAGAACGTTCAATTTTACATGAAATGGAATGAAATAAAGCTTTTAATGCTATTTACATTATTTTATTGTTGTTGTTACAGCTGTTGTGAACTTTCAGATATGCTGTTTTGGGTTGTGGATTCCTCTGTTAGGAAAATCGTTAAAAATTATAAAAAAAAAAGGGCCGCAGACCCAATTCCCTCAAGCCTTGCTCTTGAATTTCGCTGTAACTTTTCAAGAAATTACGACGAGATTCTGTGTATTTTTAGGCTTAACTCCGGTTCTGCATGCTTGACACCGGAGGAGAAGGGGCACCATTTTCGTGCACAAAGGCCCGCGTGGCAGCGTTGGAGTCGGGCAGGGAACGAGACTTTTGTTCTGCCAGGATGGAACCTGGAGAAAAATAGAAGTGGGCGGTCAGAACCTCAAAATAAAAACCTCACCGACAGAGCACCGCCTCGACTCTTCGACTCCCCTTTCCTTCCCCTCCCCTCGCCCGCCACCCGTTCCATCCCCGACCACAGAGAATGGCATCAGGAAGCGCTACACGGAGGCCACCGTCGCAGATGACGAGAGTGCGTCTCTAATTAGGACGCCAAAGGAGATGAAAGAAAGAACTAGAAAAAAAAAATGCACAAATCGACTGAGTAATAATGAAACACTGAAGAAGAGGAAGCAGTGCCGAGAAAGAGGAGAGCAAAGGCGGAAGAAATGCGCGGTTTTACATACGAGTTAAAAAGACGAAGCAAAAGCTATTGAAACCACATTGAGATTCGAGCGCTGCATAAACGCACAGACGCCAAAAAAAAAAAGAGTATATCGCAAACATTTCAGCTTATGTTAAGTATTTAATGAATTAAATCTTTGTTTGTTTTTTATCTGCATGAATTGATCGAATTTAAAGCGTATTTTGTATTCAGTGTTTGCAATATTGGCCCTAAAGAGCAAACAAGAGTTCACAATTTAAATAAAAATGAGTCAGCATTGTGTAAACCTTTGTTAAGCTTTATTGACGGCTATAACGCATCAAGCATGGTCGTCAATGGAGGCAGGACTGCTTAATGCAAATTGGCAGACTCACAAGATGTGAGATCAAGCAAGGCCGAAAAATTTAAGCGGAACTGCCACGAGTGTCATCTCTGCCAAAGAGACGTTAAGCGTTTTGCCCTTTGTAGTGATTTGGCCATTGAACGTAAACCAACACAAAGAGGCAATCTATTTTAAAGTGATTTTCTCTCAATTATATTTTCTCACTTTATTTTTTTTCAATCTTTGTAATAAAAGTAATCCTTGAATATATCATATATGAAAACTATTAGAAGCTGTTAATAAATTTCAAGAATTCAATTTATTAATTAATAACAATCCTTTCTTTTATCTGGACTTTCGTTAAACAAGTGGACTCCAAATATCTTTAATTATCACAAGATTCTCCGTTTTCCTTTTATTTGATGAAGGGTTGAATTTAGTTCGTATCTTTATTAATAAAGCAATATTTTCACTTTATAAAAATCATTTCAATCATTAAAATTGATTGGTAAACTTGTTGGAGTTTAATACTCTATTCAATTTCGTTGGTTTATCAGAATTACAATATTGATTTTCAAGCGCTCTTCTCACTCATAATTACCAGCACTAATGTAATCGCGTGATTAACTTTTATTGCATTAGACGAAGCGGCTTTTGCCGAACTGTTTTAAAATTTCGACTGCCTTTAAAATGGGTAATGTTCTTCAATTTAATAAAGCCCACAAAACCAGATATAGAAGAGCTATGATAAATATAAATGTTAGAAAGCATCGATTTTTCCAAAACTTAAGGAATATAAATTTAAATTGTATTCTAGTGGCTATACAAATTAATACAAATATAGGCTAACTACATCAGGTATTCATTCGGTACTGAGGATTTTATTATACAATATTTATAGCACTTATACGAACAACTTATAAAATTCACAACTAAAACAAGCCAGCGTACTTTAAAAAAAAACAAAAAAACCTGTGCTCTCGGTGAAACATAATCTGCAGCTGCTCGTTAAACTTCCAAGCTCGTCACTTTAAATTCTTTAACTTATGAATTATTTCAAAGATCTCTCAAATCAAATTTTTCTTCGAATCATTGACTTATATTTAAGGGAAAAAACTTAATTTCGATCTGTACTGCCAGAATTTAGAACAGGCTGGTCTTGCCCACGATGATTTCCAAAGAGACCAAATCTTAAAATGTGTTCAGAAACGACGTTCAAGCATTTTCTTGTTATTTGCTTTTATATAATTCAAAATATAAAGCCTGTTTGTAATACCAGTTAAAAATAAATTTTTAACGCACCAAAACAAATTAATACCACGTGAACGCAGTATCATTTAAAACAGAAATACATCATAAGTAAAATTAAAAGAAAACATGTTCAAAATTTATGAAATTTGCTTCAGTGATAGAAAAGTGCCGCATTCTATTGAATAAAATCGGACCACGATTTTAAAAGGTTCTCGTACTAGCAATCCAACAGAAATCAGATATCTGACTGAAAAGCAGGAAAATAAAGCTTCCTCTTTCCAATGGTGTATCTTTGCCTACTTATCCGTAAGATTTAAATATAGTTTTTAAAGCGGTGCGACTGTTTTATGTAAGGCGTAGAGCCTTATCGTCCGTAATTTATTTCTTTCAATGAAAACGTGAGCGTGCAATCAATATAGATAATTTAAGGAAAATTTTCATTATTTTTAATGATTAAAAAACATAATTTTACAGGGTCAAACTCGTTTATCCACGAATTTTCAGTAGAAGTCTCGCTAATAGGCATGCGTAAACATCCGTTATTACGCAAAAATTAGAATCCCTTAATCACATAGTCAAATTTGATGAACTTACATAAGATTTCAGATGCATATTAAGTGAGAACAAGCATTTAATGCGTTTTATCTTCCTGGTGTGTTTTCCTAATATTCATCACGGACTCTTTCATTTCATTGTTGTAATGAGGTTAAGAAAACCCTGAAGAATTACCACGTAAGAATTACCACCGTCGCGTAGTTTTTTTTTGTGTGGTGATTTCTAAAATGCTTCACGAACTTAAGAATGACTGTGTATTAGTAAAGGACAAACATAAATACGCATGCCGCGATGATTCGAACTCGCAATCGATGATCTTGAGAAGAGATGAAACCTGCGCCCCAAGCTCGCGACTGCTAAATTGGCTATTTGAATGAAAAAGTTGATTTTATTAAAGTTCGATGTATTCTGGTATTAAAAGATTGAAGACTTAATCTGAAAGTAATTGATTCAAGAACGCATTCCGGATTTTATATTGCTTCGCCAAGATAAGATGTTTTCAAAGGAAGACTCAAGAGTTTTATGGCAAAAATAAGGATGAAGGTAAGTTAGTCACTGAAATGTACATGCGTGTGTTAATTAAATCTTGTGGGAGTGTTTTTTTCCTTTTTCGTTTTTACTTAAGTCTGTATTCAGAGTTTCCTTCGCATCTTTTTCTTTATATAAGAATAAGGATTTTGAGGGAAATTTCATAACTTCTCAGCCTCCCACTTCCAGGTATCCCACAACCAGGATGCGCTTCTGGTTGAATTCCATGACTGTCCCTTCGTACTAAATCATGCTATTAACTTAAGAAAGTACTAGCAAATATTTTCATTCATGTTCTTAAATTTCCTTTTTTATATTTATTATTAAACCAACTCAAAGTTAACCGTCTTGGCGGTATGGAATCGTTTTTGCAAAACGCATGCAATAGCTAAAGGATCCATTTTCAGTATGTTGGTGGATGAGCGAAGAAGAGATTGTCGTTCTATCGACGTAAGCCTGGTGAACTGTCCTTTTATCCATTTGGGCTTTTCGTATAAATTTAAAACTTTAATTAATTGGGTGTCTAAGACAGGGTTTCAAGAAATCTCTGCAGAGATATTTTATGCTCACAAATACCAAGAAAATGCGTTTATAAGAAAGTGATTTTTAACAGATAAAAGATGAAATCTATGTTCGAATTTGCTAAAACACTTCTAAATAACCAAAATTAAAATAAAGAGACAGTTTAATTTTCATATTATTGATCATTTCTTTCTGTAAATTATCAACTCTAATTTTATATTAAAATATTTTCATTATACATACAGTCAAATAAATACCAAGAACTTTGCGTATAAAAATGTTTTTGCTGTAAGACGACACCAATATACCTAATTGACTCGTACTATTGGCGTGGTCTGTTAACTAGTTTGTTAAACCTGTTGGTTTTTTAGTTGACCAACAGTATGCTCTGCGACTTTTGAAATGGAGAATATATCGAATAAAGAATTTGCCTTAAATTTTGTGTTCCCAACGAAATCTCTTGTTTTGAAGCGCACGAAAAGCCCAGATTTGTGGAAGAACAATTCTTGGATTTTGCACCTTGATAATGCGCCGACCCACATCATGCAATACCACCTGGAGAGAAAGCATGCGCACGGAAACGTCATACATTGTCACATCATCTACGATAGGGTATTGTTAATCGTATTTCTACCAATAATAAGCCTGAAATTGTCCCTACCGCGTAGCCCACGAGAAAGACAGGTCCTGGCGCGGAAAAGTCACCTGATCATCTTAGTCCGAATAACAATGTAACCTACATTGTTTCCATCTTGGATTTTAATAACAGCAATTTTTCGTTTGTTGGAAACAATGAAGGTTACATTGTTACTCGGACTAAGATGGTTAGGTGAGTTTTCCGCGCCAGGGCCTGTCCTTCACGTGGGCTACGCCCTACCGTAGTTGATGTAACAATATATGATTTTTCCGTGCGCAGGTTTTCTCTCTAGGCGGTATTGCACCATGACCCTTGTACGCGATTTTTTGACCAAAGATTCAACGAATTGATTGACCTAGCACTGTATTCGCCAGATAAGGCCTCGTGTGACTTTTTCCTGTTCCCCAAACTCAAATACCAGTTCGTGGGGGAATAAGGAAGTGTAAGACATTTTGAGCCCAAAAACAGAATTTACAGAAGATGCTGAAAGGCATACCAGAAAGTGCCTATAAGAAGTTTCGACGACGAGATTATTCGTTGGCACCAGTATATCGCATAAATAAGGCCTGCTTTGAAGGCGACAACTTAAATTCAGATGATTAAACAATGATATTTTGTGTTTTATTGAACAATTCTGGTATTTATTTGACGTATATTCTTTTATGACCATAGTAAAAAAAAAATATAAATAGACTTGCGCTTCACAATATAAACCTTGATTTAAAATAATACAGAAATTAAATAAAATTATATTCCAGCATCAAATCAAATCACAGGGCAGTATTAAATAATATTCTTACTGAACATAATAAAGCAGGCCTACTATAAAACTCTGTAGGTATTTACCATAGAAAGTAAGACGTTTCTCTTTTCGATGACAGTCTTAGAATCAGAATTCAAATTAGAAACCGTTTAGAAGTCAAGTGAGGAAAGAGAAAGGGCGTGTGAACGTATAAAAACTATTAAAATTTAATCCCAAAAAATATTGAAAAAATACATTAATCTTTTTCTGTTTTGAAATGCAAAGGAAGGAAAAAAATAAAGTAGACAACAAAAAAAAATGCGAAGTTCTCTCCCCTTATATGATATCAAGAGAAGAGAAAGTGGCAGTTGAAATTGAAAACGCGCGCATAACTTTGGTCTTTAGCACGGAATAATTGCATTGAGACAAGAAGGTTGAAGGGATGGGGGTGGGAGATGATGGGGGCTTGTAGCGTTGCTACGTAACAAGGAAAGAGGAGGAAGGACGGAAGGGTGGGAATAAGGTTGGTGAGTATTAGGAGATGCTCGAAAGGAGTTGGGATGAGAAGTGCAGGAAAGGAATGCCGAACGAAGGGGGAAAAGGAAGAACGAACGGGCAAAGGCAGATTAAAAGGATGAAAAAGAAAAAAAAGTTGGAAGAAGGAGAAAAAAAAGTGAAAAGCTACGAATCAGTAAATCCTCTGTCGGAACTAGAAATATATAGATCACAAGAAGTGAAGAGACAGGAGAAGAGAAACGCCGACAGCAAACGAAGCAGCCAACCAATAGTCACGGATAGAATTCTAAATGGCAAAAAAAGAGAAAAACGAAAGAACCGCTGCAAGTGAAAAAGAAACGACGAAAAGGAAAAAAATTCCGTTAGTATGCGTGTAAACACATCCGATGTTTGCTAATACCAGAAAAAAATTAATAATAAATAAATAAAAAAAAAAGCTTAGAAAAGAACAAATTGTTGGTATTAAATTTTCTCGACCCAGAAATGGAGAATATAAATTATTTATCACATGAAAAGCTTCGGTTATTATCTCGTTTGTAAAAAAGGAAAAATTATAGCGGAGAGGAATAAATAAACTATAAAAAAGGAATAAAAAAGAATGCTTTTCAAGATCGAATCCTATAAACTTGGTCAAAACTTGCTTTAAAGCTTGATGAATTAAATCACATTAAATCACATTATGCTCCGCCCGGTATATTATATTTAGTGTCTCTGACCATTTACGAGAAACTTCAGGTGGTCGTTTTATCATATTGAAGCCATCATATAAAGCAAAGGGGTACGTGCTCAGTCTTTTTTGACTTTTTGGTAATAGCAGTGTATTGCATCATGTTATAAATTGTGAATAAGATGTGCAAGTACGGCGGGTAAATAACATACATAAGTTATTTAAATTTAAATAAAGGAAGTACAATGTAGAAATGGGAAGAAATCTTCCGCAGCCTGGGCTCGAACCAAGAACTACGAATATCGCTTTTACAGCTATAAATAATTGAGATATCGCGAATATCACTGCTTTAATCATTTCAGATCGTTAAATTGGGATTGCTTAGCATTGCATGTAGCAATGAAATTGGTAGAGACTTTGCAATACAATAACGGGAGAACAGAGTTTCCGATTTGTTTCGCCTTTTATTCCCGGCTTTATCAAGGATACACACTAGAGGCTTCTCGCCTTTATATATACACATGATACAAGGGATAATTCAATTCGATAATCGAATTAATCATTTCAGCTATATTCAGGTCGCGAAGTTTTTCCTTCCCCTTTTTGTTAGTAATTATCACATGATTGAAGTATTTTTTCAATATGCTCATACAGTAACAACTTCTCCTTTAGTATGAAGGGAGCTTTTATCTGAAGTAAGAAGCTTCATTTTTCAATGAGAATTTTTAATGAATAGTAAGAACTTAGGGAATATTGACTCCCTTTGTTTTCACAAATTTTCACTTGCCTTTAAAGTCTTATTTGCTTGCTTTATATTATGGTGAAGAGTACATCATTAAGGTGTTATCCACAACTTTTCAAGCACTTTTCTAATGTCACTTGCAGGTGTTTCTTAACTTTCGGTATACCATGTTTTCCGAGATCGCTGCAATTTCGCTCTCTCGTATTCTATCGTCTCTTGACTGAATTACATTGCGGGCTCCTTAGAATTGCTCTCTCACACTATCAAAGTACTCAGGGTGGAAAGTTTCTCCTTTAACGGTGAAGTACTCTCTCGAAGTTCTCTTTCCTTAACAGTATGGTATTATAATTGTAGCATCACCAATTTTGAAATATATTTCGATGATGAGAGCGCAATGTGTTCTTAAAAATCAAATGTACCAGGATTTATAATTTTTTGGACGAATAGTAACAATGATAAATTAACATTAAATATTAAATGTTTGGCATTTTTGGCACATATGTTGTCGTTTTTGAAAAAAAAAACTAGCATGGCAAAATACAGCAAATATGTTTTTTAGAAATAATAATAAAGTGGCTGCTGAAATGTTCGTTTACAACGTCGTTGAATCTAGCTGTCTCATTTGCTCTCCAATTGTTGTTTTGAAAGGGATCAATTTGTCTGATCCACGCAGTTTTATTTTTAATAAACATTGAATAAAATTTAAAAAACAAGAATATAATAAATAAAAATGCTGCGAACAACAGTATTATTCTTTTATTCAGAAAATTTAACTCATTAACAAAAGAGTCTCCAACATTTTTTTTTTTTTTGGCTTGGAAAAGTATATAATTCTAAATGACTAGAGAGACTTAAGAATAACTAACGCACACAATTCCCCTCCATTAAAGTGAGCTTTAGTTTTCGTTCATTTAAATAATTAGGGGAATAAAATAATTCCTAGAGGGATCTTATCGCAAATCCTCTTTTAAAGTTCTAAACTTTAGTTTATGTCAAAAAATTCTAATTTCTATCTAACTTCACTCGATCCAAATTAGAAAGTCATTTATCATGGTCATTCTAATTAAATTCTTGATGACTAAATTTAGGTTTCATCTTAATTATCCTACGTATCTTATGCTTAAATTTGATAGATGAACGATAGTGAAAAAGCAACTTTAAAATTTCTCCTCAACAAAATTTTGAATTAATAATTGCCATAAATTGAAAGCATCTCATAAGCTTGCGTAAAATTCAGTCACCGTATTTTTCAGTATGTATCTCAGAAATGGCTTTTCATGCACAAATATTCCTGTATATTTTACGCACAGTTTTATTAGCGGATAAAGTTTTTCATGAAAATATCAAAAAATACAATGCCATCGCATTCTAAATGCAAATGAATTTTTAAGCCGTGCATTCTAAATAGATTTAATTAACTCTATTAAATTTTATAGCATTCTCATTGTTGTATTTGATATATAGTTTTGCGTATTTAGCATCCATCTTTGAGAGAATTTTCAAAATGAAATACTGCGCTAATTTGATTATTATTCACAATGCTACATAATGCGAAAAAAGTTTGGAGTAATTTGTGATAATTATTTTCTACGCGAAACTATACGATGGTTGAAAAGCGTCGTAAATAAAATGCAGAGCGAATTAACTTTAATTATCTAACAAAGACCGACTTACAAGCCCAGTTGAGGGAAAACATTTCACCAACTGCATTTATTCTCGTGAACGAAGGTCAAAATTTACGTTGAATTTCCATTAAGATGTCACAGCGATAGTGGATATTTTTAATTAATTAATAATTGAATTTGCTTTTCTGCTTTGAAGTTACGCCATGAAAATTATTATGAATGCAAATAATTTTGAGTAAAATAAAGTTAATATCTCCAATAAAGGCAATCATAGCCACTCATTTCTCTATAATAGCTTAGATTCATAAAGAAATAGCGTTAGCTAAGGACTGATTTTTAATGTATTTTATTTGGTTGCTGAGCATTGCAATTTTATTTTGTTGAAATTGTCTAAAATTGGGCACTTCTCTCTTAAACGATTAAATCTGCCCAAGGCCATGCCAGCGGCAAAGGAAACCCCGTTATGATGTCCTTTCAGCGAATTTTTAAGAATATCTAAAAATTTGTCTTTGGCAATTTTTCAGAAATGTGGAACGTGACTCGCACCATTGAGATGGTTTAAACGCCTTTCTTTTTGTATTTAATAGGGTTTGTTCAGGAATTTTAAATTTGTAAGCGGAGAACACTCCATAGAGGCAGATGAAATAATCGTGCGAGTAACACCATTTCTTCCAGAAAATGCTGATCGAAAGAAACTGAAGCTGTCTATTGCATGTTTAATTCAAAGTATTGTTTTAAAGCCAATGTACAATTTAGATGTAAAAACTCAATAATTTTTTCCTAATGTATTTCGTACGACAATTTGTTTATCTGTCCTGAATGCGTTTCGCTGTGAAAATTATTTGGGTCTAAAATTATACATATATACCATTACATAATCCCAATATTCTCTCAATTTCATTAGCTTGATAATGAAGACTACGAATCTTTAATTACGAAAATTGCATACAAATTGAACGACAGGATAAGTGACAGGATAATTCCAATGATATTTCAGTTTCATTTTGGAATTTATACATTAATCAATTGATTTAATTATAGTCTACAAATTAGGTGGTATGATTTTATATCATGTATGAAAACTGAAATGGAATCTATGTAACAACAACTGAATCTTTTCCCAATGTTTATTTCTTCCAAAAATAAAAAACAAAAACAAAACATAATCACTGAGAAAAATAACAATTATTATAATCTATATTATTTAAGTTGATTTACTTAGAACATTATTTCCTAATCCGCGAAACAACATTAAAGCAATCACAATATCCAATGGAGTCGAAAGGAGTCGAAATTAGTTCCCTCCCCCCCAAATGATAATCGAATCAATGAATTTTATAAGCATACATTACTCGATTTCACTGTCTCGTACAATTTGCTTTACTATTCCTTGAAAAGTTTCTGCGGAAAGTTCATCTCTCTTTAAGAGTCCTGGGTAAGAATAGAATGGAATTAAAGCAAAAGAAGTTTTCAGGGCTACTACAGGGCAGCTTGTAAAAGTTTGATAGCAAGGAAGCATTGGCTCATTAAATGTTTATATTGTTAAAGCGGCCAAAAACTAATTCACTGGACCAGGGTTGTTAAGTTTAACGACCCATTCCACTGTCGCCTTTTACATGAAGTCTCCGTGTGCGCACAGATCCGGAAATTTTCTCCATTTATCCGCCGTTCTGGAACTCGTTCTGTGCCAGGCCTTCAACTATAAAAATCGTTACCCTTATTTGATTTTGTATTTTAATCTGAAATTTAATTCTCATTTGATTTATTATTCCGCTTGGATTATTATTGTAACTTTAACTGAAACGTTGGGAGAGGGCCTTCACAATTATTTCAACGGTTTCCAGAAAGCTAAACTTTCATAATTTCTTAGAAAGCAATGACTTAATATAATAGAATTTATTCAAATCATCTAATTAATTTCAAAACATTTTTAACGATGCTTCTCTAATTAGTTGTGAATAAGCCAAGACGGAAAGCTTTGCAAATAGTCAATCAACGAAAGGAAACTTGTGCGTGACCAGTTAAATAGCAATTTAAACTACTACTACAGCCGAACCTCAGTTTCACGAACTGCATTGTAACGAAACTTCAGTTTAGCGAATTTTTTTCTTGGTCCTGGCCACAACTTTCTATTTTAATATAAAATTGACTTCACTTTAATGAATGTAGTTAGTTAGTCCTGCTAACATTGGCAATACCTGACTTGAACGAATTTGTCGAAGCGTTAAGCCTATGCGATGCCCATATTAATGTCTTAATACGAGGTTCCATATAACTGCCTAACCAATCAGTCCTGAAATATAGATGAATAGAAAATGATCACCATGAAAAAACACAAAATTGATGCATATTGTCATCTTGCACGTGGTAATTAGAACTTTGAATTTTTTTTTAATTATTTATTATAGCTATGTAACTGAGCAATATTTTTATGTGTAGCTGTTTTCATCTCTTTTTGATGTACTTTTGTCGTGTATACCTACGTTGGGTTTAATTTCTGTACCGATTGTAAATTATTTGCTTGATTATTGCATTTGCCTGGGTCACTGTCTGATACATCCGGTTAATATTTGAACAGAAAATGCTTTGAAGTGTATTAAGCAGAGATACAGTAGTAGCCCTACTATCTCTGGCAGTCTGTGGTAAGCATTAATAAAATGCTGCTGTGAAGATTTATAAAGATACTTCTTCCTTATTTGGAAAGTTTTTTTATGGAAATTTCGCTTTAACGAATTTTTTCCTCAGTCCCTAGGAATTCGTTAAACTGAGATTCGACTGTATTATAAACACATTTCATGCACTGGGTGTTTAAAAATTATATAAATTTCATTTCGGTTACTAATGATTATCTTCTAACTATAGGATGAGATGAAACAAGGATTTCTTATTGTCATATACACTGTATTTCAACGTGTTATTCATAAAAAAGAAAAAATCTCAACAAACCTTTAAATAATTGTACACATCGCTCTTAGATAAACATCAAAATTTTTCATCAGTAATCTAAACCAAAAAAATAAAAAAAATAAAAAATTAAACCCCTATCAGGAAAGTGGTTATATTCGTAACAAAAATTTGAGAACGCCAGCGTCACATTCAAAGACTGACGGAAGTTGTGAGTGATAATTGAATGTCTAAAGACTACATTTTATATTAAGTCGTGTTCAGATCTGAAGGAGTTGTTCAAAATAAACGTGCGGCAAAAACTAATAAAAAGACGATACGTTCTCCAACAGCGTAACGCTTTGGCAGAAGTCTTCAAGGAGAAATGAAAATTTCATGGCAGAATGACAAAATAAAAAACTAATATGAAGATAGAAAATTTAAAATTGTCACTCTTCTACTCTAATTTTAACCCTTCCACCCTTATCGACTCCTTCTCGGCTACCAACGCTAGACTCCCGGTCGATATTTCGAAGAAATAAACACTTCGTCAGTGAATTTTTTTTATGTTCTTGTTAACTTTTTCTATCGTAATATAGCAATTTTGAGGACAAATATTATTTAAAATCATCTAATTATTGAGCCTTCTTACATAATTAATCGTCTTTGTTATGATATTATAGTAAAGTCTAAATATACGAGTATAAAATAAAAACAATTAAAAAAAACACCCTATCCAGTTTTTTGTCCAGAATTTTATTGTTTTTTATTATGCGCTTAGTTTTTATGATGAATTTCATCCATTCCAATTTCGAACTTTACAAAATTAACATTTCTTGCGATCCTCATTTTGTCGTACACTTCTTATGCTATCCCTCTTAATATACACCACTAATAAAATGGCAATGTCAATGTTTGAGTTAACAAACATAGACCTATTATCATCAAATAATTAAAAAAAATGCTTTATATACATTAAACTGACCAATTTCTAAATAAACATCAAAACTGCTTAACTATACTGCCTGAAAGTAACATTTAAAACGTTTAAGATTATGAAAATTATAATCGTCAGATCGACTGAAGCAGAGCAATTTTTACCTTCTTACTTGGCCGCATAGGACATGAATCTTGAATACGGCAAACCCTTTCACGACACAGCTGGCAAAAGCCTAATTACAGAAATGATTTTCCCTGGAATTAAATTTGATATAGCCTACTAACCATTTAACACTGCATCTGATAAATTAAAGAAGAGAGCAAGAAAGAATAACGAAAGCTGAATTAACATATTCCATTTTAAGGAAGCTCTGCCTTTTATTTGATAATTTATCCTCATTCTACTTGCATTTCATGAATTTTCACTTATCTATTGAAAAATTCAGTTAACGAGTAAGAAAAAGTACGTTAGCATATTCTTTTTAGAATTATTATCATTTAAATTATATGATGCCACAATGTACTACTATACAACAATATGCATATAAGCTTATACTAGCGGAAACGGAAAAAATATACCACGTACGATTTTTCGATTGAAAAATGGAAGGAAAAATTCTGCGACCTGGATTCGAACCAGGAACCTCGACTATCATGACCGACGCCTCTACCAATTGGGTTATCGCAGACACCTGGACAACCAATTGGTAGAGGCGTCGGCCATGATAGTCGAGGTTCCTGGTTCGAATCCAGGTCGCAGAATTTTTCCTTCCATTTTTCAATCGAAAAATCATTACCTATGCTTGGAGAGCATCTCCAGTTTATAATCATTATTATACAACGTACATTTTTACCAAAGTTTCGGTGAGCTACAAAAGTCATATCATTAAAGTTTCACTTTATTCGGAAACAATATATCCATAACAAATGACCAGGTTTACTAAGAGCTGAGACAGTTGTCAAAATGAATACATTTTTTAAGCACAAAGTATACGAAAGTCGTCTTGAGAGAGAGATTTCTGTCCATGCTTGAAGCACAGACTGTGTTCTTGTAGTTTTCTAGCAGGGAGCTAAAACGTACAGGATATGAAAACTCATTCTCATGGCTTCCCAAACATATTCTATGTGAGATATGTCAGAAAAGTCAGCAAGAGGTTTTAAGAAAATCCATATATCTCTCAAGGTTGATCTCTTATAATCAGTAGTGTTCGGTGTGCGCTGTCTTGCGAAAAATGTACATGAAGAGTCTGACCTTAAGGTTTACTACTCTTTTTACTTATTAGCGAGAGGTAATTGTTCCTTGGACAATACTCAGACCAGTCCTGTTTTCTGATGCAATTCTCAGAAAAAGATTGTTATTGCTGCCAATTCTTTTTCTTTATGATCTAATTATCACATCCTTCAGTATTCGCCTGAACGGAAAAACCAATATTCATATCCCTCTTCCTAGAAATGTTTTTCAAAGAATTTAGATTTTCGTCCTAATAGTGTCAAAAGTTCATTGAAAGAAAAGGTTGAAATTACTCGTATTCCGTCATGGCAATTTGGAATTCATATGAACCGTTCCACCATTCAAACTGTTGCAGTAACTGCTTCAAAATTTTAGAGTCTTTACATAAGCGCAATCAATTAGGCATAACTTATGTTGATTTTTCTCGGGCGTTTGGCTCCGCTTCTATTGCTTTTTTAATCGATTAAACTCAATGCTCATGGGTTCCTCTCAGGTTTTCTACTCCTAGATCTAGTGACTGGACAAACTTTTATAGCATCTTTAAGAACAATCTATCTGATTCTTGAAGACTGAACTCGCTTTTAGCCTTCTAGTGTATGTATTTTTAAATTTAAATTTGAAGTTTATGTTTATCTTCATAAACTAAATAGGTTATATTTTGCTGGTAGTTTAAATTTCATGAAAGTATACCTAAAAACTTTCATTATAAGATACTCCGTTTCTCTGTCAGAGTTTTTGGATGTGCCCTAAAAACTTGCTCTCATTGTATCCGCATCTTCGTAGCTTTCTTTTATAACTATCTACAGTTTTGGTGTTTGTAAGTAATTTCAAAATTATTTATTTCTTTAAATTTTTAAAGATCGTTTTTGATTCTTCAGTTTACAACAAAGTTCTGTTCGCCATTGGAATCTCATTTTCGGGTTCAATATTAATCCTGTTAAAGTACAAATTAAAATCAATCCTATCACTAAGCTGGTAATTTCCTTTAAATCCCATTAATTTAATCTAAAATAAACAATAATTTTATCTACGCTAGTTAATTATTCCAGCAGATTCAAAGCAAGATTTTTTGATTTTATTTTTCAGAACGAATGTACTTTTGAGGAAAAAATTCTTCTTTTTTCATTGAATCCATTTTTATTTTTTAAATTTCTAGATCATTCCGGAAAGAGCGATTTATTTGTATATGCGTAAGCTATAAATAACAGTAAATATAGTGAAACAAGATATTTCAAAAATGCTAACGCTTATTTTAAATTATTTTTACTTTAACTGTTTACCTCTTCTGTTTTTGTTTTATGTTCATCAACCTCGCTTTTGGACCTTTGTTTACTGAGGAACAACTTTGGAGACGTTCCAGGTTGTTACACTCATATATACATAATTAATAAAACAGATAATCTTTCGTAGGTTACGAATTAAAATATTATCCAGGGTAATCCTCGTTTATGTTCTCGAATTTCTCAATTTAATCGACGTTTTAGGATTAGCTGAGCTAATAAAGGATTTAAAGTACTAAATTTCGTAATTTGCTTTCTACCTGATCTTAACCCGATAACAATTGATCCGTTAAGATCGCTTGCTAAATTCATTACCAAGCAATGAAAACCTCTCTTTAAAACCTTTATTGAACCTGATGACTGCCGAGATTAAGTAAATATCTTAGTTAATAGGTGACTTATTAAGTATTTTTAGGAAGAGGATAAGTTCTAATGACCAATTACGAAAGGTTTTTTAAAACAAAATAAAAAAAGAAGAGAAATGTTGCACGCAAAGCCTTTTTTAATGGTTTTCGTGATGTCTGTATAAATACGAATATTGAAATAAATTATCGAATTATTTTCTTTCGTCCTTAAACAATAGCAGTTGTCTTAAATTCCTGACCATAAGAAAATGTTTTTGAATTTTTAAGTTAGTAAAAAATTTAGATAAAGTGTAAAAACATGCGAGGAGGTAGGGGAAAGAGGAAGATTTTTACCTAAAGCAATTAAGATGGTGAAAACTGATGTAGTGTAATTTTCTTTTTTATTTTTGTTAATCTCTGTCCCTCTATCTCTTCTCTATTTGTCCCTCTTCCTGTCATTTTGTCGGAATTTAGCACACACGCAATTAATTTACTTTAACCGAAGGCCACAAATTTTTTGCGTGACCATGGATAATTCTCAGATCTCCATTCTCGATAGGCACACTCTTGCCACTCCACTCTCTTCATTAAAGCCGACCGAAAGCCTCATTCAAAAAATCTTTTGGCAAACACCATGTCACTTGCAAGGCCACCAAAACATAATCGAAAATTAATACCCAGAGTATTTTGATTTCCCTTTCTCCCCCTCTTCTTACATTTTCGCAGGAAAAAAAATCTCAAAAACGTCTGCGGGGGAGGGAGTTGTTTCAGCGGCGACGTTGAACGGAATTAAAAATGAATTATGATACAGCGTTTTTATTTTAATTAAGACCAATTTTTGTTTTTTTTTATTTACAGTTTTTTTTTATTGGAATGCTAAAGATCAAAGACTAAACTGACCTACAATTAATGTTTTATGCCGCTGTTAATTTTTTGCTCTTAAAGACGTTTAATAAAATTTAATATGCAAGAACAAAAAGAAATAAACCGCTCAATTAAAGAAATAGAGTTGTAGAAACAGAATATTTTGCATTGAAATTTTATTTTATTCGTAGTACCACATACGAGGGTTGGGGCATAAGTCATGGCAACTATTTTTTTTTCTCAGAGCTAAGGGATGGTATCATAAAATGTCATATGTCTCAAGGAAGCTGTGACTGCTAGTATGTTTCCACAACATTAGATGGCTCCCTGAGTTCCTGATGTTGCGCAGAGAGCAATGTTAAATCAGGAACCGCCGTGCAAGGTGGATGTAACCCGAGTTGAACAACGCTCGTATATCAAAACAGCCGTTTTCTATTTTGATTTCTGTTACTTATTCTGGAAAATGAAATCTGTAATCATGTTCCAGAATAAATTTTCCAGAAGCATGAAACGTATGAAACATTACAGGCTTCATGATTCCAGAACATGAAACCTGTAATGTTGTCAACTACCTTAATAAACATGAGAAGCAAAGTGTTGGCGTGTTGTTAAATGTCCGTACATTTCGTCCATTCCTTGTTCTTTCATCTGTATATTTCACATTTTCCACCCATGCTTGAATTCTCATAAAAAAAATAGTTGCCATGACTTATGCCCCAACCCTTGTATAAGAAATAAAGAAACGCAAAATATGAATTACGGTTTATGGAATTTCCGACAACGAACCATTCAACGTTTAACTTGAATTACAAAATCGTTAAGCGATACTGTTAATGTCGATAAAGCTTAATGAAAATGAGTCAAATTGCAATGAAAATGAAAAATCACAGGAAATCTTTTAAACTAATGGATTAATGATTTCATCAAGAATAAGAAACTCAATAAGACTGGATGATTAGTCTTCACGTTGAAAACAAATTATAAGCTAAACTAAATATTAAGAATTAATGAGAATGATTTCATTTTATATATTAAATATTATTCTGTGATATTGAAACGTTGAAAAAAATAATATTAATATTGAATAATAATTTTCGAACTTTTTTTAAAAGTTTTTCGGCAAAATTTGATCAACTGTGAAAGCTTTCATTAATGGAACCCCAAAAGCTTTGTATAATCTCAGTGAGCATTCTCAATGTCTTATAAATGCCGTCAGAAATTTTTCCGCGAAATCTGATATTACTTTTTCGGTAATTTAACTTTTCTCCTTGATCTTCGTGAAATATGATTTTAGTGAGATATTGTATTTTAATGATGATATAGGCTTACTGTATTTTCAAATTCTATAACTTAATCATAAACATTAGTTTGGTATAATGACATCATTCCTAGAAAAAGTGGTTTTTGTAGAAAAGAGAGATATGAACATGGCCCGTAAACGGGAAAATGACATGTAATTTATGATATATTGTAAGTAGATTAGTAAATATCAAAAATGATATATTAAAAAAAGTAAGCTTTATGTTTAAAAGGCAGTCTGAGAATGAAATTTACTCTCAAAATATTTTATTGAAGATAGGAAAATATATACCGTATTTTCGTGAATAAACCCTGCGGGTTATACATTTTTTATATTTACGGGAGAGGTGCGGGAATACAGAAATAATATATTAATATCACGTACATTGGATACTCAGCAAAATACAGGATTTTTTCGGTGGTATACAGGAGTGCGAGTTCTACAAGGGTGCGGGTTATAAAAGAGAGCGGGGTACTTGACTAATTTCATAATTTACATATAGAAAAATTCATTATAATTTGCTTAGGGAAAATATCCTAAAAGGCTAACCATAATTGAATTTCTGCTTTAATTTTGCATTGCATGATAAGAAATAAACTGATCTATATCAGACATTTTAATATAATTAAAAAAAATTGACAGACAGGCGAGAAAAATATAATTTTTATGCCACATAGATAACATGACCATTCAAATGAATTTAGCTGCTTGAAATCCGATCACATAGGCGAGCCGTATCTATAATCTGACGATTGGAAAATTGGTTTCCATACGCGCCACTCAATAGCATTGTCGTATGATCGCACTGAAACCAGACGAGTAATGTTAATTCAGATAATCACTTTTTACATTGAATTAAGAAGTACGGAAAAAAAATATATCAGCGACTATTTCTCTCTTAAAGAGACTAGTACAGGTTTCAACTGTTTCTGCAGGCACATTTACAGATGTTCTGCTTACAAGTTGAGGAAAGAGTATTATATTTCTTAAATTATTGTAACTATAATTACAATAAGAACTTCAAGAAATTATACTATGGAGGAGTGTGGCCAGATTTGGAGACAGATATTATTTTGCATGTTGACTTGAAATATGCATGATAATAATTAACCTTTTATTTGCCTGTGAAAGGATTCATCATTCTTATCTATAGTATATTGTAGATCGATTGCCTTTAAAGTTTCTAGACAATTTAAAAATTTCACTTTGGAAAATTCTAGCGTTACACAATGATTTATTTTATTTTAGCATTAACTTTCTAAACTTTATACATGAACATTCAACTACGTAAGATATAAATTTGCCATTCATTTTTACAAATAGTTTAGATTAATTTGTTTTAGAATCGACTTAATATTAAATATTTATATAAGACGTTAAAGCGGAAATGAATCAAATGGAATAAAGGGGATAGCGCTATAAATAGAAATTAAACACATAAAAGTAGTGTTTAAATTAAAAATTGAAAAAAAATGTCAAGACAACATAGAAGAATTGGGTATTTGAACATGGAATTATACGTTAATTGAAATATTATGCAGATTTTGATGATTTGTAAGAATTCCTAAAAAAAGGAGAAATTTTTTTCGAATTCTATAAATAAGTTGTGACGCAAAAAAAATTCTACCCACTAAACGGAAAATTTTAAAAACAAAATAACTTACAAAATTAGGAAGTCCATTACATTACAGGAGGAATTAGAAATAACATTAAAACGAAACAATTTATATTGAAAAAGAAAGATCAATGTAATTTAAACTCTTTTTTTCCATAAAGATTAACAACAAGGAAGCTAGGAAATAACATTACAGCTCGCGGAAAAAAATATAAAAAAAATTATACTAATTTAAAAAATTTAATGATTAGCCTTGATTTCAAGGAAGGACATTGGAAAGTCAGATTATTTACAAATTTAATGCTGTTGCATTTAAATAACTCTATTTAACTCTATAAATTTAAATAAATGTCTATTCTTCAGAGACACTCAACTTTAAGCAAGAACGTCTCCTCATTTTCAGAAATTGAACGTTCACTGCAGAATGAATCGAGACGAAGGGATGGCGTCATTGGCGAAGCAGACGGATTACTCTTCTCGTCTATACATTTCTCTGCTTAATAAGTATTTGATTTCTTTCCCTTGATGGCAGAGGAAATACTATTGCCTAATCCTATCTCCCTGTGGTTTCCATTTCAGTCATCCGTCTTATATTTCTGTTTCCTTCCCTCCCTATGATTATTGTTGCTGTTGATTAATCGTTATCCGATGCTCAGCGAATTTTGAAACCACAAATCGTATTCGTTGATCCTTTGTGACATGATCTGCATTCCTGATTTGTAAAAGAAAGTTCTTTTAACCCACTTTTAGAATTAGAGCTTTGGTTTCGATAACATATGATACAAGAGAGGGATGGCGAATAGAGAGAGATATTGAATGAATTAATCATAACACCATTTTTAATCCATACAGGAGGAACAGAATTAAACATAAATGACAAACTTACGAAATAACTTTGAAATTCCTTTACAGCATAAAAAAGAGCAATAATGTAAAACCGAAAGGAATTTAAAGCCTAATGAAATCGTGTGATATTCATGCCAAAGACAAAGAGAACGAATGGCGACAGAAGCAATTTAAAGAGCGGAATGGAATGTTGACCATTTTGATTTTAATGAGGATTCTTTAACGACGCCGAGAACATTCCTATTTTATAAAGTTCATTTGAGACTTAAAACAAAATGTTCAATGTGATCCTTTGGCATTTTATCACATTTTAAATGAAGGAAGAGTAACTTGATTTCATTCTAATGAAGCAGACAAGTCGTTAAATATTTATACGTATACAGAATATCGTTATTTCCCTGAATTTGTGATAGGGTTGATTTCCTTTAAAAAAAAAAGGAAATGAATTAGAAATATCTGTGTAATATTTTATTAGATCCTCTTTGGCCCGAATTGCAGCATGTATTATGCGGGTTGGCATAGAATCAATAAGGGTGTTGAAGCACTTGTAATCAACATAGGCGTTCACCAGACATTCCCTTAGGTCGTTCCAACATTCCGACCTAACATTCTCTACAGAGGTTGAGATCTGGGCTCTGGGTAATTGACGTAAAGTCATCTTCCTGCTCGATAAACACTACTGAAACAATCGTGCGCGATGAACAGTAGCATTGTTGTCCATGAAGAAGCCATCACAAGAAGGATAAAAGTGCAGCATTGCAGAATGGATTTGATCGGTAGCAATGTTCAGGTATTTCGCGGAACGCACTCAACATTCCACGAATATCTGGGGACTAGTTTCATACGAGCAGAAGAATCTTGAATTGCCTTGATAAGGAAGGCTGATCCATTGCTTCATGGGGCTACCACCAAATCCCTCTGCTTACCGTCGGTACAAAACAATGTGTTTCGTGATTCCTCAGACCACATAACATTCAAGTCCTCACACAACTCTAGACGAACTTTCCTGTTCTTTGCAGAAATCAAGAGTTTTCATAGTGATGCTATGCCGCTTTGGATCTCCTAATATGGGTGGAGATTAAAATCATTTTTCAACTGCTGCATAATGGGTATCCTGTTTCTCCGAAGAAGTCGTTTAAACGACGGCAGTTTCGCTCATGACTGATTGTCTTTGAGCCACAGTTACTCCTTTTAGACAAAGACTGTGAACTACTTTTTTAACATTTGAATACTCTGGATATCGTATCTTTCGAGAGTTCAGTCAGCTGATTCGTTGTTTCAATCGTGCCTCCAGCTAGACAAGCACCAAAAATGAGTTCCTTTTCGAAGTCCGTTTTTTCTAAAGGTTCTGATTAAGTTCTAAAAGTAGACTCGCTCAACGCCTCCTTAAATAGATGATAAGTACAGGTCTGAATCATATGATCTGAAAGTATTCTGTATAAAACGGATTAAAACAAATTTACGTATAATTTCACACATGTTTCTAATTCATTTGCGCGAGTGTTTAATATAAATATGATTATGGAAAAAAGGATGAAATACAAGTAAATCGATAAATGAGACTGATTCTTACTTCATTATACACACAGTGTGTATGTATAATTTATAGAGTAATGAAATATGCTCATGGAAGAATGTTTTGCTTAAACTCTTAATTTATATATTTATAAATACCAGGCAAATCAAATGATGGACCCGATTTCAGAAGTTTACTCAAAATCTAATGAACATATGGTATTGTGAGACATGTGCTACGAAAGGTAAACGTTCAAAGTTTACTTCAAACACACCACATTACATGAGGTGTTCTATATGAGCGACTTGCGTAACCCAGCACACATCAAGCCGATAATCTATCTCCTGACAAACCTTTCGTAGCACGTCGCGGTCAATATCAGCAATGGCTGTAGTGATGCGGGCACGCAGGTATCCACTGTTGTTGGCAATGGTGGTACGTACACATGATCCTTTACAACCCCCTCCCCAGGAAAAATCACGTGTGGTCAAGCACCCAGAACGATGTCTGTTCTTCAGTCAACGCCATTTTCGTTAACCGCTCGCTGCTGACCCTTAGCGGTAGAAAGTGAAAACTAAACTGTGAAAGCCAGAGACAAATGAAAGAAAGCTCTGGTGAAAGCTAACCTTTCGAAGCACATGTCTCACTTTACGATATGTTCATTAGACATCACAGAATAAATGTCTAAAATCGAGTCGATCATTTTGACTTGCCTTGTATATAATAAATAATATAAATGCTCTAACGTCCCTTTACTTCGATTAACGTCCCACTTAATATCTTAACAACAAAGGAAAGAAAAAAAACCCTAATCCACAAAATTTTTGTGGAATAGTGGTTTCTATTCATTCTCTAGTTGTTATTCTAGTGTCCACAGTTTTGGCAGACTTATATTTCTATTACCATTAGCTGTTTACTAAATTTCTATATCATTTACTTAAAAATAGCTATCTCTCTAAAAATCATTTTTGTTAGCTGCACAAGAAGAAGGAAAGGAGAATTCGAATGTGGTGAAATATGCGTTATCTTTTGATGTATTATTTTAACGTAATGCGTTTCTTTAAAAAAGGCTTGTAAGAAATCTTGCAGAAGACAATCCATTAAAACTAGCTGCAATTACTGCGACGGAATTATTTAGAAACTCCTAGTTTAAATAGAATCGTAAATAATTGAGTGCGCAAAATGTGTTTTTTGTTAAAGACAAAACTTCGTCCTTTTATAGGCTATCATAATTTCTTTTGGTACGAATCGTTTCTCGTAATCGGGTGGGAAGATTTGTGATCGGTTTCGTCCCTTTTTACGATTTGTCCGCCTTCATTCCTCCTTATTCGTCCCCGCTTCTTCTGTCTGTCTCTCTCTCTCTCTCTCTTTCCCCCTCCCCCCCCTCCTTTTCTTCTTTTTCCTTTTCTTGCGGTTCAATTAGATTTCGCTTCGCAATAAAATTAAGCTTAACGGTCTCTTGAAATATCGTCTGTCCCGAATGGAAATGAGATTTGCGCAATATTTCGGGACGTTTCATTATCACCCGGAGCATCTACGAAAGACTGAAAGAGAGAGACAGAGAAAGAGAGATTTACTGTCATTGCATGTAATAACTGAACTTTAGAGACACTCCTCAGCTCTTCCTGGAGACAAAAAACATTTTTAGATCCATTAAAGGAATATTGATTGGGTAATTATTCCTTCATTCAAACGTTATTTGAGAAGGAGATACTTTTTTAAAAATCCAACGCAAACCCCTTAAACGGTTTCAATTAGTTTTCTTTTCTCTTTATTTTGGTCTTTAATCCTTTTTAATAGATCAGGTAAAAATGTGCAGAAATGCTCTATGTTCAGATTCGGTTAAAAATAATTATTAAACGCATATTTATAAAACTATAAGTATTCGCAAATACTAGATACTAAATAGTAAATTTATTTATATCCGTTTTAATGAATCTTGCTTGAAAGAGGAACTTTAATTGACTCTTATTTAATGAATTAAGCTTATATTAGTTAAGGGAAGCTTAAATGCGTCGTTTCCCCTTGTCTTACGCAGATTATTAGTAAAGGACAAATACAAACTTCCATGCTCCAAGCGGATTTCAAACCCACGACTCGCTAGTTTCAAGAGGGATAAGACCTGCCGAGCCGGCTTAAATTGGGTCATCAAGACCTATTCTAATCTGTCGCTCAAGTAGTCGTTCCCCATATTTGAAGCCAGATGAACAGCATAATGTTGATATGCTTACGAAAAGGGTGTTCGGTTTCAACAAGAAAAAAAATAGAGTTAGAGCAAGACCTCAAACCTTTTGTCCCAGAGTCCCTACTCCCGGTACTTGACAGTTCTGTCGCACGCACAGCGAATCCCATTCTAACAAATGCTATTATAAAATGCAGTAATTATCATGTTCATGGTTACAGTGGCTGGGAATAAAGCTTAATATCCTTGTTATTCAAAATGTTCATTGAAATATATCAAGTCTGATGAGTGAAGATGTACTCTTTTAATAATTTCCTTGTTGTTGACAATTAGACTGATAGTAATTAACTAAGTCTAAATTCTAATTTTACACAGTTGCAAGGTAAATCCGAATTGAATTAGTACTGAGGGGAAATCAACACTTGAGTCAATCACAATCCAGTCGAGCTTATTGAGAAGGATCTGTATTAGCACGTATTGACCGAACATTGATTGATACAATTGTGAGGGTAAATAAAAGATGATATTGTTCATTGAAAAATAATTATAACACACATATTCCAAATAACTGAATAGTTCTATAATTTTGATATCGAAGGCCGGAGATACATGAATAAAATTGAACTTTTAATTCAAAATTTATTATGACCTTTTATTGAACATTTTTAGAATCTATATTAATAAAAGTTAGTGTCTTGTCTGCCTGTGTGTATATTCGCGATAATCTCTACAACCGCGAAACCAATGAGCTTCAAAATTTTCATGATGCTTTAACATAGTCCGGGAAAGGTTTTTCACTATTTTGTCATGGATTTCCGCAGATTGCATGGGTTTTAGGAGTGAAAAACCATCCATGCAACCAATAATATTACCTACAACAATATGAAAAGACGCAATAACCAACAAGCCACCCTTACACTGAACATTATTTAAATTAAAGAACGCTCCACAAAGCGTAAGGACATTAAAAGCAGCGGGAATCAATTTGAAGTCCGTGCAGTTCACATGGACAACTATAGCATGCTCACGCGTTATTTCTACACGACACTTTTTCATCTATACTCCTGATAG
This sequence comes from Rhysida immarginata, assembly GCA_023313115.1. Lineage (NCBI taxonomy): Eukaryota > Metazoa > Arthropoda > Chilopoda > Scolopendromorpha > Scolopendridae > Rhysida > Rhysida immarginata. Next base: position 3,511,634 of record JAHWFO010017185.1, read on the forward strand.
TAAACAAAAATGTCTACAAATGAGTCTTCGAAGATAATACTGCATATTAGCTTTTTAAGTGTATATCGATAATCATTCATATTTTACATTTTCAACAATTAAGCCCAATGTAAAAGAACGTTAATTTAATTATTCAAGAATTTACCTAAACAAATCTAACCCTTATTCAAACAACCCGAACTAAACAAATTACCTTAAATGGGTGAATAGGGTTTTTATAGTTTTAAAACAGCTGCTTTACAGGGAAAGTCCTTATTGCTGTCAATATTGAATGATGAAGAGTTACTTGATTAGTAGCCCAGTGGTACGAGTGAATAGCTTGAAAAAATTGATGGCATTCGCATAAAAACAGAGATCACCAAATTTTTTTTCAAATTCTAAATAGTTAATAGATACAGATTCAATGTGTTTTTTTCAAAATTGTTGAAATCGATTGAGAACTTTAAAAAATATTCATTTTTTTTTATTAAAATGTATTTTTTTTTACACAAAAATTTTTTCTCATTCTTTTATGTTTTGTTACGAAATATATACGCTCTACTTGTTATCTTTAAAATTTCAAAGAGATTTGAAAAAATTAGCTTGAGATATGACTTTTTAAAGAAAAAGTACCAAAAAAATGACGACGTAGATGAAAGAACAATGACGGTCCGTTTTTGGTTAAAACGTTCGCATTCAGGATTTACGTTCTAATGGCCGCTCTTATAGACAATGTGCCGCGAGTAGTTCATGTATTTATCCGCATACTGGCGCTAGTAGTAAGACGCCATTACAGTCATTAAAATCAGACGAATTTTGAAAGAAAAACTGATCTGCTTACATCTATTCGCATGCTCACTGAAAGGTCTTTCCCCGTGTTTTATTCCTCGTGGTCTTAGTGTTTTATTAAATATAGATGGAATTATAGAGATATGTACGATAGTGTGCAAATTAATGTGAATAAGAGGGAATTTTCCATATTTTTATTGAAACATGGAGTAATTATTTTAGTAAGGATTTTTAGTACGAGTAATACAATACAGTACAAAACAGTAAACAGCTGAGAGTAATCAGAGTTCCATATCAGGGGTAAATCAGGCCTACCAAACTCAGGAAATCAAGTTTTGTGAAAATTCCCTCTTGTTCACATTAATTTGCACACAGGTGTAATTATTAAACTGATGCTGGCAATTAAATAATAATTTTACAATACGATTTCAGTTGTACCATCGGCGTCACTTAACGCATTGTCTCATCAAGCATAGATGGAAGCATAGATGGGGGAGGCCGTGGCCTGGTGGGCTTTCACTGAAACACAACTTCTGTGAAGTTAAGCAACGTCAGGCACGGCTAGTCACTGGATGGGCGACCATCCGTGGGTCACGATCTTCACCCCCCCCCCCCCCGGCTGCTGTGACCATCATACAGCTGTCGTTAATCCAGGTTCATCCAGGCACCCAACTCGTCGGCTTCTGGCCATAGAGGCCCTGGATGGACGTATTGGATTAAAATATGTAAATAAAAAAATAAAAAAGTAAGATTCTTTGTATCGGGTCCAGCTGTATGGCTGGTCTGGGAAGAAGATCTTGTAGCAATCGGAAGACCTTCCAATCTGTTTAAAGTTGAATGTACTGAAAGAAAAGGGTTGTTTGGTGCCGCTTGTACAAATGTAGCAGAGAAATGGAATATAGGCTCTAAACACCATGTTCTTCCAAATGAACTGAAAGACGAGCAAAAAAATCCGCAGATTCCAGATAACATAAGATCCCACAAAATTAAACAGCTACTTCGAGCTACGATTCCTTACCTCTCAAATTTGAAGACCATAAGCAAATGAAATCGCATTTAGAAACAAAAATGGACCCCGTGGTTACTACAATACTTGTATTGTCAATTATAACTTTATCGCACAAAAAGAGAACCTTGAATGGACAAATGACAAAACTGTCTGCATCGATAAACATGTTAGTCGTTTAAGGCTATTTTTATTTTAAAATTTTAAGGCTATTTTTATTTTTATGTTACCGTGTATTGTAGCAGATTTTCATCAAGCATTTTTAAATATGAATGGTGAATGTCGTAAGTTTTGTAAAACAAAAATAAAATGTTTTTGCAAATGAATTTTTTTTATTCACATCGGAAATATTTGAAGCATGAAGAGGCTAAGTAAGACCTTTACTGTTTTAACGCCACCCGGTATTCAGTACCTTCTTCAATTTCCCATACATAGAAAGGGCGATAACTATTTTGACAAATTACTACCGCACATATATTACCTGGACTTTTTTGAAAAGGCATTTGAGCAGAAAACAAAACTTACAAGCTGTCAAAAACTAAAACCTTGCCTGACGTGAGCCACTGACTGCACAAAAGTCAAATGACTGCAATGACGAACAGTGCAGCAGAGATAGCGCCGCTCGGTAGCAAAAGCGATCGGCGGGACATTGTCTATACAAGTCAATACACCAAAATGATCAAAAAACCATCAAGATCCGGCGTAGAGGAGTAATATGCAAAGTAATGTAGATTAAAAACACTGCAGTTTTGAAACAAGAATTATGCGTATTTCAAAATTTTAAAAATTGGACCTTGATTGTTCTTTAATCTTAGTCGTCAAATGTATTTTAATACTCCATTAAGTGCTACCAAATTATAATAAATGTTTTGAATATCACGACATGCTTGGTTTTGAGGGGCCCACTTCAGGAATTCTTACCCTTAAGTAAAATTTTATTAGTAACAGTTAGTATAAATCAATTAGTTAAATCATCATTTAGTATGATAACTATTAATATTTAATTAAAATTACAGCTATTAATATATAAATTGATAAAATATTTAATAAACATGAAGCTACATACATAAAATTTTATACCTTTGATTTTAGTTGAAACATTTAAAAAATTAAAAATATTAAACGGGTGACTACGACTCTTTGCTTAAATACTCCTGCAAATCAATCTACAGTAATATTATACAAACACGTCTGTTATTCGTTAGTTCTTTATTAGTGTCAAGGTAAATTTATGCTATATTTTAACTTATCAGTTGGGTACGAGAAGCTATCATTCGAAGTATAATAAACCTAATAATTAAACTTTCAGAAAATTTTTTCAGTGTTTTCTCTCTCTCTCTCTCTCTCTCTCTCTCTCTCTCTCTCTCTCTCTCTCTCTCTCTCGCTTTTTTTTTAAGAAAAACATTCATTTCAAAATCATCCAACTGAAACATAGAAGTTTATTACGCCCCTTTCTTTATAAAATAAATGATAACTTTTCTCTCAAATAAAAAAACCCTACAAAAAGGCCAAGAATTGACCTTAACTAATTATTAAACACTGCTCAAAACATTTAAAGGAACACTTCTATTAAGCAGCGTGCAGAAGCAACTACGAATAATATGGACTAAATCGCTGTATGTGATCATTAAAAGATGGTTTATTTAACAATAGAATGCATAATTGAAACAACTGGTGAAGAAACATAAAGAAAAAACAGGAAACTGCAGGACAAAGTGAAATATCCTTTGGACGTTGTGGGGAGAATGCCCTGTTTCTTCCAGGGATCAGTTTTTGCACCACTCAGTAATGTGTATGCCTCCCATGGGCTGCAATAACCTCCATGCACCTTCGAGGCATGCTCCGTATCAGTCGACGGATATGATCTTGGGGAAGCCGGTCCCATTCCTCAGTAAGTGCCTGGATGAGCTGTTGCAGTGTTTCTGGAACTGAAGGGCGGTGTCGAACTCGCCTGTCAAGCATGTCCCATAGATGTTCAAGGGGATTTAGGTCTGGACTCATTGCAGACCACCTCATGGTCTGAATGCCATGCATCCGTAGGAAGTCTTGAGTGACAGCTGCAGTGTGTGGACGAGCATTATCCTGCATCAGAAGGAATCCAGGCCCCATGCCATGTGCAGCAACAATCACATGTTCTTCCAGAATGTCACGAATGTAAACGTCAGTGGTCATTCGCCCTCAGACGACCACAAGATCCGTTCAATGGTCTATTGAGTTGCCAGCCCAAACCATAATGGAACAACATCCCATTCGGTCAGTCTCACAAACTGTTGCGTCGGTGTTTCGCTCACCAAATCGTCTCCAGACACGTAGACGGCCATCACAGCGGGTCAGGCGGAATCTTGACTCGTCTGTGAAGAGAACAGAACGCCAGTGGCGAAGCTGCCAGGTGACATCTTGATGTGGAAACTCTAGTCGCGCTTGTATGTGCTGGCGGGTTAGCCTAGGCACTCGATTTGGTCGTCTGGCTCTCAAGCCAACTTCACGAATCTGTTCCGGATTGTTTGATCTGAAACAGCTACCCCAGTTGACAACTGCAGGTCATTTCTCAGGTCTCTGGCCTTTGAGGTTCTTCGGCGCAGGGCACAAGTCCGCACATAACGCTCTTGATTGGCGGTTGTTGAGCGTCGGCGACCTTGCCCAGCTCTTCGTGTGTACTGGCCAGTCGACTGGAATCGTGTCCACAGTCGTAAAATGACGGAAGAGGACACATTGAGAGCATTTGCCACAGTTCGAAATGATTGACCCGTTTGGAGCAATGTTACGGCTCTCGCAGCTTCTACTGCTTCAAGATGCCTTCGTGGAATATCAGAGCACTAACAACAGCGTTCCAGGAATGCCTGTACCTTCTAATGTTCGACCGTTATCTCCAAGCAAAGAGTTTACTGGCATGTAACCACTTTGTTTTCCGGGGGGTTATGTTGGGGGAGGCCGTGGCCTGGTGCGCTTTCGCTGAAATTGTGTTTCAGTGAACTTAAGCAACATCAGGCACGGCTAGTCACTGGATGGGCGACCCATCAGTGACTCAGGATCATCACCCCCCCCCCCCGGCTGCTGTGACCATCATACAGCAGTCGTTAATCCAGGTCCATCCAGAGACCTAACTCGTCGGCCTCAGGCCATACAGATTCTGGATGGACGTATTGAATTACAATGAATTCTAAAGAAAAAAAAAAATTCTCAGAACATTTGGCAGCAAAATGTGTTGGCTTCAACCATTTCCTATGAGGGAGATAGTAGGTTTCATGTTGCAGAAGATGAAATTGCTAAAAAGTATTATTTACGCCCTCTGTAGGGGATTCTATAAGTGTTCCTTTAATTGTTTTGAGCAGTGTAGTAGTTTGTTTTATCTGCTTTTAAATTAACTCTATGACTCCAAGAAGTATCAACAACTCGCTCTCTATAAGCGTACAAGGAACTACTGCTATTAATAATCATGACGACGATGATGATGATGATGATATAATACCGGGAAAGGAAAGAAGGCAATACGAATTAGTCAACACAAAAAACAAATATGGTAATGACAAACAAACAAGAAAACGGAAGAGAAATAATCTTTAATTAATTTAATTTTTTTTAATTATCATAAAATATTATTTGCTAAGTAAATAACTTTTCTTTAAAAAAATAATTTCACACAATTGGTCAAAAAAACGACATAATAAATTCTGTAGTATTATTCAACTATAATAATACAAGAATAATGACCGCCGCAGCAAGCCGCCGCGGTAGGGACTCGTTTAAGTGCTGGACGGTTTCTACGGGCATCTTAGATCGTGCATCCCGGAATTGGTTTAGATTTCTCGATGGAGGATGCATTCGTTTGATCTCATAGATTTTTTTATTAGCTTTATATTTGGGGGTTTAGTGGCCAGGGTAGTAGCTTGAAGTCCTCGTCGTGCTCTTCGAACCACTCGCGGACAATTCTGGCAGTATAGCATATCTCATTGTCTTGTTAATACGAGGGGAGTTCAATAAGTAATGCAACACATTTTTTTCTGAAAAAGGGGGTTGTTTTATTCAGCATTCAAATACACCATGTTATTCCCCAATCTTTTAGCTACACAACACTATTTTTCAACGTAATCTCCATTCAATGCTACGGTTTTACGCCACCTTGAAGTTTGGGCCTGTACACCTGCACGGTACCATTCTACTGGTTGATGTCGGAGTCAACGTCGTGCTGCATCAATAACTGCTTCATCATCCGTATAGTGCGTCCCACGGATTGCGTTCTTTATTGGGCCAAACAGATGAAAATCCGTCGATGTGCTCGAATGAGAGTGTTCGCATGTTCCGACATTGCAGGAGTCAGAGCTGTGCACGGCCGGCCAGCTCGCGGGAGATCAGACAGTTTTGCTTGACCTTGCGGCGATGTTGACACACGCTTTGCCCAACGACTCACCGTGGTTTTGTCCACTGCCAGATCACCGTAGACATTCTGCAAGCGCCTATGAATATCTGAGATGCCCTGGTTTTCCGCCAAAAGAAACTCAATCACTGCCCGTTGTTTGGAACGCACCTCCATTGTAGACGCCACTTTAACAGCTCACTATAGCGTTGTCACATATCGGACGTCAATGAATCTTTACGAGACGAAGCGGAAATGTTTGAAAATGTTCCACGAGAAATGTCCAGTTTTTTCAACCAAAATTTGCCGAGAAAAAAAATGTGTTGCATTACTTATTGAACTCCCCTCGTACACAGTGCGACAGATAATTTCCAGGACCGTTGGAATTTATGCACCGTGATTATTCAAAGTAATCCTTCTATTGTTGAATACACTTATTGGATGAAAAAACGTCCTTTCATGGAGATCTTGATTTTGGGAAACAAAAAATAATCAGGCGGAGAGAGATCTGGGGAGTAGGGTGAGTGATCAATCGCTGTAACCATTTTTTCGCCAAGAATGCGGAGGGGAATTGTCATGCAAAAGGAACTAATTGGCCTTGTCGAACAATTCGCGTCTGACTCGACAAATTCTGTTCACTAAACGTTCCAGAACACCTATGTAGTATGCAGCATTGACGGCCTGTCCCTGAGATACTAACTCCTTATGCACGATGCTCATCATCATGCTTCAACCACTCAAATGCTTCAACCACGTCATAAAGCTTCATCTTTGTAAGCTTGTTGCAACAATTTAGTCGCAGTTTTAGTCTCATTTTCATGCAAAATTTTATCGCGGCTCTTTGTTCTGTCTTGACTATTGTGATCGCACCCAATGACAGCCTTCAACTAAACCAACATGCGGACACGCGGGGACAGATTCAAACACGCTCACGTAATAGCACACGTTCTGCGCAATAGCACGCGATCACTTTCGTGCACGTCCAAGAGTGTATGGGCGCGTTCTACCATGAGTCCTGAAAATTCTACGGTAGCCACCATGTTTTACCAGCCTTACCTCATGTGATTTCTTCCTTTAGGATTTGTCAAAGGTGATGTTTACGTACCACCACTAACGATGACCTGTCTGAATTGTTGCGACACCGAATTGTTGCAGCCGTTCAGTCAATCACAGCAAACATGATGACATGTGTGTGGAAAGAAACATACTACAGAAAATGGACGTGTGCCATGTCAGCAAGGGATCGTATATTGAGCACTTATAATTTAAGTTGCATAAAATTTGGATGAGAAATAAAAATTTTGTTCTAACGTGTATATTCTTTTGTGTACACCCTGATTGTCGTTTACAATGAATAAATGGCTAAATTTGACGCAAGAATTTAATCAGGATGTCTTTAATATGGAAGCAATCCACAACCAAAAAAATCTACCCAAAATTAATTGTAAACAACATTCCATCTTTGATCTTGGAATGGAGCTTGTTCATAGTTTCCTTTTTTATGCATGAAAAGAACTTTGTTGTAAAACTTAGAATCAACTGCAAACAACAAGGGAATTCACATATGATGTCGACTACTCTGCAATTTCTTGTTAAAGAAAACCACAGGATTTCAGGAGTTTCTTGTTTAAACTGGAGTAATTGAAAGGGGTGTTAACTTCAAGTAATTTATGTTACGGCTCTTGTCACACAAGAAAAAAAAGTAAAGAATGAAAGAACTTCATTGTAATGTAATGAAACCCGACTGAATGGCGCTAACTGATCAAGAAATGCGGAAAGAAGTTAAGAATTAATTTAGAAAAAAACAACAACAACCAAAAGATATGAATAGCATGGTTGTTTCTATTTCTGCGTTTTAACACAGCCGAACAAGTAATTCCGAGAAGAGAATACAATGGAAAATAGTGAAAAAAATATCTTCGGAGTGAGTTATTGTTTTCACTCTCAGCAATGACACAAATTCAAGAATAAGGGCCTGGAGTTTATTTTGGGTGAATGCGAAGGGTATACGAATAGGGGAAATATGTTTTATTAGTTTTTTGAATGGATAAAGAAGACGAAAAAAAAATAACAAACAAACTCAATGACTTAAATAATAAACAGAACTCCAGAGAAAGTAGACAAAATGGAAAGAAAAAGGTCTTTGTTGATAGAAGACTGTAAAAACAATCTATATATATGAGAAATTAAAAGGCAAGCAAAGTGAACGAAAAGTGAGAGGGAAAGAGTTCAGAATGTGATGAGATTTCGAAAGACGGAATTTCCAGCGATTTTGTCGCGTCACTAGCATCATTACCCAAGTGCGCGCAGGAGAAATACCTCTATAAATTATTGAGGCAAAAAGAGAGAGAAAGAGAGAGAGATAAAGTGGGCAGAAGTGGAAAGAGGAAGCCAGAAAATCGTTAGTTATACATATCCCCCCCCCTTTTTTTTTTCCTCTGCCTTCTTCGTCTTCACTCTTACCCCCAAAAGCGCTTCCCGATCCCCCCTCTTTGAAGGTCTCCTTGTGTGTTTAAATTATACAAGGGACTAAGGGGGCGTGGGGGCTATAATTCATGTCTGGCAACAAGAACAGTTCTACACGCGTTCACTTTGACAGTCTACAAAGGAATTGGGAGCCGGAAAGAAAGAAAAGGGGGAGAAAAAAATGATCCGTTTCCACTATTACTTCGTGAGCTCATTATACGTACGGGTCTCTCAGGGATGCCAATAGGGAAGAATATCGAATTACTCGAGAGACCAATTGATTTTGAAATTACATCCAAACATCAAAATGCCGAAGAAGCAAACAAGGTTAAGATCCAATGTGGAGATACACACTAACGAGACTGAATTATTAGAGTTGGTGCTGTCGGCGCATAGATCTTGCCGATAGGAGGCGGTGGTGGCGGCGGCGGAATCTAACCCTCCCTCTGCCCGTACATCATGCCGATTGTCCGTATTGATTAAGACTCGCCGCTCCGCCCCTCCACACTTAAGAATATCCCAAAGGCAGGAAAGAGATAAATTACGTAGAACCTAAACACGTATACGGGCCTTACTAATAAAACATGACAATGCAAATCTCCAAAGCTCAGCTTTCATTCACTAAGGGAGTCTCGACACTGAACTCTTATAGACTGTGATTATCAGATGGAATCTATCCAGTGGGAAGATCAGGAAGATTCTTAAGTCATTTTCGTCATTTCGGTAAAGGAAAATTAATAACTACGTCATTGCCGAATGAGGATTAATTCAAAAGTAATTCAGTTACATGTAAAACAATCTCAATTGCAGGTAAAAACTTTGATCGAGGATCTTTTAGAATCGTATTTTATACTTTTTATATAAGTCAATCTTTTTTATCTAAACTTACAATGCAGCGAGTATGCTTTTTAAAATTTAAACTTTACACAATATCGTTTAATGGAGTAATTGAGAAATAGTCGATTTAAATCACTCCATTAAAAAGTGATTTACGATGAACCAAAATTTTCAGTTTACACATTATGATAATTAATATTAAACGCATTTGCTTCTCAACTTTGGTCTTAAAATTTAAACGTAATGAAAAGACAGGAATAAATTGATATTTAATGAGGTATATGAATTAATTTTGAGTATTGGTTAATAATTGATACCTTGATTTTTACAACCTGTTTTCCAATCAGTAATTTTCCACTATTCAAAATTAATTCACATACCTCATTAAATATCAATTTATTCCTTTCTTTTCTTTACGTTTTAATTTTTAAACCAAAGTTGTGAAGCAAATGTGTTAAATATTAATTGTCAATTAATTACCTCAACTGTAATTCTTGTCAAATACCCATTATACTTACAATTTAATAGTAATAATCATATTCTCATTTGTATTATACCTCCAAGAGAGCCTATTCAAATTTCAAAATCGATTTTATATCTGTTGCCGATTCTATAAATTTTCGACAAACATTTGAAATACAGTATATTTTTAAATAATCAGATGGAGCGTCATTTTATGATTTTACGAGGCCAACGAGATAACAAGACCTGGAAGCGGAAAAGTCACCTGACTATCGGGGTGCTAGCAATAATCCAACCTTCATTGTCTCTATCTTGGATGTTAACAATCAGTGTTTTTCTGTTTGTTGAAAACAATGAAGGTTGAATTGTTGCTAGACCCCGATGGTCAGGTGACTTTTCCGCCTTGTTATCTCGTTGACCTCGATGATTTTACTCTGCTTTAAAGACTAACAAGATAAGAGGGGGGGGGGATGTTTTTTTCAAAACACGCTTTTATTATGTTTTATAATAATATCTCTTCAAGACGGCGTCAACTATTTGTAAAACTAATCGTTTGGTCGAAACAATTAAGCAATTCGTATAACAATCGTCCCTCCGAATTATCGAGAGACGACTGAAATGAATTTGTGCCCTAGAACACGAACCAGTGAACCGATTTGAAAAATGTTTCCTTTAACATGCATTGTCATCGGTTCTGTGTATGTATATCAAGTTTCAGCTCTCTAGCTTGTCGGGAAGTTGGCTTAATATTGGTTACAAGATTTGACGGATACACAAACCTACAGAAAAGCAAGTTGAATAAAAGCGTATAATATAATAATAATAATAATAATAATAATAATAATAATAATAATAATAA
>JAHWFO010017185.1:3522395-3537398 GCA_023313115.1 Rhysida immarginata
ATAATAATAATAATAATAATAATAATAATAATAATAATAATAATAAAAGATAACATAACAGCAGGACTATATTCGTTTGTATGTTTGATTAATTAAGTATTACAGATTTTACAATATCTGCTGTAATTTAATTTTTTATGTCAAACAAATATTATGAAGTGAAAAATTATACATAATGAGTAGCAAAATGAAATATTTATATTTATAGGGCTACTATAAATGATTCATTCGATTTCAAAATGTTGTATTTTCCAAAGTATTGCACATACAGATTTAATTGATAAATGAAAAGAGCCGTAAACTCACCAAGTTTTCTTCACCCTCTGGTCACACGACACGTCCAAACTCTCTCTCACTCTATCTCTGCTTCAGCTGATGCGCTTGGTCGACCGGGGTGCCTCCGTTTACGCAGAAAACCAGTGTCCTTAAACTGGCGATACCATCGCTAATTGCTTTGTTTAAGTGTCGATTCTTTTTTTGTACTCTCTTCTGAATGCACACTGCACTGTCATAACAAACGTACAGCTCGCATATTAAAACACACACCAAACTCTTTTCCTTCTTTATCGCCATATTGTAGAGGCACTGCATTCGTGCTCCCAACTAGTGTATCATAATGCACTTACAAGGGAACCCCTCGAACATGTATGTCACAGATTTCCATCAAATTGAAATATGTTACTGATCTGAAGCTACTATTGATGCTTGCAAAATAAGAAACTGCGAAATTTTGTTTCTTTCAAAATAGACCGCGAAAACGAAAATATTTGAGCACACACAGCCATACAAGGACTCCGTTGTTAATGCTGTGTTCTTAATTTATTATTTCCTTTTATTAAGTAATTCGGTAATCAAACACGGGGCTGGCTTCATGTGCAACGTCGAGCAATACGTTGCGTTGGTGAGGAGGTATGTATTGCGGTGCTTTATAATTTTAATAAAAATAGTATTCATGGATGCTTACCTCATCTTATAAATTATTTCGAGACGAATAATTGTACAGCAAGATTGAGGTTTTATGCTTAATAACAGTGCTGTAACTGCAATTCTTTGGTGACCGCCGCTAACGATTTTGCTTACTCTATTACCGCCATGATTGTTGAACTCTGCACTTCCGGAGCGCTCCGCTACCGCGCAACACTATCGTTTCCACGGTGTGCTTGCGCGCAAAAAAAGGGCTATGTGGGGTTCCCTTTTTAGTGAGTTTACGGCTCTTTTCATGTATAAATTATATCTGCTTGTGTAATAATATGGAAAATACAGTGTTTTGAAATCGAATGAATCATTTATAGTAGGCCTGTATTATGTCAACATCTCCAATACGATTAACAATGCCTTTTTTATGATGATGTAACAATGTATGAATTTTCAGTGCACAGGCTTTCTTTCTTTCAGTGTAGCATGATCAGTCCAATGAAAGTTGGACTGGCGGTGTTCAATTAAACTCCAGATTTCAGTTGATAATATTACTTGGCAAAAACCTTTTTAAATATTAGTAATATTTAAAAACGGAAAACAAGGTGATTCAAAAGTTACTGTGCAATGGCTGGTCGGAGGTGGCAATCCACTCACAATAACTTTTGAATCACCCTGTATTAAATAAGAGGAGGACAAGGGGGGCATTCTACTCTGGAAGTGTAACTACCAATTCAGAATATCTAGAGAAAAAATAATTGATGTGAGAGAACTTTTAACAACTCATGAAGAATTGAAGCAAAAGAAATGCACTACTGCACAGTAACTTTTGAATCACCCTGTATTTATAACGCAGCTAATAAATATTTAAAATACTTCTATGCCTAATAATACTAATGAATTAAAAATAACTTTCAATAACAAACGAAAAAGACCGCTATTTATAGAAATTACAGTGCTAAATATCAAACTAAATATAAAGTCGTTTTGGAAAATTAAAAAATCTTGTTAACAAACATTTCAAACGAAATTCAAGCTCATTGGAAGTTACCATTGTTTCTTATGGCCATATCACTATAGTCACGGTCTAGAATACAATGGTCCGAAAGCTCCATTGTAGCTCCATTGTTAAAAAATGGTTAATGACAAAAAAAGCTCGATAGCGGCGCACGATAGCAATGAGAGCACATTGTAGAAAATTTGCTGTGATTCATGGTCATACTAAATTTTTATTAGAAGAACTCTTTATGGAGGAGACAGTACCTAGGGAACAAATTCTTCATTTCCACTTCTACAATGATAAAAATATTTATGTTACTGAATAAAATCAGGGTAATAGAGATGAGAAGAAAGAGTCATCATCCAGCTTTTTGTATTATCCTTTTGTTCTCTTTGTTGCCGCTTCACCTGATAAGCACCGGGAGGGCAATCTTGCGGTTTGCAAGAAAACGTAAACCGCTCAGATAAATAAATTCATGGAAAGTACATGGGCCTCTAGATATTAAAGTTTAATATGTAAATACATGTGCTCAAGATTTGGCAATAGAACATTTATGATTTTCTCCCAACTTAGTCTTCATAAAAAATTCTACAATGCTAAAGAGCTGCCTTCAAAATTAATATTTTAGGAGAAAAAATACTGAAATTTAAAAATTATGATAGATGGTTTTTCAAGAATCTTAAATACTTCGTTTAAGAAATGAAAGACACCTTAAAGAAATTTGAAAATCATCTTGTTTTCGGTCCCTCGATTTAGAATATTTTATATGCGAAAATTCACTTACCGAACCTTAACAATATGCTTCCATTCGAAAACCGAAAACCCTTTTGGGATACTCGAACTTTTCACTTTGGAAAGGGCCTAATTAGACAGCCTTGGTGTGAAACGCCTGCTGTTCGTTTATAGTGATTATGGGGACGAAAACAAAGGCGTCATTTTCACTTGTTGTTTACCGGAGTGGTTCTCAACTTTCGAGATAATGGCAACTTACATCAACTCCATTTGGAATGCTATTGTAATGGAATGCATAGGAACATGGAATAAATTCACGGCAACCAGCTTCAAACGCGCTGGTTTATCTCCAAGGCAGTGTTTGTGTACATAAATGTGTTGTGCTTTGTTTTCGTACATAAATGGGGCTCATCCTCATATATGTGAATGGTTGCTTGCTTCACTTTAAGACCTTCGCATTTATTCAAAATACTTATTGATCTAACCCTGGTGTTGATTATATTTATCATCAACGACAAGATTTGTATACATTAAGCTGTAATCTATTCTAAATGAATGGATTAACATATTTAATCGTTATTTATAATTATCTTTTACCGCATACAGGCAACCTACGTCATGATAGAATAATTTTTCTTTATAAATCTTGTGTTTAGAGCGATTTTTAAGCCGAATTTCTGTTTAGTGAAGACGAACAGTTCGTATAAAAAAATGGAAATATATAATGCTACTGAAATATTCGAGACTTTGATTCGTACACGCTAGGTAGGGCGAATAGGAACTTTTCTAAAGCAGTATTATAGTTGCTAGAAGAGGTTTTCTTCCAAAACGTTACGGGGTTTACTCCACATTTATTTTTGGACCAGTATCGACTTCTTCTCCTTACGCTGATATGAAGGCATATTGACCTCATATTGAGTTCATATCAGCGTAAGGAGAAGTTGGTACTGTTGTCCGGTCCAAAAATAAAAAATTGGAGAAAACCCCTTATTTTTTTGAGAGCAACTGAAATTCAACTCATTCTATCGGCGATATCTTTCTGAATTTTCACGATATTTGCTTGGGCATTTTATAAGAGTAGCTCTATATACTTGGCTAATAAATTATGCAAAAGACATTTTGGTAACGTTTGCGCATGCGCAGTTAAACATTATTTAGTAAAAATACCCATATTTCATCAAATATTTAATATTCTAATATTCTGATTGCAGGGTGTTGTCTCAACTGTAGTTTGTCAAGTTTCCTGAAAATGCCATTGCATTGGGTTGAAAATCCTGCATGTTATAAACAAAAAACTTAAAGAAAAAAATTTAAAGAAACCTTTATATCTCCATGAATACATGTGCTATTCTCATACAAATGAACACAGATAAGTATTCATATGCTACAGTTACAACGCATTTCAAACATTATTTTTTTGTTCAATTTGTTGCTGGTCCCCTATTTGCCTTCGGGACAAAACATTCGCTGAATTATATGAGGTGTAACATGCTTTTTACATCCCTGAAGTTTCAGGATGATTCGTCAAGTATTTTTCTAGATATTCGACAAAACGTCTAAATTCGAAAGTGTCCAATTACTTTTGGTTAGCTAGTGTATGTAGATTCAGAAAGATACTAAACATTTAAAACTGCATATGTAATCATAAGTCAATGCTTTATGGAGCCTGCAATCATAACAGACGGATTTGGAGAAAACTATTGATCATATGTACATATTTGTAAAGGCTTAAGTGAATGTTCATATCCAGAAAACATGTACTCATATTTAGCATAAACTTTAAAAAAAACATATTATCATAATATTAAAAATATCAGAAGACATATTTCAAATGAGTCGACTTTTAACTGAAATAGAATTTTCTTTTTTTTTTTCAGAATATTTCTAAGAGTCAACCTTGCCAAAGAAGAACACTACTTTTTGACACTTTTTAGAGAACATAAAATTTATTTTAGAAGCAGTCAAAAGTAATTGGGAATTCAACCATTATCAAAAGGAGCACTGCGGACAATCAGCATCGAGCACGACTCCGACATCATTTGGGGCGCACAACTTAAAAGTCAAACCACAGACGTAGGAGGAGAGGAAGAAAGAAGAAATATAGTTAAATAAATAAAAAAAAATTCTTTTCCTATATACGCTGAACAACATCTGCCTCACGCACGTATGCATTTTCACAATTTCCTTTTTTCTTAAGTATTTTCATCTAGTGATGATACGAGAATACAGCAATAACAATGAAATTTTTTGGACATGATATTAAGCCTTGGTGTGAAGCATTTCTTAATCTAATAAAGAAAATTCAATTTTCATGATGTGAAAAACAACCAAAGTAAAAATAGCCAATATCGATTGTTTCACGTCTTCGT
Source organism: Rhysida immarginata (assembly GCA_023313115.1). Classification (NCBI taxonomy): domain Eukaryota; kingdom Metazoa; phylum Arthropoda; class Chilopoda; order Scolopendromorpha; family Scolopendridae; genus Rhysida; species Rhysida immarginata. Next base: position 3,527,412 of record JAHWFO010017185.1, read on the forward strand.
TGCAGAAAAGCGTACAGACCACTTCGACTATTTTAAATTATGTTAAATATTCCCTAATTAAACGTTTAGATTTGCGATTTATTTCAAAATGAAAAAGAAAAAAAGGACGCGAAGCAACTGAAATTTTTTCGCATTTTTGCCAAAATGACAAAAACGCAAAATATGAAAAACGTTCGAGAAAACAATTTAGATATAACAAAATAATAGGGAAAAATGTGAAATGGAACGAATTTTAAAGAAAAGTAGAAGAATTCTGAAGAATTTTATACGTTTTTATCTCAAAAGGGATACATATTTTAAATAAATAAAGCAGGCCTAAAATAAATTTCAGTATTATAAATTTGGATGTTATAAGTAGGATGAGGAATAAATACTGTTATTGTGAAATCAATTTTAATTATTGTTTGAATTCTTTTTAATTCTTTTTTAAATTCTAATTATTGTTGATGTTTACTGAGGGTTTGGCCAAAATTTAGTGCTAATAATAAATGCTGTTGATTCCTTGTAATATTTTTTGTAATATTTTTATCTCACAGTCAGAAAAAAAGTTGAGATAATCGGCATATGATATACAGTCTATATTCTGAAACGTATATTTAGAATGGTCAGAAAAGGATCAATCAATAGCACATTGACAGCTCCGGAAAAATTTCCTGACCAGTAGTTACTGGCTTGACCCGAATTTTCGAGAATCGATATCTCGACAGTCACGTTGTTGTAGATCTTACAGTTACTAAGTTAGGTCAATTTAAATGTTGATATAAGGTCACAGTTCATTTGCTCGATTTTTAATAAGAAAAACATGTATTTAGTCAGAGTCACAGCAATTATTATTAACGTTGTCTGAATTGACCGATACCAGATAAATTGTTTGTATAATAGACCAGTTAGGGCATCAAGTTATCTTTCAATATAAAATCTTATATTTTGTCATCGTAAATGTGTTACAGCACTCTCAGAAGCAAGAACTCAAATAAACTCGAAACTGTTTTAGATATCGATTGCATACAAGTAATCAGCGCGAACTTCTACCTCAAATCATTCAAATCACATTTTCAAATCCTACATTTTCATTTTCTCCCTAGTTTTTGTGTTTCCAATTAAGATAATGGTTAGAGGTGACATAATTAATTATTAGAAAGTAATTGAAATAAAAAATAAACTGATTGTGAAATCAACATCAAATAACACATACTCTCCAGTTCATTAAAGACAGAATCAATAAACAATGATAAATTTAGATAAAACAATGTTTTCTTTGATTTTAGATAAAACAATGAAAATTTTAGATAAAATGAGAAATTCAGAATAGCGAGGCCAGAAAAGAGTTCTGGCGATCTATATTTTCCCTACAGCCTTATTTAGCTTATATCTATTCTTCGTTTCACGTTATCTACACGCAGGTTAGCAAATATCATGTTAGCGTTTGATTTTCAAAATTCTTGATTAATGCACGCACTTTTCTGACTTTCCGAGTTCGAGTTTGGGCTGTACTCGGAAAACACTAAAATAGTTAATGACCACATCTTTAAGAAATTCTCGGCTATACATCATGTATTACTCCGATTATAGCCAAGATCGAAATCATGACATGAGTACGTGAGATAAGGGTTTAATTAAAAATCTTTAAAATTTTACCTGAATTTAATTATATTTATAAACAAAATGGCTTGTTATATATATCTAGTTAAATGCGATTAAAGATGATGTTGAATTCAATGTTAGTTATTAAAAAGTACTTAAATGGAAATGTTTATCCTACATGGCTACGAATAAGATACGAAAACTAACACGAATGGCTTTCAATGTAATTTTTTTTTTAAGAATTTTTTTTATTTTAGTAAAAATAAAAACAAAAGCCTTATGGGACTACGTTTCTGTCCGCCTATCGGGCACGAAGCTCTTAGAACTCTTCAGAAAAAAATTTAGCAGCCTAATTTTCCGTAAGAAAATGAGGGGCTTTCAAAATTTCTAAGGCCATCAGAAGTTAAGTATAAGTCAGCCTATGCACACATTAATTCTTACAATTCTGATTTCATTCCATCGCCAAGAAATGTGTTCCAAGCAAAATATTAGTGGGATGATATGAGTGTGTCGTTCTAAACGCTAAATATTTTGTGTTATGGTTCCATCTTTTTTTAAGTAATCGCGTAAATTTTAGTATTTAGGTTGAGAATAATAAATTATATCTAATGATGATATTAGCTGACATAGGAGGCAGGCTTTTCGCTCTCGGCACCAGAGAATCGCGGGTTCGAATCTTGCCGAAGGCATGAATGGTTGTGTTTGCCCTTGTGTTTGTTCGCGCAATATTCCCTCAAGGAATCAGTGCCAAGGTTATCGTTGGCATTGTACAACGATAATCTAATCAACTTAAGAAATAATAATAATCTAACATATGAGCGACGAGATGGCATTAGCTGATTTCGTTAGTTATAATTTGACTATTTCTTAATCATTTTGGATTAATTTTTTCTGTATATGAAAGATTGTAATCAAATTGTAGTGACTATAAGCGTCAGAAAAAAGACGTCCCCGTTTTTTTTAATGACGAATACTTGATCCTATAATGAATCATTCAGTTATGGCATAATAGTGTTCTTTTTAAATTAAAATATCAAAGATACGTAATTTGAAACATAATATCTGCAGAACCATTTGCCCTCTTTCTGCGTAAATTCTAACATTTGAAAGCAAGAACGCCCCAAATGTTTGTGCTTAGTAAACATTTCATATTCATTTAATATCATCTATTTGGGGGGAGGATGATTGTTGGGCCTAGAATTTAGATTCTGCCTTTAGTCAGGGCGGGAGCATTATGGTATAATTCTGACAGTTGAATGGACCATAAATTTAAGGAATCCAGTCAGGTCCATCGATAATAGGTTGTTGGGGAATAAAATTAAGGGGTTATGTTTCTGGACTTCTATTAAAACAGATGAAATCAATAAGAGTAACCTATATGTAATAATGATCATACTAATGATAATAACTCTCAACGGTTGTCACGATTTTATTCGACCCCGTACTGGTTGTTTCCTCCTCGTCGAATTTATTTGATTTCATCGATTTCTTTTTCTCTTTTTTTTTTTTATTAATCTAGACCCATTCATTGAATGTTTGGCAGAGTCTGGCAACATTAACAGGGAAGCTGTGGCCATCGACAGTCGCTGCTGACTCTTATTTATGCTTGTCCGAACGAATTGCATTAGCATCGTTAATTAGGAGAGCAATTACAAAGGGGCCTCTTGACGAAAAAGGAGCGAATGAATTAGGAAGAGTTGGCAAGCAAAGCGCACACGACGAGGACCCGGCGAAAAATAATCAAATTAACTCGAAAACTCTGCAATTTCGCCGCTTTTATTTAATAAACGAGGAAAGTTCGCCTTCCACCCTCACCCTCTCTTTTGCGAAAATTACTCTGCAGAAACGGACACATTAGCATTGCGAACAACAACAACAACTAAAAAAAAAATGCATAATCATTACAGTGTAATCTCGGAGTCGTGATTGCAACGTTTATTGTTGTTATTAATTTTCCAGGTTATTGTAATAAATTCTACAAAGAACAAATCTATGCGCAATTAGCAGATCGATACCCATAGGAGAAGCAGTAATGAAACATGAGGTGCTCCAAACTGAAAAGAGATTGTTTTTCGTTTTATGAATTAAAACTTGATACATACTGATAATGCTTTATTGTTCGATTCATTGCTTTGTAAAATTTATTGGCTCCCTCCGCCCCCCGCTTTTGGTAATTGCATTAAACGCAGAGTTAAAAGGAAAAAAAATATAACGCTTCTTGATAATTTTTTTGAATTAGAATTACAGAATGAGATTATTTTTTTAGGAATTTCAAGAAGGTCAATTTATAGGAAAGATATTAATCTAGCTTTCATTATTGTATCAGTATAGGAAATGCTTTTGTATGTATGAAAAAATACAAACGTATCCATTAAACACTTATCAAAAAACGTCATCATAGCCTAATCAAAAATTCTTTCTGCTCGTCCTAATTTTGTGTGAAACAAATAAATTAACAAAATTTAAATTTGAATTTGTTCCCCGGTAAAACTCTCGACATGGACAACAGCCATACTATTTTTTTCTTTTCTTATGAAAGTAGCTGAAAACCCCGTGCCTGAAGTATAGACGGCGGAAAAAATTTATTGGATTCCTGTTTGATACATAATTTGATTTACCGTGCCTTTCTTAATAGTTTGACTAAAACAACAACAACAATAACAACAACATCAACACGCTATAGTCCTCTTTTGAGATAATTTAGAAGTTAGAAATGGGGCTAAAATCACACAATAAAAAAACAGCAAAACATTTTTTTATCTAAATCATCTATAATACTGTTTCATTCATTATCATTCATCTATTATAATATCATTCTTTACTTCATACAAGCTCATCCTTTATTCAAACTTTCAAAACAAAGGTTTTGAAATAAGAGCTTCGAAAATACGTGTTTTTCTGCTAGTCTTTCAACACATACTCGTATGTATTTTAAAAATGAATGGCTTTCAACTGGGGTTGATTCTAGATAATACGATTTGTGTTTAGTTTTATATAAAGGGCGGTCCTGAAATAGTCAAAATCAACGATTGGAATGGGCCGTCATAAGGATGAACGAAGTTCACATAAACGTTCGAACAAAAATGCATCCTTCAGGAGTTACGGCGTATTGGACGATTAATACCGGATTCAGACAAATGGAAGGCCATGAAAAGAAACAAAACATTCTTTTTTATTTACAGATGTTGTTGAAAATGTCCACCGTTACTAGAACACACGCTTCCATCCGTCTAACCATGGATCGAACACGCTCCAAGATTCCTGGCGTATTTCGTATAACTTCGCAGCTGTTGATAATGCGATCGTGTAACTCCGCTACATTATTGATTGGAGTTACATAAAAAGAGCTTTTAGATTTCAATTGTTATCATTCTTTTAAGCTGCTTGTTGAACCCATTAATTAAAAAAAGCACAAATCCTGTTATGTACGATCAAAACTTTGAAAGTAATTATTCTTTGAAGGTGATAATTAAATGCATCATAACTCCTGACGGATGCGTTTTTGGGCTAACATTTATGGGAACTTTTTTTCATTTTTATGAAGAGCCCAATCCAATTCCTGATTTTGACCAACTATTTAGGACCACCAAATGTATTTCTTGGTCATTACTAATTCAACCAAATTACTCAATTATTCTGTACGCTTTAAACTTTCATATTCACGTTATTTTTTTAATGAAGACGAGGAATTCGAAGTTGGATGACCCGTTTATTTTTCTTCTAGCAATTTTAGAATATCATATTCTAAGAAAGTTTACTTTCGAGATATACTGCATTTCTTTCGTGTTTGATCACTGGATGATACAAATTTGCATGGAGGGGGCTGAGAATATGATGGAAATGGGTTGGAACCTACCGCACAAACACATTTCTTATAAGCAACTGAGAAAAAGGAGAGAAAAAGCGAGAAAATGAATGAGAAAATTATACATTCATTACTTTAGAACATGTACGAAAACGGTATTCCTTTTTTTTTTTTTAATATTCTCTTAGCTTGCCATGCTGTATATCAATGTCGTGGAGTCAGCTTGGTAAGTTATTTTACGCTGGCTATTTACGACGCAAACTTCGAAACCTATTTAAATAAACTTTTTATTATACAGCGAGGGAAAATAAAAAAAAAGCGTCTCATTTTAATGAAAGTTTTTTTTTCCCCCTATGAACGCAAAGGCCAAAGTTTATTATTATTAGCTTGTTGTATTTTATTATTAATAATAAAAAAAAACAACAACCAAACTTCAGAGGGAATTGTAGTGAAAAATAAGCTTCGAAACTACGCTCACCTATATTAGGTGCATAATAATCCACGTTAATTAATTTATGGCGATGCTAAATAGGTTTACTCCGGGAGCGATCGTCGTTTTTCAAAGTAATTTAATTTCCATCAGCGACCTTTTATTTACCATGAGTTATGAAAACGTTTTTATACATGCAACAGAAAGGCGCAAACGAAAATAAAACGCAAACAAGCGTAAAGTGGTCGTTATTAATAATTAATGCCTTTTTGAAGAAAAATAAAAAAAACATCAACGCCTTCTTTTCCTGCTATTTAACAAGGGGCTAGTTTTCTTATCGCTAGACCATAATTTCACCACACTGGACAAAGGACCAAGCATTTTGAATTATAGGCAAAAGGTGGAGTTTGGGGTGGGTGGAAAAGCCAGCTACACGACAACGAAAGATTGTTGGTAAAGTTTAAAAATAGCTACATAGAATTGACTGCGGTAATTGGAAAGGCAAAAAAAACTTTCTCATTCGAGGAATAATTTTCAAAATGAAAATGCGTTTTCATTTTACAGGGAAAAAAGTCATAAAAAGCGAAGCGTTCCTCCACTTTGTTGTTTCACGGTTTCTGACATTTCGCGCATATACATACACGTTCAAAATGAAACCACCTCCCCTCGAAAAATGTCTAATGCATATTCATGGTGGCCACCACCACTACCATCACCATTCCAATTCTATCTCCTCTTTACTATCATTCTCTTTTGGGTGTGCGTTTTTTTTCCCCCCTTTCTATTTTTTTTCTCCTTGTCTCTTTCGCGTTTAACCTTTTATCTTCGGCCCGTGTCGGAAGCAATGATAGCCGAATCGGAAATATAGGGAGATAAAAATTTTTGGAACTTTTCCAATTGAATTTCGTTTAATGGACGAAGAAGAAGAAGAAATGGGAAAAAAAGAGGACAAAGCTTGACTCGTAAAGTAGAGAAAGAAGGCTGACTCAATTTCTACCTGAAATCATTAAAAAAGTTCACTGGAGAAACTTTGTGAAATTACAAAACCGATATAAAACCGTAGAGTAAGGGAAAATTTTAATAGGAAATCTTGAACACTAACAAGAAACTGATCCATAAACCGGTTTATGAATTCACGTGCTCACCAACTCTGCTATGTCAAATCTGAAATTTAATAAACATAAATACAAGCATAGAAATAGCTTCAAAAATCAATACGAAATGAAAATCAATTCTTTTCGTAGTCCCTGTAGCGCAGTGGATAGCGCGCTGGACTTCTAATCCAGAGGCCCCGGGTTCGAATCCCGGCAGGGATGTGCTGTTTTTGCTGATTTGTTTTAATAAGTTTTATTTTTAAAATAAAAAAAAATACTAAGGAAAATTCAGATAATTATGGATTAATAAATTCTTAATAAGTATTTAACGATAAGAACGAATTAAAAACATAATCGCAAACTGCAACATATACTTTTATAAAATACATTCGTGATTTAATAGCCATTTGAACGACTCGTGAAAATGATTGAAAATTGATATAACTGGCGCCCAATTACGAGAACATCAAAATTAATCAGAATTTTATTAAACAATTACAAATTACGCACACGCTAGAAACTATTTCTGTAGAAGTAAATTATTCCGATCAAAACGGTTTTATAGGTTTACACATATCGATATTGATTCAAAGCCAAGAACAGAAAATTAGAAATCGTGTATGGCGTTAAAAAAGCAATTAACATTGTAAATTAATCGAGAAATCAAATTTTAATAAGAGAATGACGCGGTAGATAAAAGGGATGGTTTATGTTGACAAAACGTAGTAGGTGATTAACACAATCAGTATTTATTCAAAAGCATGCCAATTTCATGCGAACTAATGTACCAGATGGTAGAATGCATATAAAGTCAGCTTAAGCTATAGTGTAACATATTCAGTATTTGGGTTAACAAGTTATTAATTCATCCTGCATTTCTCTATATAAGTATAGGTCAAAGCTTATATCAGTATATATTGAAGTAGAGCACCTAATATCCGTGTTAACTATTAAGTCTGCATTTTATGCATATATAACATTATATATCATCGCGATTAAGGCAAATGGCTGTATTATAATAAAATGCTAATTTTTCAGAATAAAGAAAAAAATTTACAAAAAAGTTAGAATATGGAGAAGAAGCATATTCTGATATGGTTATTTTGTATTACTTCTTATGAGTAAAATATCACATGCGACCAATCATTAGGTGACATTTCCACCAGTCTGTAGCGATTCGGTTAAGAATTAGAAAGCATGATTTTAGTTACTCTGAGACAGTATTTCAAAACCGACAATTTATACATACAACTCTTTGCCATATCCACAACGATTATGAGTGTAGCATTTGGCACAAAAGTGGCTGACCATATAAATTATAGCAAATGACATATTATTACGTAATACGGTTGTTAAAATGAATTATTAAAATTATTTTTGACAGGCGTGGCAACAATGGTAAACGTCATGAACATAATAATTGGAACATATGCCAATTTTTTTTGTTCTTTTTCTCGATGTCTTTATCTGCTTCTCGAAACTATTCTATTATACTCTGCCCAACAAAACAACAATTAGGCCTGTCCAATTAAAACGCAATCGACGAAAAAGAGAGGTTCTGGCACTGAAAACCCACCTGACTGTCTTGTTCCAAGCAACAATGTAACCTTCATTGTTTCCATGTTGGATTTTAACAATTAGTATTTTTTATTTGTTTATTGGAAACAATGAAGGTTACATTAATGCTTGGACTAAGATGGTCAGGTGACTTTGCAGTGCAGGGGCCTGTCTTTTTCGTCGGCTACGAATTAAATTTTCAATAATATCTAACAATTGATATAGGAAATTTTAATTGGAAACGAGCAATTTTTTTTTTCGTTGGACAGGCTACTTTTGACAAGGAACGAGGTCAAAAATGTTAACCAAGACCCGAATTCAGAAGGAGCGCTAATGCTCTTGCTCAAAACATTATTGAATAGAAATTCCATATTATTGAATTTGTGCTCTATCATTTTAAGCAAGAGCATTAGCGCTCATTCTGAATTCGGGCCCAAGAGTTGAGTTGATGAAGCAGTGTTTATTGCTACGATTGTTAACATAGTGTTGACTGTCGTAGAAATAATGATTTTTTTTCACTAACTCAACTGTGGGTTAACATTTTTGACCTCATCCAAGATTAGTAAATTAACTAAAAGAATTTCATTTTATAAAAGAAATATGTTGATGACGATCGCACTGGTGCTACACGTATGAACAATACAAGTCTTAAAAATAGCAAATGTATATCCCATCTTCTTATAAACAAAGTGACATTAAGTATATCTAAAAAGAAAAAAAAAAAAGTCGCTTCCGCCTCTTGGGGGGGGGGGGGGGAGAAAATTAGGCGTCGACTACTATGGTCATTTTGCACCTTTTACACAAATTATATCTGTACGCAGTCCGGGACAAACAGAAACATCCATGCCCACGGCGGGATTCGAACCCACGGCCAGGCGGACTCGAGAACTAAAAAGCCTACGCCCTAGCCCTCTCGGCCACCTGGCCAGCCCGCATCCTGGGAATTATGTCTTACTTATCATAAGATTGTCTACATAAGTTTTTAATTAAAACATGACTAATGCTTATAAAATTATTTATTGGGCAGGTCTAAGAAGATATATTGCATACTCAATATTCATGGTTCGAATCCAGGTCGCGGATTTTGTTTCCTTTCTATTTCAAAAATATGGCTAAATTCTATATATGCTCTGTATGTTAAATTGAAAATCATGTTTAAAAATATTAATGGGAAAAATGGAGTGAAAATTCCGCGAGCTAGATTTGAACCAGGACACGCTTGGCGCCTGTACCAACTGCGCTATCGCGGACACGGGATAGCAAGCCTGTGTCCGTGTATAAACATTTTCATAATCTTTGAGAAAGTGTCATTTTTTTGAGAAAGTTCGACACTTTTCTAATTCAAATGGTTTCTTATAATCATATCAACGAAGGTGAACTAAAAATAACTATGTTTGGGGAAATAGATGCACTTCAAGTAAATGTCTCAGGTACTCATTATGCACCTACTTCTGAAAATGCTAATTCAATAATAATAATAATAATAATAATAATAATAATAATAATAATAATAATAA
>JAHWFO010017185.1:3537408-3550824 GCA_023313115.1 Rhysida immarginata
AATAATAATAATAATAATAATAATAATAATAATAATAATAATAATAAATACCAAGAATATATCTAATTTTCGTCAAATTCGTTTTGAGTTTATTTACCAATTCAAAAATTGCTTGGCATGTAAACATTAGTTTATAAATCAGTCATTCATGATATTAAATGTCGATTCCTTACGCAGCATGTTAACATCATCACTTCATTCACGTTATCATTATGGGTGCGAAAAGCGTATCGCAAATGTAAAATTAATCTAAGCATGCACCCAACACATCCATTTTGCACAGATATAACCGCGTAATGATGTAGGTGAGATATTAATTTGAAATGTGACCTGCTTTACTAAATAGGTAGGACATTCTGTATAACTGACAAAAAAAATATGGATTCGATTCGATTAAACAGGATAACTGGCGCTCTATATTAAAATAGTATTGATTAAAACAAATTCTATTAAAAACAAACTTCATAAACATAACATCGATTACAAAACTAAATGCAATGCTGGTTAGGAAGGTTCTTATATTATAGAAACATGAAAGGAAATCAAGTTAAACGAATTAAAAAATTTACGAATTTATGAAGTTTATGAAAACTTATGAAATACGTGAAACTTAAGCGAATTAATAAATATACGAATCCATTTTTGTTTGTTTTTTTTTCTTATTTCTTTTTAATTAAGTACAATTGAATCCAAATATACAAAAAAAGGAAAAAACATCTCAAATTTTTTGGATTTTTTTTTTTTGGCAAATTATTGCTTATCTTTTTTACCATATAAATACTTAGGAATTGTTATATTATTACCTAATAAAATTCGTTAAGATTTGCACAACACTTGGTTTTATAGTTATTGTTTTTTTTTAATAAAAGGAATAGAGGGGAAGTAACAGTGTTCGTTTCGATTCGCATTTGCTTTTAAAAATCTTTCACATGAGTATGAAATGCATGCTCAACATAAAAAGAAAAAAAAAAGAAATCAGAGTAACAAATGAACTGATAAATTAAAATAAAATAACGATTCATTTGACAGTCTTTTGTTTTTAAAAAATACGTTTCAACTCACCCTGGTTTCAACGTCTTTAGCACTCTGTATTTATCCGGACCTTTGGGTAATAGAATTTTTTTTTATAAACGCCTTTCTTTTGATTACCTGCGTTTCCTTGTGTGTAACACACACTTGTGGGTAGGGTTGGGGGATCAGTTCCTGATAAAGTTCAGTCAGCTGGGAAATGGGGGTTGGGGAACGAAGAACTAGACACACACACATACACACACAGAGAAACACACAACTAGTGGTTAATGTTGTTGTTACACATGCGTGACATTTCTCTTCGATGGATCACGAATTTAAAGGAAGTTCACAGTTTAATAACGGGCAAAAAGAAATAACAACAAACATAAAATTGGAAAAAAGAGTGTCTATACTCGAAAGATTATAATTGTCGGTTGTTGTTTCTTCCTTTTTATGGTTTTTTTCACGTTCGACGTGGTCGTTTTTTGATTGAAGCGAAGAAGTAAAGTGAGTTCGTTTTGGCGCACCGTCCTGTCCATTGGGGGACGAATGGAGCTACTAGAATTCAACGGAAAGTGAATTATTGGCTCGCGTGCTCGTAGTTGGTAACAAAACGATGTCATTAACACCGAAAGAGGAGAGAGGAGAAGAGCGACGCCGAGTTAACGAAGCGGGAGAGAGAGTTGATCACGCCTCTTGTGGAAAGGCCAAAAATTGTTCTTTCGATTCCTTCTCCTCCTCACAAATGTTTTCTAGAATGAAATGCTTTTTTATTTGTTTTCTGTGTAAACTTTAAAAATGTAAATGTAAACGAAAAAATGTAAAAAAACATCGACGAGTTCTTCTAAGTTCCAATTTGTTTTCCAGTCTTTTGAAAATGCGCTCATTCTGATAGTGTAAAGTACAATATAAAACAGTAGATTTAAAGGGATAAAACAGTTGTTGGGTCGTTGTTTTTTTCGAGCCGTTCTTACAAAATTCACTTTTACTATACAATAGAAAATTCACTTTTACTCGACTGTCTCTTTATACATGGCTTAAAGGGAATTGTTTGTGTACACTCCCTTGTTGAATGCTTTGAATGGAAGGCAAGGGTTTAGAAGGAGGTCTCGGTTGGCTTCCTTCTGGCGGCAGAGGGTGACGAGCGCTCGCCAAGGCTGGGCTGGCGTAGGAAGCCCCCGTCGTTTCCGTGGTGGAGCTTTTACCACACAATCGACGATAGAATCGACGCCACGAGTCCAGGGTCTTTCCCGACCAAATCCAAAATCCGGACGTGATACCCACGACTAAGGACATGAAATATTTCACCATGAAGACGGTATAATCGGGTCGAATAGGGGACGGTGAGGATGGAGAAGGGTGGACTGGAGAAACTCTCGAGGATGAAGAAGAAGAGGAAGAAGAGGAGAGGGAATGCGGAGAAGTCGAGGAGTGTAAACAAGGGCACACGTGGAATTTCTCCCACAATTCCCTAAAGTGTTGTTCGTAGAAGAGGCAAGCAATGACAACTGTGGCGGGCACCGTGTAGAGGAAACTGAAAATGCCGATGCGAACCATGAGTTTCTCAAGCTTCTCCGTCTTGGCTCTTCCTTGCGCCTTGATAGCATTGCGGATGCGGAAGAGAGACACGAACCCCGCCAGGAGGAAGGAGGTGCCCACGAGCAGGTAGACGAGTAGCGGCGCCAACACGTGAGATCGGAGGTTGGTGACACTTTGATTGCCGACGGAGCAAAGTCCTGCCACGGGATCTCCGTCGACGGCGCCGGTGGCGAGCACGGCGATCGTCTGCACTGAGGGGATGAGCCAGGCGGCCAGGTGGAAATAGTGAGAGTAGCCTGCGATCGCTTCGTTCCCCCATTTGAGACCGGCGGCCAGAAACCAAGTGAAGGCGAGCACCACCCACCATATAGAACTGGCCATGCCGAACAAGTGAGTCAGGAGGAAGACGGCGGTACACGTGCCTGCCTCGGATCCTGTTGTCTCATAACGCACGAGGGAACCCTGGCACGCGACATCTGCGTGACCGGCGATCAACCGGACGATGTAACCGACGGAAACGAGCAAGTAACAAGCGGACAAGAAGATGATCGGTCGCTCTGGGTAACGAAAGCGCTGAGGATCAATAAAGAAAGTCGACACAGTTAGAGTGGTGGAAGCAAAACACAGCACCGCCCACAACCCGATCCAAAATTTAGCAAACGTCCTTTCATCTTTCGAAAAAAAAGTACCGTAACACGGTGACCCACAGTTTATTAATCCTCCCGTGGCGACTCGGTTATAGGCAGCACTGCTCTCGTCCACTCTTATAAGCGGAGGATAGCAATCGCAGCTACATGCTTCCTTAGCCCCATCGGGAATCGAACCAACGACATTGTTCCCACCACGCTCAGAGTCCACTATGTTATTTTTCTTACCTCCTTTGTTCCGGTACCCGTGCCTTCCGCCGCTTTTGTCAATCGGGGAAGAAGGCTTGATTTTAGGATTCGGAGTGACGCCTCCCCTGTCGCCGGTCGCTTCGGTGCCGTTCTTGGAGTCCATGCAGAGCTGCGTCGGATCGCCGTAGTCGGGCAGACGGTCGCAGTTCATGCGCTCGGGCCACGCGAAGCCGTACTGCCGCATGAGAGGAGCGCACCCGGCCTTCGCTCGTTCGCAGACGGTGCGACACGCCGGCAAAGGGTGACCGTAATCCTCGATGCAGATGGGAGCATACATTGAACAGAGGAAAAATTTGAGATCGTTAGAGCACTGAATTTCGACGAGTGGCCAGAATTGATGCACCTCGAGCCCAGCCTCGTCTTGTGTATCGTGATTGAACTGATTAGGCATGAAAGTCAAATTGTAGCCGATCCCACGACACATGGGAATCGTGATCTCCTCGCAGCGGGGATCCTCGCCGTTGCCGTGCTCATTGACACTGCTGCTCGCACTAAGGGACACCGGAATGAACGACGTTAAAATCCAGAAAAACGCTGTTATCGTTACGAGTACAGATTTACGAGTGGTCATTGCCGTAGTTTTTGCGTTCTCATGCAGCGCAGTTGTGATCAACATTCGTTCACACAGCCAACTACGTGTTGTTTTGATATGCATTTAGAATATTAAGTAGATGAGATTAAAAATTTTCTTACATGTAGAAGCAAAAGTTGACCCCTGTCGGATTTCCGTGGCCGTTGTCATTGCTGTCATTCATCCCATTTGGCGATGAGTCGCTCATTCCTTCAGCTGATTTGACCCTTGGCTGACGTCGAGCGGACGGGCCATCGCCGAGCGTGTGCTGCCAGTGCGGGGGCGGCGGCGGCATGGGCGGATGACAACCACCGGCTCTCCTGCCTTTGATCTTCGGCTTCTGGAATTGAACGAGGGACGAAGGAGGAAGAGGAGGGTTGGCGCTAAGCGACGTCTCTGACGGGCTCCTCGATGACAACCGGATCCTTCGGTCGCATTTACGGAAATGGAGGTCGCGACGCTTGGAAACGTGTCCTCGGAAAACGTTTCTGGTTCGTGACGTTGACGCCGAGTAAACTGCTCTTCTCCTCTCTCTCGGGCTTGTTATGAGTTGTTCCTCTCTCTCTCTCTCTCTCTCTCTCTCTCTCTCTCACTCTCACTCTCTGTCTATCGTCGCGCCTCTCTTCCTACAGAAATGATCTGCTCAGTTTGCACACAGACGCTCACTCACCACTCTTCCTCTCTCTCTCTCTCTCTCTCTCTCTCTCTCTCTATCTCTCTGCTTCCCATGCGAAATAGCCTATTGGCTCGTATACTCGCTCCCCCGTTGTGACGAAATAAGGTCTCTGCTGAGCCGATGCAAACCCACCTGAACCGCTCTACGGCGCTGAAATTAGACCTCCCGCTCGTTTCCTTCTTTTTTCTTCTCTCCGTGTCCAACGCTAAAAGAAGTTATGACGTCTTATCCCATTCAGTTTTGTCGCCAGCAACTATTGGCAGGTTGTGCCAAGGAATGGGTTCGTTATAGCGGGGTCGGGGAATCGTTAGACGCCTCAGTAAGTGGCGCCCTCAGGCGATGGCACGGGGAAGCAGCGGGCTCGTTCAAACGATGCAGGTGAAGGGAATGGCGCTCTCAGAGCAAAAATCAATGCTCCAGATGTCGCCCCAACACCGGAGCTGTTTCTGTCAAAAGCAATTCTCTGATCCCCCACCACCACCCCACCCTCGCTCGCACACACACACGTCTCGACACCCCCTACTTTCCTTCCTTCCTTCCACCCCCCTTCCAGGCTCATTCCACTCTCTTCTGAAACCTTCCCATTCATCCTATATCCTAGTAAACGCGCTAATGAAGTACGTGAGTACTTTGAATATTCTTTACTATTATTATTATTATTCCTGGCATCGACGTCAAGTGGCTGTCATTTAGGAAGGCTCACCTATTGGCGCTGCCGTATCGTTCCAATGAAAATTCGAGTTTTTAATAATCGTCCATTCAAGAGCATTTCGGAATTACGGGGTAGAGGTTCGGAAGGTGCCCTATGATTAGCACGTTCTTTCATATTTGAAGTATTATTTTATGCTTTCTAATAATAATAGAGCGTGTTGTTCCATGAAATTATGCATAAGGATAAGATTGTTTTGGTGCTTTTTCACAGGGGTTAATTAGACACTTATCGTCTTTCAAAGTACTGCAGGAATACGGCGTGATGATGATGATGATGATGATGATGATATAATACTGCAGAACATGAAAAAAAAGTCCAACAATTTTTTCCAATTTTATTTCTTGAACATGAATGAAGACATCCAATTTTATTTCTTTTTATAAGCACAATGGCTCGTTTGAATGAATGATGTTCTCGAGCAATTCATTTGCATTGTATCCACAATGCTTCGACTGCATGAATTATTCTTAAAGAGACCGCCAGACTCCTGCTGCAGTCTTTACTTTAGCAGTTTCTATTCTCATCAAGTACTATTAAAGCATAAGGTGGAATTAATTTTAACTTTATATTCTTACTGGTTCTAAGTTTATAAGCTCTCTAGGCTCCTAATACATCAAACAAGACTACATAAAGCATACGAATCGTTTTTTAACAATTGCGTTGTTTCAAATGAAATATGTATTGCGGTACAGGTGACTGAATATGAGTAATCTGGCTATAACAACACACAGTGGTCGAATTTTAGCGTTTTTAGGTAGCGGTCCCAGCACTCGACAAACTTCTGTATGCGTTCCGCAAAGAAGCTGGTGTTGGAGCTAAAACCAAAGAATGGATCTTTAAAAGCCTTTTTCACATGGGAAAGTGGACAAGGATCTTCAAGAGAATGTTGGCTATTGCAAGATTTGGCATTATCGTGTAACAAGACATTGCCATGGGAGAAATTTCTTGTATCATTGCGAACTCACGGGTAGCAGAATGGTAGTTTTCCTTCACCATCATCTCTACTACCGCCATGTTGTCCTCTCTGATCACGACCATGTGCATTTGCCTCCCCCCCCCCCCCCCCCAATCATATAACCATATATACAAACACTTAATTATTGGTGGAAAAAAGATGCACACTGCAAAACTTTGGAGTATTTGTATTGGTATCATTCAGCCAAGATACGACCGGTATCTGGTGCAGTTTTTCATAAAATTCCGTATAATTATCTCACATATGTATTTGACTACCCCCCACCCCCAACATAAATCCTGGCAACACCCATGATCTCGTTGGACGTATCCGAAGGACAATACTGTTGAAAAAAATGGTCTCCTTTATCACAGCTTTACTCGTGCAAGCTGATCACGTGACGTGCTGTTTTTCCCGGTCTCAGCGTATACAGGGTAGCCCAAAAAAATAACCTACTCACTTTGAGAGCTGATAACGGTTTGGTTAATGAACAGATTATAATGATATTTTAGCATGTTTTTATTGGCATAATGCGGAAATGTTTCAAATCATAAAATATGCAAATAAAGGATTTACATTTTTCATTTGATTACCTGCTGCATATGGTTACTTTTCTCTTCTATCGCCAAATTTAAGCGCTTGACGATATTGAAAACGGTAGATTGCAACATTTGCTGTGAGATTTGTGCTATCTCTCTTCTGATGGAGTCTTTTAGGTCAGAGACCGCGTTATTGCATGGATAGTGATGAAACTTTGTGTATAGGCTATGCAGAGCATGGGGAAGAGAATTCCAACGGAAAATTTATTAATGCATGCGGTTGCCACCAGGGCAAAATTTATTAGTGGCGTCGTATGCAAAAGCGCAATGCGTCTGTGAATAATTGGGAAAGAAAGAACCTGCGCTCCTGGTGAAGCTCTATTACCAGAATAGGAGAATATCGGCATGTGAAGGGACATGCGAATAGGAGTCCTGACGGCGAGAGGTTTACAAAAAGATGATGCAGAAATTCGAAGAGACATGGGCGTTAGGTGTGTTGCCTGTTCACCAGACCTTAATCCATGTGACTTCTGGATGTGGGAATGCCTGAAGGATCGTGTTTATCATGGAGGCCTACAGACCTTGCCTGAACTGAAAGCCAACATCATTCGTCATGTTGTAGCCATTTCAAGAGAGACACTTCGTGCTACTGTTGAGCATGCCATCGACGCAGAGGGTGCACACATGGAACAGTCCCTCTAACAGAATTCCAGTAGTGCATTACTACCGTGTGTATGATCTTGTAGCGCCACTTTCCCCCCTGGTGGCAACCGTATGCGCTAATAAATTACTAATAAAGTTTACGTTGGAATTCTCTTCCCCATGCTCTGCATAGCCTATACGCAAAGTTTCATCACTATCCGTGCAATAACGCGGTCTGCAGCCCGCGCAGACGTGGGGAACTGTAATTATAATCACCCGGTATATAATGTCAAATAACGTCAGAGTAATTATGAAATATAAAACAAAGCTTATAAACTAATGAGAATACACATCGTAGATAAGAAATATTCGCTACGGATTTTTTTTTCAAAGCTGAAACAGTGCGTGTACTGCAGTGAAAGTACGAATTTAGCATTACCCAATTTCAGTGAGGCATTTGCCGATAGGAATGCAAAATAATTAGTCATAGAAGGGATGGCAAAATAAACTTCGAGTCGAGCAGAGAACATTTCGAACTGTCTTCCTCCTCTTATTCCTCTAGGAGTATTAAAATGGCGATGACTTAAGCTTCAATGCTTATGATCAAAGGAATTTCTCAAGCGAGAATAAAGATGATGTAAATATTTTATCTTTTTTGCTAAATGAATGTTTTCGAACCCGGGACTGAGCTTTTGTAACTTCTCTTGATCGTCGATGAATAAACATTGGGGATCTGATGTCCGTGTCATATATCAATATGGTCAATCGCTTTCATGCATTCAAGGGGAAAAAACAAATAGAGATCGGATCAACTTCGAAATTTTCCGTTTCGTCTATAAGTCGTTTTGGAAATGCATGCGAGAAGATGAAGTTCACTTTTTGTTTTCTATCATTGAAATTTATTTTGAGCTTAGTTTGTGCAAGCGAAACATTGGTGAATCTGGCCGGATCGATGGTTCGCACCTTACAGCAGTTGTAAGATACATGGCGTAGGAGAGGAGCTTTATCTTGGGGGTACAACATTTTTTTTCGGGGTCCTTCTTTGGACCAGGAGTTAACCAAAACATCAATCTAAATGGTTATAAGTAAGTTTACTAAGTTTGAAATTAATTATTATTTTTAAATCTTCTGAGTTCGAAAAATGATACGCATCACCTCCTGCATCGCCTTCTCAGAGTCCCTAGTTATTGAAAGAAAGAATAGTATTATTGTTATTAAAATTCAACCCTTCTTTACAAAGCAATTACTATTATAATGTGGAATTTAATTAACTCATATAAAATTTTTAACCACTAAGGCAGTAAATATGTTTTCAAAACTCAAAACAATAGTAAGTTCAAATTATATATAACTTTGATTGATCATCTTCATCATCAGCAACAACATCTCAATTCGCCCATACTCCCTATGAAATCTGTCAGATCCTATCGGTGGGTTTCTTCATCTGTCTACACTTTCGTTCGTTCTTGTGTCACGTGAAGACAATCTAGATAAACGACAGGAAAAAACGAAAAATACATTAGATTTCTAAGATTCCTTTTCATGGTTCCAATCACTACCTCACTATTATAAAACTGAAGACCACACCTTAGCGAAGAATGAGATCTATTATAGAGGTGTTTTTTATTTATTTCAAATCTTTAAAAAAAATTAGGGAAGCAGCTCTAACTCCCACTTTCCATTCACACAGCCAGCTTTTCCTGATCAATGCACAATTACTGTAACATCCAAATTCCTAACACAAAAGCCACAGAGCTTTAAAAAAATGCAAAGCGAATGCGTCTTTCAAAATGGTTTTTTTTAGTAGAAATTTTGTGGCAGTTTATGGCACCTCTGCGTTCGTAATCTTGCTCAGGGATTACTAGAGAGGAAGCCGCGGAATCAATGGTGAACCGCGAAACATTTTAAATTGGGCCGTAAAACGCCCTAAGTTAAGGGTTTAAAAACCAATTTACTCGCTCTTGGGGAAGAAAAGTTCAATGAAACTGTTCTTCATTCTTTTAGATAAAACCAAATTAAATGGAATCCATAAGTACTTTGATAGCTGCTCGGCTTGTAAAACACGTATTTACCTTCTTTATCATAAGTATATTTTGGAGAAGATATGTAAGCTGGAAATCCCGAATTTAACAAGAATGTGCTTACGAAAGTATTGTAGACCTCATTAAAGGTTGGTTGGTTGGTTTATTAGAAATTTTAGCGTCGAGTACTAAGGTCATTTTGCGCCTTTTACACAATTTATAACAGTACGCAGCCCGGGACAAACACAAACATCCATGCCCACGGCGGGATTCGAACCCATGGCCAGGCGGACTCGAGAACTAGAAAGCCCTCTCGGCCACCTGGCTGGCCCTCATTAAAGGAACTCGTTAAATTTCATTGTAAGATTTTAGAGACAACACCCAGAGATTATCACTACCTTTCTTTCTAGCTACAACTCTATAGGGAACTAGAAAATTTGAATATTTAGAAGCTTCATATTTAATCTTTCTATGATAGAAATGCAGCTTTATGCCAAGATATCCTGTTATAGCTACCGGATTTGGTTCTTGCTGGTAATCGGATTGTGTTCTAATTGATGAATAATATTATACATTTGAATTCTACGAGATAGACTCAGAAGGTAAGTTCCGTTTGTCAGTACAGAAAAAGCAAGTATACACTCAGAAAAAATATTTATTATAAAAAAAAAATCTCCATACCTTGAACTATTTTTCTACATAGCTCCCACCATTTTGAAGCAGTTATCATAACAGGGCACGAGTTTTGTATGAACTTCTAGCCGTTTTACTTAGCGTTTTTCATCTCTTTTTGCTAATGAAGTTCAACAACGATAATCATAGGCGGCGACTTTTTGTCCAGAGGTATACTAAAACTCTTCCCCGCTATGATAAGTGCCTTCAAAATGGTGGAGCTAAATACACAGTCCACTCACATTAATGTGACCAACTATAAGTAGCCAGAATAACCACCTTTCGCGTCGTGGACAGCTGTAAGACGGGCAGCAAGAGAGTCAATAAGATTCTGGAAGATATTGATAGGAATGTGAAGCCATGCCGACTCCAGTTCTGTGGCGAGCTGCCGTAGGTTGCACGGTGGAGGATCCATGGCGCGAACAGCCCGATCGAAGTGGTCCCACGGATGCTCTATGGGGTTTAAATCCGGGTAGTTTGGGGCCAGGGGTACCGTAAATGCACCCTCGTGCTCTTCGAACCATGCACGGACACTGCGCGCTGTATGGCACGTCGCATTGTCCGCTGGAAGATGGCATCGTGTAAAGGAAACAAATTTGCATGTACGGGTGGACATGGCCCGAAAGGGCAGATGCATACTTCCATTGATCCATGGTGTCGTCCACAATGATGAGTGCACCCAGGGAATGATGAGTGCATCCATGGTGTCGGCCTGGACCCTTGCGGCTCGTGTTGCAGGGTATTTGTTTTCTGACGCTGAACGCCGTACACGCCATCGCCCATCTGTCCGATAGAGCATAAACCGTGATTCATCGGAATAAGCCACCTTTCGCCACTCTATTGCTGTCCTGTTCCGATACTGGCGTGCAAGTGTCAGTCTTTGTCGCCGGTGAACAGCCGTCAGCATTGGTGCATGAACCAGCCATCTGCTGCGGAGCCCATACGCAGCAATTTTCGCTGAAATAACGTTGAGGATACAAGTTTGGTAGCCCCCTGGTTCATCTGGGAGGTCAGTTGGTCCACGGTTGCACGTCTGTTCGCTTGCACACATCTCCGTAGCCGTCGTTCACCTGTCATCTATGGCCCGTGGGGCTCCACACTTGGCACGTCGCTGGTTTGGGTATTGCCATTCTGCCGTGCACGGTACACTTTCATCACGGCGGCACGCGAACTGTTCACAAAACTAGCCGTTTCGGAAATACTGCCGCCCTTGGCTCGGAAGCCGATGATCTTGCCCTTTTGGAGGTCGGATAAATCGCTACGCTTCGCCATGACTCCAACAATTGCAATGTTTTCTGCTTCCCACTGACACCCTTCCTATAATCCCTCACCTCTGAAACTGGTACTACCTTCTAGACGTAACCATTTTCCGCTGATGTTGAACGTAGGGGGTGGTCATATTAATGTGAATGAACTGTGATCTGAGTTCAAGATATGGAGATTTTTTTTTTGTAATAATTTTTTTTCTGAGTGTGTACTTGCTTTATTTGCATACCTAACGGAACTTACTTTCTGGATGTAGCTCGTATATTAAAAGACTTAAAAACTGCAGATGCCTTATGCTTTTAATTTTTTTTTTTTTTAGTTTTTGATAAAAAAAAAATCATAAAATTACTCAAGCCGAACACAACTAAGATGTACTATTACTTCCCTCTTTATAAGAAACTTGTTGAATTTGGCTATCAACTCTCACAGCAATACCTCTTGTGGTATCACTGCATCACTCCAATTTTAAATTAATTACACAAATTATTAATTCATTTACAAACAGATTAAAAATTTAAAGTGCATTTTTTTTCAAATACGCTCATTGGAAGTATGCAATTGGCACGAAAGTTGGTAAGCAAAAAGTACAATTCCATATTTATTGGACAGAAAGCTTTATACTCGTACAAAATGAGCAAAACCGTTCTTGATCAACCTGTGGCCTGGAAAAAGCTGTTATCCGACGTAACAAGGAATCATAAAGTTACCTGATGGTGTTCTCAAGGCTATCTTGCCAGTAACCTCCATTTGGCGAACTAATTTGTCGGCATTCTGGGTTGGTTTCAGCGACGTCCTATCCCCTTCTAAAAGTGCTAAACAGAAGATATTGGCTAAGGAAGTGTGCCATAAGCACGAATACAAACACGGAGAAGCGTGCCACGTGTCGCCAACTGTTATCTTATTGAAAAGTAAGCCCAAGGTGCAGGTGCGGCGAAAGAAACGGCAACAGAACGGGCCCTAATTTGTGCTGAGAGGTTGCCACGCAAGACTACTAAGAGGTCAAATCAACAAACGAAGTAGAATCCCAGACTAAAACTCTATGTTGTTGAGCCACGTGGCGTTTGATAGAAATTGTTTGGGCAGTGTCTAGACACGTCTGCGAAAATATGATCATTTGCATAGCCGAGCGATATGTATTTCTATGTGAAATTTCGTTACGATCAATTCATTTTTACGGGATGCATTTTTTTTGTCAAAGAAACTGTATTTAGTTAACAATCAAATCTCAAATTTCGAACTCTTGTTTTCATTAAATCTTTGGCCGCAGTTTGGGGAAAAGTGGTGTATGTACACGGTTTTACAGAAAGGTAAAGCAGATTTCAAATATTCATTTCAACAAACCGGAGAGAGATAGAATCAAAATTTTAAAAGCCTAGAAGTCCATTCAATGCCATCAAGTAGCAATGTTCTTGTTTATAGGAAAATGACCACGTCACAGGAGAAGTCGTCTTGTGGCTGCAATTTGAGAAATGTGAACAATCTACAAAATTCTTTGTTATTCGTAAATTTGCTTACGGGGAGGCGGCTTGTTTGTTGAACTGACGGTGAAATTACAATAAACGACCTCTCCTGCGGCGTCGCCATTTTCCTATAAAGAGAGTCTTTACACAAGAACTCTGCCTGTAAACAAGAAATAGCGCTGCTCTGTAATCCTGACTGGAATTTCTAGAAGGGCTTTTAAAACTTTAAACCTATGTCTATTCAGTGAAATGTGTTTCTCTCTTTTATAATTTGTTTGTAATAAATATTTGAAACCTGATCCACCTTTTTTGGAATTACCCTGTACTTAGTTGCACATTTATAACTGAAATCGAGGATAGTGGCACGTACCTTCTCCCCAATGTGCGGGATCCTTTGGATGAAGACCGCTTTGTGGAAGGAAGCGTTAGAAAAAATATAGGCTCAGAAAAATTATG
>JAHWFO010017185.1:3551224-3571776 GCA_023313115.1 Rhysida immarginata
GGGGGGGGGGGGAATTTGAAATCTTAAATAGGAACCCCTATTTTTAATGGTATATTCAGATTGTACAAAATATTCGAGAAATGTTTTATTCTTAGTGGTTTTTCAATTGATTTAACCGTTTAGGAGATAGAGGCCTTGAAAGTATGGAACTTTTAAAGTTTTGAACCCAATTTTATCGATGAAGACAAAGAGATAGAGAGTGGGTCTGCAGACATTCCTATTCTATTTTTTGATGGTCTTTAAGAATCCGAAGTCAGAATTTCAAAAATTCAAATTACACACGCATAGATTCCGTCTCCATAGGACTGCTGCCCCCAAAAGTTTACTTGTGCACTAAAAAATTTTGAATTTTTGAAATTCTGACTTCGGATTCTTAAAGACCATCAAAAAATAGAATAGGAATGTCTGTAAGACCCACTCTCTATCTCTTTGTCTTCATCTCTAAAATAGGGTTCAAAACTAAAAGTTCCACACTATCTCCTAAACGGTTGGATCAATTGAAAAAACACCAAGAATAAAACATATCTCGAATATTGTGTACAATCTAAATATACCATTAAAAATAGGGGTTCCGTTTTAAGATTTCAAAGTTACCCCCTCCCCCTACCCCCCTCACAAGGGGGGGGGGTGTAATTTTTTAACTAATGAATTTCCCCCGCAAAATAATTCACTTTTAATTTTGGATATGTTTTCGTACAATGCTTACTTTCCGAGATATTCAGTTGACTCTAAATAAATGACTCATCCTTTATAATGACAGAAAACAAGCTGTTTTGTTTGAAGAGGTATAGTATAGAGCTGTGATTTATGCGACGATGAAATGCATTTACAAATGGTTTATTGAGTCGAGGCCTAAATGTAAGCATTTGTCACGCCAGTGGAAAACCGCTTATTTTGATGATTTTTGGGAGGAATACAGTTAAATTTGGCATAGAAGTGTGCATGCCAGAGGATTTCCGCACATTTCGGTGATTTTCGGGTGGAAAACAGCAATATTTGGAACATTTAAATGTTGAAATAATTTATACAACAAACGTGCTCGTATGTCTGTTGGGTCCTATTTTAAGAAATTAAAAGAGAAACTTTATTCACGATATTAATTTTTGGGCTATGAATGAATTATGTGCGTGTATACGTGTGTGTTCTGAGTCGTGAATCCAGTGTTTGGAGGCACTCGATGTAATACAAAAGAAAAATTTGTTTTAAAATTTAATATTAGCCGTAAGCTCTTTAGAGACGAAGACGCACCGCAGCAGTTTTAAAAACACTGCGTCTTTGTGAAATGATTTAAAACTCGTAGATGCCTGCGAGGATGAAACGGAGGGAAATTAAATTTATTACTTCTTTCTTTTACGGACAGGGAGAGGAGAATACATTAAGAGACGAAACATCCCCCGAAAGTACGGAAGGAATACAGAGAGGGGAGCAGCGAAAAACGAGGCGAAATTAGAGACGGACGGAGGGAAGCCGGCGTCGGCAGTTGCTCCTTTGCCTCGCTTCCACTCTGGTTTCCTCTTCTACACGAGACCAAACGTGTGAAATAGAGACGAGTCCATTAGAAACCCTTAGCAAGGAGCGTAGGAGTGTAGGTAGAAAGGTAGGAAGGAAGTAAAACACCGGGAGAAAAGGCGCTGCTGCTTACCAAAGCTCGGATGTCAATGAAGGAGGTTCGTGTTTAGAAAAGGAATGGAAGGAAGGAAAGAGGAGGTGAAGAGTAAAGAGAGGATAGGGAGAATGGATGGAACGGCCTTCTTTTCTTTTCGTCTCTCTTTTATGCGGAGACGCCAGTGTTGACAGCGCTCACCACCAGGAGGCCAAGCTCGGGTTTCGGTTCGTCTGGCCGGTTTCACGGGTCAACAGTTTCTCACGCAGCTGTGAACCCCTGTCCCCCATCCCCCCTTCCAGCACAGGTTTCCCTTTCGCCCCCCGTGCACGTGCCGCTCGTGACGACCACCCCCACCCTCGCTCTTAATTAAAGATGATATATAAGGTCGGGGGGCGCGACCTTTGCTCCCCAAGACGACGAAGAATTTGTTGCCCTCATTCATGATCTCTCCACGAACTTGACCGACCGAACGGATTTTCTTTTTTTTTTTTTCTTTTTTTTTCTCCTTTTATTTGAATTCATCTTATTTAAGACTCACGCCTTTTCCGTAATTCATTTTGAATTATGTAATCGTAAAGGATAACATCTCTTCTCTTTATGTCATTGATTTTCATTCTAAACGCCTGTCCGTCTGTGGTTTGTATCTTAACAAAAGCGACCAGTAGAGAGCTCAGGTTTTCAGTCATTATTAACAAACCATATAAGACAAAAAAGTTTAATTTGGATCGAGATTTGTTCAGCTTCCACATTATTTCAGAGATTCCCAAGGAATCAAATAACGAATCTTATAAGACTTTTGTTTGTTAAGTAAATGGGCCGCGTCGATTTTTAGGTCATTTGGCCCTTTCTCTTCAATATTATCTTTACACGTATCCACGGAGTGATACAAGCGCGTAGACTTGATGTTTTCGAAAACTGGGAAGGTCTACTCCTTAGCTCTCCTTAGCTCGCAGAATAGACTTTTATATTAAGCATTGTTCTTAAAATACGAAACAACGAATTTACTTGAATACCGTAAAAAAGAACCTAATTGCTTAGAACAACGGAATTGATTGAATAGCTAGCTGTCTTAGTACGACTTTAAATAACATCGAGTCTTGATCAGCCCGATATCTGAATCTAATAAATAATTTCGATTAATATTTGCAAAAATTTTTCTAGTAACGTCCTTCTCAACCAACCACTAATTGCTCCTATGTAGAAATGCAAGTGCAACGTCAACCAAAAAGAAGATAATTAAAATTTCCGGAAATGAGGCATTGTAATATAAGCAATTTAAAAGAAACTGACATTGAACCGGATAAAAGACCAATATTATGGCATTCCACATTTTCCCTCTTCAAATTTATCGTGGAGAGTAATATGATTAGAATATTCTATAAGCGTTGGTTCATGCTCGTAGCCAAATGCTGTAAAAGTCATTGTCGACTGATCCGAATATTAGACTATATTTCCTCTCCCTACCCCTTAAAATGTACTTATATACGCAGATTTTTTATCTTTTCTTGTAAATGCCTTTCAAAAATTCAGGGCCGTCTTAGAGGTAAACCCACGTATATTCGGGCCAATAGTGTAACTTGTTTAGGGGATGTCAAAAATTTAAGCCTCAGCTGCCGGATGGGGCAGCAATGGAAAAAAGCGGACTGCGAATAGGGCTCAGTCCGTGCATGGCTGCTCAGTAAGCATGATAATGATATTTTCGATAAATACTGCGAGTACCAGAGAACATCAGGAAGTCTTGAAATTCCTGTGAGCAGAACTTTCATTCCACCGGTGAAAACAAAAGAGCTGCGATATTGTCACGAAATAATTGATCCATACGATTACGTGCGGCCGCATGCTGCCGTCAGAAGCAAAAATTGAAGATATTTGAATGGGAGAGCTGAACCAACGAATCTTACAATTCAAGACATATCTCTGTGTAATTTTTATGTTTTTGCTTCATTTGTAAAAAGCCTCAAAGTGTTCGCAGTGATGATATTCAGCCGGTACGTCCATTACGGTTGTTCAATGTGTTATTTACGCTTTTAACATATTGCTGTTTCAAAAAGCCCTTTCCTCTCACTCTACTGCCTTTTTCTGATGTCTCTCACTTATTGACTGCTTTCAAGAAAATTAAACCTCATTCTCGTATCAAAACTAAACATATCCTTTATTGCGGGTCCATTGACAGACGTAAATCACGGCACATGATTAACAGGTATTAAATTCTTTCTGAATGCAAAATAATCTTTTTAGATGGATATGAGACTCTATGTGTTTTAAACTACACTTATATGGATCCAAAATTAATTGGGAAGATTTAGGAATTTTTTTATTTAAATTAATGGCATACTCTATCCCCAAACAATTCATATTTGTAAGCATTTAATTTTGCATAATTAAAGAGTACTGAAGTAATTTCAATTCCACCAATCACGAAGTTCAATCATATGACAATATTTCGCATAATAAAGTTTGAAATATGCGCCTAAATTTTTATTCTTTTAAGATAACTTGAAAGAGAAAACAAACATTTTAAAATTGATCATCTTAATATATATAGGAAAATAGGAAATCATGTAGTACGTTATTATAAGTGGCTCTCTGTATCCGTATACTGGAATTGTTGTCGCTATCGGTTATTAGAATACTACAGTGCTATTTAAAAAGAATGGTGCAAAAGTAAAACTGATTTATTTTTATTGAACTGACATACAAAAACCATATTAATAAAAAGTGATAGAAGTTCTTCATATGGACATTACAAAATTTTGGAAATGTCTTAACGGTAGTCCATTTCTTCCCGACCCATCCCAATATATCATCAGTTATCCTCAGTATACTCCTCTCCACAAATTTGAGACATACGATCTTTCAAATCGTTCAATTGTTGTGATAGATGGGAACATACAACAAGATCCTTGACGCAAATATTGCGCGGAGGCCAGAGCAGCACCGTCCTATTGTTGTCAATAGCTATACTCTGTCCAACAAAAGTTGGAGTGGGCGTGTCCAGTTAACCTTCCTTTTCTATTGTTGCTAACGCTTAATTAATTAATGATAATGGTGGAAAGTAGGAATAATATTTATTAATTTACACTTTAATGATCTATGACAGCGGTTCTTAACTTTCTCACAACCGTGTACCACTAAACAAAGTTTTTAACATCCGCGCACCACCACTCAAACAAAATAACTTTGAAAATAGCTACAAAACATTACCAACGACCCATTCCAAGTACCACCAGTTAACCGCTTGTGTACCACGGGTTGAGAACCACTGATTATGAGATAGATTCACGGTCGCAGTAAAATTTAAAATTAAAATTAAATAATTTGGAAGCAAGATAATATATTTTAACTGGCCGGATCGGTGGCCGAGAGCGCTAAGGCGCAGGTCTTATCGTCCTCGGATCCAGCGAGTCGCGGGTTCGAATCCCGCCGAGGGCATGGATGTTTGTGTTTGTCCCTTTTCTGACATTTCCTCTTGAGAGGTTGGCGACAGGAAGGGCATCCGGCCGTAACATCAATGCCAAATCAAATATAACAACAGCGACCCCATATAATGGGAAAAAGCTAAAGAAGAAGAAGATAATATATTTTAACTGAATATA
Organism: Rhysida immarginata; assembly: GCA_023313115.1. Classification (NCBI taxonomy): domain Eukaryota; kingdom Metazoa; phylum Arthropoda; class Chilopoda; order Scolopendromorpha; family Scolopendridae; genus Rhysida; species Rhysida immarginata. The sequence goes on from JAHWFO010017185.1 coordinate 3,556,427, forward strand.
GGCATAATAAATTCTATATTAAAAAAAATCTCTCTAGATAGTTCGCTTTCTCAGAAAAAAAAAAGAACTTAATAATCTCCGTTTGTTTTTTAAACATCATTTCAGGAAAAGAAAATTTTATTATACACCACATTATCAAGAGTTTATACGGAAAGAAGTGATAAAATTTCCATTAAGGACGATAACGTTGCATTAAATTTAGGGCGGCATAATGAACTGGAACTTATATTTTGTGTGGGTGTTGAAGCACCCTCCTCATTCTCTCTCTCACCGTGAGTCTACTAATCTCCCCCTGCTACATCACCACCACCATCACCCTCGGAAAGAATGACACGAAAAAGAAAGCTGGGGGGACAGATATATGGGGGTATGTGTAGGACTTGGGGAGGTGGATAGGATAGGCGCGAGCAATGGGCACCTTCTAATGATGTTGCCGCCTTAATAATTAAAGCCCGGGCTTCAATGCCCCCCCTCCTCCGACTACTCTTTCCCCCCAACACTCGGTTGGCTCGGCGGGAGACGAAACCCATTAGGGCAGACTCATTTGGAAGTAGGTGAGAGTCGACGGGAAGAGTCCCGATGAGAAATGTGCGCTCGTTAAATGACTGTTAAAGATCGCTTACTTCTAAATCGAACGCGTTTTCACTTTTCCTCCTCTTCCCTAAGAACTCCTTCGATAGTTTCAGACATTAAAAGGTTTTTAAAGCTTCTTAGGCAGTCGAGAGTGAATTTTAAGCCCTCTCTTCCTCCCTGCTTCCATTCCCCTCTCAGCAAACTGGAAATGGAAAAATGAAGGAGATTCTTTAAAAGAAAATTTTAAAAGGGTTTTTCAAATTGAATATGGTTGAGGAAGAGAGGAACATTTTTCTCAGGGTCAATTTCGACTCTTTAATTTGAATAGCTTTTTTTAACATTTAAAGAAGGTGCTTACTGCTGTTAAAAATAGACCTAGAAGAGATCGAAGTTTTCAATTTACCTTTAAATTGAATGGATTCTTATCTCTTTAAAATTTACAATTTAAAATTTGAAACTTGAGAAACTATACTCTCTCTCACTCTTTAAAGAAAAACAGTCGTCTGGTTTATTTTTAGATTTTCATTTGTGTGACCAGAGCTTTTAATATTAATTTTTATGGTTTCTGGAGCAATGATACCTTTAATGAATAAGGTTGGCGGCCTTTAACACTTTTAAGCACTCATTCAATTAGCCAAAGCCATGAATATGAAACATCTAACGATACCAGTGTATACTAATTATAAAGATGCAGAACTTTGCTCTTTATAACCGCTCCTTGATAATTGAAGCAAACGGTAATTTATTAAGTAATAGTAATAATAATATAGTAAAAGTAAATAACTTAATGGAAATTTTTAAAGGGGTATATTTGCGTTACTGTTTACGAGTTTCAATGAAAATATACGAGCCACAATAGCATATTAATTCTGATGGCAATAGTGCAGCAACAGAATAAACTTCCGCAACGATTCAATGCTTTCTAGTTAGACCGTTGATTTCTCTTTTACCTTTGTTTATATTAATTATGATGGCAAACTTAAGGAAGTGTATACTTGCTATTCATGAGCTCATAGATGTTGTATTTGGCGAAAGAAACGACGGCAATACATGAATTGTACGAGAGCAAAACCAAACGATGTTTATTCATTGAATAGTAGCCTACAATAAGAAGAGGGAGAAGAACAAGTAACGCCACACAGTGACAAAAACTGAAAATAAGCAAATACGTAAATATCCTTAAAAACCTTCTTTCTTAGCAGAAATAATTGGAATGAAGCGAACAAAGACAGCGAAGCTCCATTACGATTTGTTTGTTACATTACTTAATATATCTCTCCATTGAAAATTGCTAGGTGGGGTCGTAAAGGTACCATTTGTGCACGTGCCAATGAACCGATTTAGATAATATTTGTAAATGGTTCGTGCCATGAACCATATTCATCGACTGACGAAAACAGAATTTGAAAATCTTTCATTGTTTCGGAGGAGTTAGAGTGACAGTCAGACAGACAGACAGACACGTTTCCCCACACTGATAGCATAAAGCACCTTTCGGTACTTAATAAAATGGTAAAGTGCCTCGTTTTTTTTGGTTTTTTTTTACAGTGTTGAATTGATAATTAGCAACTCGACTTTAAGGAACTGATCAACTTAATGTGCAATAGGGAGGGAAGGAAGATTACCCGCGTGCATGGGAGCTGCCCGCGGACAGAAATCTTGGACAGCCCTGCCGTAAATACTCGAATAAATCCCCGGGGATCTATTTACAAAATCCGTTTTTTACCCCGGGGTTTATTCGAGACCGGGGTAAAGAAATTCAATATTAAGTTTGAACAAAAGACAAAATAAAAACAACGCAGCCCCACTGATGTTTTCCATGACCTTTCGCTGGGGCTGAATATGACAGCTATTCAGTGTGGCCCTCGGACAAATTGATATTTTGACATCGAATAATTCGCAATGTGCACGAACTGAACATTAATTTTTGTTTGTAGCGTTCACGAGCTCTGGTTTCGCTAAGATATTAAAGTAAAAGCTCGACATTGTAGCGAGAAATTAATATCTGCAGCCTATCAGCACAGCGATTGTGACAATTTGTAGCGATCAACTTGCCACCCGGAAGTTGGTAAGGGATCAGGCACATCACTTCCGACCTTCAATGTTTTTTCACGATTCGGTCAATATGGAAGCCAATTTTCTATCCGGGGTGTATTTGAGACCGGGGTTTACTAACAAAAATTTGTCATACCCCCGGGGTCTAATCGAGATCCGGGGTTTAATCGAGACCGGGGTTTAATCGAGTATTGACACTCTTCTCGATGAACATAACTCTTTTGTTTTTCAAGTATGAGGGGATAATACTGGCTACAAGCTTATTTTTCAATTATCAGTTATCTCTCAAAATATTCCACATAGGGAGAGCCGCAGCCTCCGAACTTTCCTGATATGCTCAACGACAACCTTTCGAGCAGTCCAGCCCTTCACGCAGCACGCTTATTAAGCTGTTGATGAAGATTCTTGGGTTGCAAGCTATATCGGCGTGTGAGGTCTACATTTACTCAGGGGCATCTCATTGCATACCCCTCTCTAGTTGACATCAGCACCCACAAGCTACAATGCGTCTCTTTAGATAGGGTTGTGATCGATACTAGTGAGACAGAGTTTGCTTTCGGCTTGGCCTATGTTTGCTTTCGGTTTTTCTAAGGTTGCTTATAGATACCGGTTTTACATTGGAAGGGCTTTTGGAAGTCAACAAGAGCAAATGCTGGGACCAGAAGCGGCGAAAGTTAGCTAGAATACAATAGAAGGGCTGGCTCAGGATGAAACGTCTAGATCAGATATGATCAGCTCACAGCAATCTAAGAGGCTGCACAAAGCCTCAAGGGTGATCAAAATATATATCTCCAGTCGGTTTCACCTGGAAACATCTTTATGGTAGCTAGAACTGAACTTACCATAAGAACTGCACTTATTTATTAATGCTTACGAAGCCTGTCTAGAAAATTTTCAAGAAAACGCTTCGATCCAACATGGCTATCAAATGCCGACTTGTTAGTCGGATTTCCAGTGGATATTAATTTGTTCATTCTTCATTTACGTAGAAAGTTCTTCTCTCATATTAATTTTATCGTCAGGTGCCACTGCTCAAAAAAAAAAAAAAAATTGCTGTTATTTGATCAGCTACACGCAATCTTAATTAGGTTAGACAAGGGTAGCTTAAGTAGTTGACTATGAGAACTCTGTATAATCGTTAACAAGAAAAAAGCTTATTTACTTAAAGCCATGGTACCGAATTTTATAAGTTCAGGATTCCTAGAGAAATACATGAGGGACATTCTAAAGGTTTTTAGCCAGGAACGCTGCACACATCAAATTTGTTTCAATTTCTCCAAGTATTTCACGCTATCATATGGTCACGTGCAAGATTTGAGCCTGCCATGTTCCATGTTTTCGTGTGGCACAATTCTAAAATTCGCGCACAGGCATGGAGCACAATTCGTGTGGCACAATTCTAAAACACAATGGAGCTGAATCAGCAGGCATGGCGTGCTATGATTTTCTATAATTATTCCAAAGACTTAAAAATGTAGGATTTTTGAAACTTTACAAGGACATTTCCTGACAGTGCCCCGACCAAAGAGTTACGTCCTAATATCGCGAGTTTAAGAGAGGAAGACGGTCACTTGAAGACGAACTTCGCAACGGACGCCCAGCCGATGCAGTTAAGCCAGAAAATATCCGTACTATGTCGGAGTGACAATCGGATAGCGTATTCCCAGATTAAGGCAAGCCTAGGCATCAGATCATCAGGGATTAAAACAATCTTGCATGAACACCTGCAACTCGGGAAGGTTTCATCGCGATAGATCCCTCATTTGTTGTCCCAAGAGCAGAAAGCAGCCCGCGTGCAGTGATACCAAGAAATGATCGAAAGGTTCAACAACGGGGTATCAAAATGTGTCAACGACATGTGCACAGGTGACGAAACATTACAACCCAGAAACCAAAGAACATTCCAAACAGTGGCTCTCCAAAGGGCAAGGACCACCACAGAAATGCAAACGTTCTCGGATTTCTGGGAAGATGATGGTTGCAATGTTCTTCTGTTCCACTGGCCATGTGTGCAGTGTTGTGCTTGAAAACAAAAGAACGGTTACAGCAGAATGGTATGTAAATCCTAGGAAAATGGAAGGAGAAGCGTCCGAAGATCAGAATAAGATGTTTGTTGTGACATCATGACAACGCCCCAGCACATGCCGCCGTTAAGACAGGTAAGTTTATCTGTGAAGATCGGGTCAATATGTTGACGCATTCCCCTATTCTCCAGAATTGGCATCTTGCGACTTCTTTTTGTTCCCCTCTGATGCCCGAGTACGCGGGTTCGATCCCGGCCGAGGACGACGAGGATTTTTCAGGGGTAAATCCTGAGATCACGCACTTCCTTCGGAAGGGAAGTAAAGCCGTTGGTCCCGTGTAGTCGTTTGCCGGCTGCACGTTAAAGAACCCTTGCGAGGCAAAATTTGCGGCCCCTATAACGCCGTCCTGAAATGACCATAGCAGTTGAAAAGGACGTTAATACCAAACAAACCAAACCAAACCAACCAAACCTTTTTGTTCCCCACAATCAAGATGAAGCTCAGGAGATTCCATTTCGACAGTTACAATGATGTCCTAGCAGCATGCAACGACTACATTTTGGAGCTCACTGCTCAGGATTGAAAAAAAAATGCATGTTCGACTGGTTCAAGAGGATGAAACTTTGTATAGAAGCCGAGATACATGCTAAAATGTTAATGTCTTCGTAAGATTCCTAAAGGTTACTGGCTAAAAACTTTTAGAGTACCCCTCGTATCTGTGGTACACAGCTCATGTCTATCTGTTCTATTAGAATTCGGTATTGATAGGGTTAGCGTAAGAGTTTCAGACCCAACCTGCACTATGTGTAGGAAAAGTCTTTTTTATAAATAAAACCAATTAAAATAAATTGTCCACTTTTCAGCTTAATGGAATACAATGAAAACGCTACTAAACTGATAAGAAAATGTTAGGATGGAAGAATTAGCCAAATATCCCTTCCATCTTCTTTTTTACCCAGAAAGAGGAAGCAAAAATTGTAAATTTCTTGAATTGCACACAGATATAGCTATTTGCACTTACGATGAAAAAATACAAATTTTTCTGAAATATTTCTTTACATTTCAGGGGAGTTGCGCTGCTTTAACCGTTCTTTTAACATCGAAACTTAATTTAATCAGCTGAAAATTAAAAAAAAAATTCATTTGAGACAAAATTTGCTTACTTCCCTAATTAAGTGAAACGCAGCTAACAATATTTTAACAAGGTTTTCAAAGGAGAAACGAGCCATAGCTAATGAAAATAAATTAATGATCTGAATGAAAATTTAATTCGTTTCCCGTCTCATTTAAAAACCGTCTTTGATGAGTTTCGAATAAAGAAGCCATTGACGAAGAATACTTACTTCACGAATGATAATATGCAAAAAATTTTTAAACCGAGAAACTACCAACATTGATAAAGTTTACTTTCACTTAATTTATGCTAACATCAGCAATATGCTACTCTCTACTCTATGATAATAGCATAACCACATTCATAAAAGGATGACAAAATGGTCGAGTTTTAATATGAATAATTGCGAAATAAAAAAAATGAAATTTCTTAATGAATGAAGAGCCATGATGAAGAAACGGCGTACATGCTCTCAGCTGTTGTCGCCTGTTTGTCTGCATCGCGCACATGTGGTGACGCTTTAATTCCTACCGGAAATGGTCGAGTCAGACGCCGTAATAAAAAGCTGGATGACCACGCGTGAATCAGTCATCGTCAGGAAGGACGACCCCACTTGTAATTCACTCATTGATTGGTGGCGCGAATCTAAAAGATTGATGAGAAGGGGGCTCACCAAAACATTCATGGGCATAAACAAGATTTCGTAATTTATTTGTCATTCAACACGGTATGGTTCCATCAATAACGTTAACGAAAATGGAAACCTGTAGGCTAAAACAGAAAGACAATGTGTAGCCAAAATGGGGAGATAATTTGTTGCAAGAATGTGAGGTTCAAAGGAAAAAAAAAAAGTATTTATGAAATGCATTCTTTAAGGAAAGTAGTGCCAATGTCAATTAGAGTTAGAGTAATGTAACTTTAAAAATGAGTTTTAGCAGAACACTGAAAATAAATTTCAAATTTATCTTTCTTAAAATCATTGCTCTGCCATTAAAGTTGAACCACACAGGAACTGAGATAGAAAAACGGTGAAACAGAACCCATTTTAATTTTCTAAAAGGATTTGTAAATTAAATTCTGCGAAATAAATCGATAAAGATGAAATGATTAAAGCCATTATCATAGATAAACGTAAAAAAAAAGAAAAAAAAAAGAGAGAAGTTGTGTGTGGGTAGAGGAACAAATGGGGAAATTAAGGCTTTATAGACAAAACAAGGTTTATAAAATGCATAAATTTGTTGTTTTTTTTTTTAGAAAACCCATACCATTAAAAGTTTAACTATTCTTTAACAAAACAAAAATATTCCAGTTCGAGATCAAACTTTTCATAAAAAAAAAACGTAATTTCATTTGTAAGCGGTTCTTTTTCCGTCGATAGAAATAAAGAATTACATTCTGAATTTATCTTTAATTAAATTTTATTGCCGATGGGAAAAATGAGCTTAGAAGAACTGAAAATTCTATTGAAAATCTTTAATAACGCTCGGTTAGAACATTTGATATTGTAAAAAAATCTAATATAATATGATTGGAAACATTAATTTTAAATTTTATATAAACTTTTAAATATATTTGGTAGATCAATATTCGAATGTTCTAACTTTAAATTTGTAGAAACGATTATTCCATTTTCAAATGTCTGAAGTCGGTATGCGATCAGGACATTATAAAGAAACAACTCGATTTTATAAATCTGTCATTAAATTTTGACGCTGTGTCCTTTCTGATTCAGAGGGTTGATACCAGCAGATTTCATTACTGGTAATTGAGGAAGAATTGGTGCGGTGTTTTTTCGTTGTCTTCTGCACGGTTAGTAAAGAAGCACAAAACATCCATGCCGCAGTAACATTCGAACCCGCGACTCAATGATATCGAGGGCGATAAGATATGCAACCCAGCGCTGCCGGCCTTCCAACTGGCTAATTAAATTAACCCTATTCTTTGCGAAACCGTTTTGAAGAAATTACAGTTAAAGGCAAGCCTTCTGCTAAATTAAATCATCAATTACAAAAGTCGTTCAAGGTTGACCGAGACGTTTATTATTTCAGAGAAAATAAAAATGTCTGACATTTGGGTCAATTTTTCAAAGTATTCCCCATGTGCATCCAGCCACTGTTGCTATCGTTGTGGCAAATACCTGATGCTTTTGGCATAGAAATACTTGGCCTGATGTCGTAGCCAATGCGAAACAGTTTTCTGCAGCGTTTCATCTGACTTGAACCTCTGCCTGCCACCAGAAGCTCTTTATGGGGCCCAAACAAATGATAATGAAATATAAAGAAAGGTCTTAGAAAAGCAAATGGTAGTGTTTAATAAAGTAACCTACGCGTTTCGAAGTACATTTCGTCATCAGGGTAGGGAACGACTACAACCAAGTCGGTCTCCACCAGCGAATAAATGGCAAATGCCCACCAATCAGTAACCCTCTCAGTCCATTTTGGCAAGCGTTTCTGGTGTCTAATTCGCGTGTGAGGCCGGGCATTTTCATGGAAGAGAATGATATTTCCGGACAACATCCTTGGTCTTTTCTTGTAAATGGCGCTGCGGACAACATCCCTGAAGCAATTTGCTGTAATAGTGGAGGTAAATTGCGATGCCTTTATCAAAAATGGCTCCTCAACGGGTGCGATGATCACTGGTGTGACTGCAGTCGGACGAACGTGTCCATGCATTCCATTTTTCATCATATCTCATCTTCCACCAAACAAATTATACCTGTCCTACACATTTCTTCCCTCTACTGTGCTTGAAGTCTTCTCAAAATCTCAGCAGGTTTAACGTTCTCCTTCACAAGAAATTTGAATATACAACGTTGTTTCACACCAACGGAGATACACTTGCTGCCATGTTTTTTCAAGGATGTCGAAAGCGGGATACTCAAAAAGGATTACGTACCGTTTCCTGAAAAGTGTAAGGTGCTAGATTATTTCTCGACTTTATATGCACAAAAGCCTTGGTCAACCTTGTAATTTAATTATAACTTAATAACCTAATCTAACCTAATTTTTGAAAAAACTCGAACAAGGAGCCGCGCTATAACCTATGCTCATAAGATAACGACAGCTTTCATGTCCTCGGTGGCTTAATGGATATAGCATTAGGATGGCAAAATGAAGGTTCCTGGTTCGAGTCCAGGGCGTAGAATTTTTATTACTATTTTTGCTCTATTTATTTATTATTATCCGGAAAATATTGCGTGAAAAATCCTTCTAGACCCATCTTCCACTAATGGACCATTCATCTCACGTCAATCATTGACTCTTGCTTAATCCCGAAAACCAAACAAGAAAACTTTAAAAAGTAACTTGGCTGTTCGGAAACAACCAAACAAGGGGAAAAATAGGCAATTTAGTATCCCTTCCCTTTAAAAAAACGTATCTTTGTTTGCCCATTTATTTTAACGCTTTTGAAATTTCTTCCGAAAAACTTCCAGAACACACCAGCCGTAACTTGGATATCAACTACTGTGTGCTGTTCTTAATGACCTTCAATCATCATCCACTGTAGTTTTTTTCAGCTTTGAAAGTAGAAACAAAAGGTTGCAGGAATTAAACACAATGCAGTGGAGATGAAGGCTTTATTTTTTTCTGTAAACGCCTATTCGCTACTTTCAGTTTAGGTGGCGCCGCCCTTGTGGCATTACTTGAACGGAGCTAAGTAGGATTCGCCGTAGTTTAAGTAAGGCTCAACACGTTGTTGCAGGTAAAGAAATGGAAGGAAAAAGTAACAAATACTGCCGTGTGTAAGGCTGAAAATCAAAAACGATGTTACATGCAGTAATATTACAGTTTTTCCCAAAAAATAAAGGCATTAGCAAAAGTTAGGAAGTAAAACTTACAATGGGGAAAAAAGCCACAAATACCATGTGTGTATAAACGCAATTTTTTCCATCAACACCTTGTAAGCATAAATTAGCAATGGTAGGGTAAAATATGGAAAATATTTACATATTAAACATATACTACTAATAAAATGAAATAATATTCAAAATTTGTCTTTAAAAGTTTGTTTCACTTACAATACGTTTACATGCACGTAATTTTACGGTAAAATAACTATTTCTATTATTAGCTGCATTAGTTTTGATAACATTAGGAACAATTTTCAGTTTGAATCTACTTTTTCATATTTAATCAACTAATAATTTCCAATTAAGAAATAAATTTTTTTTGATATGCCAGCATTAAAACGAAAGATGAAATCAAGTGCTATTCCTAGCAGGTGCTTGCCACATCGACCACTTGAAAAATATACCATAATACAGAAAAATATCACACAGTGTAATATTCAAAGCGTGTTGATGGAAAACGGATGGTGAGATGGATCCTACTTTCACCGCCATTTTTCAAAATTAGCAGCGCCCTCTATATTCACTGAAAGTAGCGAATAACGAAGTGCTTGCTATTGTGAAGCATCCATTTTCTGACGTCCGCTTTTCGGAATTTTTCTTTAATTTGTTTTCTAACCTCTGGAAAAAAGTTTATGACAAGTGCTTTATCGTTGCTTCATAGAATATAAAGTGTAGAGCGCATTGTCAGGGTTCTCCGATATGGCCAAGAACACGTTCAATACAAATTCGTTGAAAACACGACGATAAAACTTTGATGATGGAGTAAGCAGCGAGCGCACTGATTTAATCATAAAATATTTTCTAAAGTATCTGAAACGGTGGCAGCAAGTATAAAATAATGTATAATATAATGAGATCCCAATCCGGATATTTGAAAATTCGTTGTGGAAAATGTACCACCTGTTTTGCTCATAATATAATAAAGGCTTCTTGAAATTTGCATTCTTCATCACCAAAGTTATTCATTAAGGATATCTTATTTTCTGGTGAAGCAGTACAGTTCTGTCTACGCTTGAACAGGTTCATTATAACACCGCTAGAGTTCTTTGATGCTGATTTTGTTTTTACCATTCGTAAAAAATTCTGAACGACTTATAAATTTGAATTTTAATCGTACAAGATGCACATTGGAAAGAGGAAACTCAATATTAGAGCATTCAGTTTGCAGATCTCTAGAAGTAAGCTTACTCTTGTGAGAGCCTGCTAAAACTTCATCCCTTGTTCAACAGCAGCGTCGCTGTACGTAATTTCTAGACATAATTTTGTTTACCTTTAAATGAATATAATTTAACAGAGGTGGTAGGCATAATTAACTGTAAAGATAAAAAAAATTAGCAATTTTGGGTTGTTTTAATTTGTTCATTGTTCTAAATTGATTCATTTAGTTCACAGAACAAAGGCCTGAACGTTTCTCCCTTCCTTTTAATATCTGAAAAAAGAAGCAAAAGAAAAACGATGGGGGTGGGGGGAAACCATCTCAATTTTTGAAATTTAATTACTTTCCAAATCGTCGAAATGAAAGGAAGCAATATTAATTTTTTTTTCTCCGCTTTTTACCTTCTCTCTTCAATTTGTTTTAAAACTTTCTTCGTCGAAGTCAAACACTTTTCATTAGTTCCACCCATTTTCTTCCTCCTCCGCGAAAACCCGATGAACAATTGACCCGTTCCTAGCAATCTCCATTTCAAGTCCATTCTGGCTTCATTTACATATTAATTATTCAAAGGCGGGCAAGAGCCAATGCAATTGCCTCTTTCTAAATGATTTGAAAGAGCCGCCTGCTGTTTCTTCTTACCCTCCTCTTTCTCTCCACTGGAACAATATTATTTTTATGGAAATTATCCGCTAAAACATGAAATTTTATTTATTGGTGAAAGCTTAATTAGCTGAACGGCCTGTCGAGTATGAACGGCGCATTGCATGTTTAAGTTTTTAATTCGCTTCTTTTTTTATTTCTTCCATGAAAAATATTAAGGTTACTTATTTTTCAATTCCCATTACTGGCTTCGTACTTCGTACATAGCTTTTAGTGGCAAGGAGGAAAAGGCATTAATTAATAACGAGTGCATCCAATTCTATAGGCAGATTCTCTAAGCAATGTTAGAAACTAACTACCGTGTCTCAAAAGTCGCGTGCCAAATGGTTAATTGGTTGCTTTGATTTTGTAGGTGAAATAGTGAAGTAGAGGAATAATGCTGACACCGGAAAAACGTGTAGAGCTGATACTTCTTTGCTGAGATCACCACAGCACATCTCGAGAAGCTGCAGACGAATTTCGTCGCCGGCACCCTGATATTCCCAAGCCCAACAGCCTTACTTTTACGCGTGACAAAAGAAAATTTGGATGGTGTGAGACATTGTCTTCGAGTGCATGGTGCACATATTGAACATGAACGATAAGCTTGCGAAACCGTGTGAACATAAAGCCAACATTCATAAACTTTTCATATGGCACGCGACTTTTGAGACACACGCTATTTCCAATATTATGTTTGTGATACAATATTATTGATACTCTTTCGAATGGAGCGCAAAAAAATCTTAATTAAGTCTACGGACCAACTCCTCGTAGAGTTTGAAGTTCGATAGAGTCCTGTTTTTATTATTTGTTTAATATTTTGTTTATACGTGTTATGTACCGGGTGATTCAGTCAATTTCTGACCATTTCACTCGAATGGCGTGCATTAGGGATAAACAATTGAAAGAATATGAGCGCCATATTGAATTTCTAAATAGTTGGAGTTTGTATTGTTGCAACGGCGCTGCATGAAAATCGTAATGTTGAAAAATGGCGCCCGCTTTATCAACAGAGCAGAAAAGCAAGGTTGTCGAATGGTATTTCGAGACAAAATCACCTGTAACCGTGCACAGAAAGTTCCGGAAGGAGTATAAGTGTCGAGACGCACCAGGCAGGCAAGCAATCATGGATTTTGTCAAGCAATTTCGTGCCACTGGATGTGTTAAAGGCAAAAAAAAGGCGGGAGCGAAGCTCGTGTTCGAACGGCCGAAGTTGTCGAAAATGTTCGCACAAGGCTGGTCGATTCGGGGGTGGCTTTCTTTGGCCCCCTACGAGTCCTGACCTAAACCCATGTGATTTTTATCTCTGGGGGTTCCTTAAAGACAGTGTGTTCACTACAGCACCAAGAACCCTAGACCAGCTGCGACAAAGCATCGTCGACTGCTGCACCCTTGTGGATGCAGAAATCCTGGATAGAGTTATGAACAACTTCACCATTCGGCTGCGAGCAGTTCAAAACGTTCGTGGTGGCCACATTGAGCATATCATCAAGAATTTTCCACGGGAATAAAAACTCCGAACTGCCTAAAATATCATACTGAAATGCTAAGTTTGTAAACATTAATGGGTCAATAAATCATAGTACTGAAATGGTCAGAAATTGACTGAATCACCCTGTATATTGTTTTCAGTTATGAATAAGTTAATGAGAAGATAATCGCCACGCTACCTTTATCTGAAATACTACGGGCCAAAACTTAAACTTTACCTATTCTTGAACAGAATAAGTTAGGAGTTCGGTCTACGTAGCAAAGGCATTTAGATGATATGATTTGTAAATACATATTAACAACTCCTCAACATAACAACCGGCAAAGTAATTAAATACAAAATATTTTTCGTATGGTATAATTTTTCATGTTAATTTCATGTTATTACAGTCGAATTCGATTAAGACGTAATTGTTGGCATCGAAAAGAATTTTAATTATAACCGAGTTTTAAGATCGAATTCAAAGTTTTTATAAAGTACTAGCTGATATCCCCGGCGTCGCTCGGGCTGTTTTTTGACGAAATTTTGCAATATCAATATAATAATGTGAATATACAGTAAAAACGACCACATCAAAAGCTTAGATTTAAAACATTAAAAAAACCGAAAAAGAATTATTTTAAAATGCTCCCAATGGATGGTCCTCTCCAACTATGGCACAACTAGCCTAAATAACTTCTTAGCCACGTAATTTTACTTTGGTTCTATTAGGTTAGGTCGTAGTGAACTTCGACGATACAACGGATACCCATATTCACGTTTTAAAGGTGTTCCATACGCGGACTCAATTTCTTTCATGGGCTTGCATTTTCTCTTCTTGCGTAGCAGTGGATGTACAATCGTTTGTCTCTGTGTGCTCTGGATTTCCAACCATCTGAGTGGGGTTATTCATTACTTGATAATCTGTTGTTGTAATTTGATTTCTGCTCTCGATGTCTTGAAGCAACTACAGAATAGCTTTTAAATATGTCAGACAAATTTTCAATTTTGTTTTTTCAGATCTATTTGTACATGTTTTAGAGAGTGTTACTTGAAACGCATAACCAAGAAAAGTTTATTTAAAAGAATAACGAATCGTTTTAGAAAAAATTACTATAGGAATAAAGGTTGTCTTCTGTAAATATCATACATTTTCGAAACATACCTAAATAAAATATAAGATTTAAAAGAAATGTTACTATTTTAATAAATTCCCAAGTCTTTAAACTGGGCCGTCTATTTAATAATAGCCGAACTGAGTTTACAATATGCCTGAAGAGACGACTCCAAGATATAAAATATATTTTTGAAGCATTTATTGTCATTCTGTTTAAAACGTACCAGTGATACAGATTATTGATTTGATCTTGAAGAACAGTGTGGGAAATCTTCTTAAAAAGTTTAATACCATCAACGTAAGCTAAGAATTCAGCCTGAGAAAAATTAACATAAGCTTCAATGTCTTTCAAAAATATGCCAAAGAGAAGGACACCAAGAGAGGATCTCTTTATGAAATCTGAATAAAAATTCATATATTTGAAACCATAAAAGCTTTTAGGTTTTTTAGCTTAACCATAAAAGCTCAAAACCGTCCAATTTGTTTACAAACTCCAATTTACGAACCATAAAAGCATTTTTTAGAAGAAAAGCCAACAGGTTAAATTTTCAATTAATCAAAAATTGAATTAGAAGCACTATAACAATCAAAATAAACAATTTACAACTTAGTTGATTGTGTTTATCAAGACAGAAGGCAATTTTTGCAGTGATAACAGAAACAATGAGGTGGATCGATCTTTGTGGAATCCAAAATAGGGAAAATATACCCACGAATTCTCCTTTCCATCTAAAAAAGTTTTTGGAGAAAAGTTTGTAAACAAGTTGATTTGGAAATCATAATAAAAATATTTATTTTCCATTGAGAAGGATATGAAGAGGTAGATATAATATGTGGATTTTGAATTCGGGAAGCAACCGTTACTGAGAATGTCAAATTCATCCATGATATGGATATACACTGATTGGAAGAAAGTAATTGGACACTTTCATTTTTACATGTTTTGTCGAATATCTAGAAAAATACTTGACGAATCATCCTGAATCTTCAGGTATGTAAAGAGCATGTTACACCAGATATATTTCAGTGAAGGTTTTGTTCCGAAGGCAAATAGGGGACCAGCAACAAAGTGAACCAAAAAAATAATGTTTGGGATCACCCTGAAAAAAATAATGCTTGAAATGCGTTGTAGCTTTAGCATAGGATTAAGAAGCTTCTTTTACTTATCCGTATTCATTTATATGAAAATAGCACATATATTCATGGAGATATAAAGATTTCTTTAAAACAAATCGAATTGTTTTCTAAGTTTTTTGTTTATAACATGCAGCGTATTCAACCCAATGCAATGCCATTTTCAGGCAACTTGACAAATTATAATAGACAACACCCTGCGATCAGAATATGA
>JAHWFO010017185.1:3572176-3602615 GCA_023313115.1 Rhysida immarginata
TTCATATCAGCATAAGAAGAAGTTGGTTACTGGTGTCCGGTCCAAAAATAAAAATTTGGAGAACACCCCTTATCCATTTGTTTATTTTTGAGAGCAACTGAAATTCAACTCATTCTATCGACGATATCTTTCTGAATTTTCACGATATTTGCTTGGGCTTTTTAGAAGAGTAGCTCTATACATTTGGCTAATAAATAATGCAAAAGATATTTTCGTAAATCTTGCGCATGCGCAGTTAAACATTATTTAGTAAAAATGCTCATATTTCATCAAATATTTATTGTTTTTCTATTCTGATTGCAGGGTTTTGCCTGTACTGTAGTTTGTCAAGTTTCCTGAAAATGGCATTGCATTGGGTTGAAATCCCTGCATGTTATAAACAAAAAACTTACGAAATCATTTCGATTTTTTTTAAAGAAACCTTTATATGTGCTATTCTCATACAAATGAAGAGAGATAAGTAAAAGAATCCTCATAATCATATGCTACAGCTACAACACATTTCATGCATTATTTTTTATAGGGTGATCCCAAACATTATTTTTTTGGTTCACTTTGTTGCTGGCCCCCTATTTGGCTTCGGGACAAAACTTTCGCTGAAATATATGAGGTGTAACATGCTCTTCACACCACTGAAGTTTCAGGATAATTTTAGTCAAGTATTTTTCTAGATATTCGACAAAACATCTAAAATCGAAAGTGTCCAATTACTTTATTCCAATCAGTGTATATATCCATCTACCAAATCCATAATTTCAGTGGTGGCTAATGATTAGGTGTGAAGCACACTAAAGTTACATGATTCAGAGTATATTGGTAAATTATTTTATTTGATATTAAATAATTTTACAGAGTATAACAAAAGTTATTCTAAAAATAAAACATTACTTAAGTGAATATAGATTTAAAGATAGCCACATATTACTGTTTAGAATTTTCACCCACAGGAAAGTTCTTTGTAGAGGAAGGTAATTGGTTAGAAAGAAAGTTAACTCTTCATAACTTTTTACTTTCGACAACACGTCTGTCTCTGAAGTTCAATAGAAGTACAAAAGAAAACAGATTACAGGAGCGAAAGGAAAAAAAATACATCAAGAAATGAAGCGCGAAAGAGGGCGAAAAAGAAGAATTGGGAAAGCTTCGAATTATCTGTCCTTTTTTTTCTTTTTTTCTTTTTGCTGTTTCCATCATCAAGAGTTCGCCCACTTTAGGTGCGCCATCTGCTGATGACCTATGACCCGTTCATCTGGGTCAGCTGGCTGTGACAAAAGGAGGCATTCTCGGGCGAAGTGATTCTCATGGAGATGGGCGGCAAATATCAAACGGGGCGCTTCGCCATAGGAGGTGATGAAGAGGTGGCGCCCTCTGTCGCCCCTCATTTGTACCTACCAAAGAGTATTGTAACTGCAATCGACCGTCGTCAAGGTAACTGGGGCCATCCTCATTCTCTAGTTTTCACTGAAGATCAGTGTTTGAAAAGAAGTGGGAAATTTTTGATGAGGGGAAGAAAAAAAGAAGTAGGCTTGAATGTGGGATCCTTCACTCTGCTACTTGAGGGTGAGGCCTTGATGGGAGTGAAACGGTTGAAGACCCTTTTGCAAAAGAGGTTCTCGTATGAAAAGGAGAAGCAAGAGAAAAAAAAGGGGTTAAAGTGAAAATGGGGAGGAAGGGAAACAGAAAGGGCGGAAATAAAGAAAAAAAATGCAGTTAATCTCTGATAATTAAAAAATCCACAAGAGCCATTATCATAGATCGGATAATAAGAAGTCTGCTTCGAAGATTGCAAGCGCGCATCCTATATTCCCTTCCCCTTTCTCCTGAAGAGCAGAGTCATGCAAATTTTAAAGGATCGTTCAAATTATTATTATTATTATAATAAGTCAAGCTAAGCTTAACCAGAACATTTCAATAATTTTTTTTTTTTTTATAAAAAACTGTTATTATTGAAAAACGAATATGGCATGTGTTATTATTGAAAAACTATCTTCGTTTATCAGTGACAGTCACGTTCCTTGGTATCACCATACAAAGAGCAAAAGGTTTAAACAAACAGAAGTTCATAGATTTAAATGTAGTATCTGATCGATGTAGAAGCTATAATGAACAAAGTTAATTTCACATTGTTACAGATGATAACATCTTTTGAGTGACCGTTTTAGCGCTATTATTCTGTTTTTCTATCTATTCCAGAGTTTTTGCATCGTTGCCATGTACTTTGGTCCGTATTCAGAATATGGAATTTGTACTCAACAATGGCCTCGAGCAAGAGCATTAGTGATCATTCTGGATACGGTCCTAAGTCTCCAATGACTAAAGCTGTATCCACTCAAGAAGATGAAGTAATTCTATAAATCCTCTATCATTATTATAATTTTTAACGAAATTACTGAATTCACGAAGTCGGTCGTTCTATTGTCAATTCATTTCAATTTTTTTTTGATTTTGAATTCAGATTTTAATATTCTGCATTCACTTGCCGAAAAATTATTTTAGGAGCATATGATTTGACATTGTCTTTTGTGACTATACACAGAGGATGTTGTAGGGGATGTGAGAATGACAGAGTAATTCTAATAACACACTCGTCTTTAAAAACAAATTTTCATTCTTAAGGATCAGATGCAAACAGGCGAACCGCTTGTACCAGAAGTTCTGAACCTTATCTACGCCTTCCAGTTGTGAGCATTTTTGATGACATGTGTGAGCTGTTTTGTAGTTATATCAGTATAAAGTATGTTCTATAGAATAGGGTTATTTTCTTCGAATATTAACTCAAACAACCGAAATGTACATCTGTGAGGAAATAAAATCTTTTGTGGACATGTAGAGCGTCTCCTTATTCTTCATAATGATTGTCTTGATTGGCTATCATTTAACAGGAAAAAATAATCGAGCAAAACAACTTTTGTTCGCAACTCGGCACATATGCCACTTATCTTCACGAAACTTGGACTGTTTACTGGAAGCATATAGCCCATTACTAAAACAAAATAAGTATTTATGTGGATCGTACTAATGAACAGATTAAAAGTGCAACACTCTTAATCTGTTCATATAGCCCATTAATCGTTCCAATTTAGGCTCATGTATGTCCATTAGTTTCGGAGATAGGTGCTCAAGTGAGTATTCTCAACTGAGTCTTCAGCAACAATGGACTTGTATTGTTGATTTGAGAAGCACTTGGTTACAACTAGTTACAACAATGTTACTGTATTGTTGCTGAACACTCACAAGGGAACTACACGAACGTGTACCTTACAGATTCACACCAAATTGAAATAGGCTTCCTGCCAGTAATTGAGGGCGCTAGTGATTTTGATAAGCAGCGCCGGGTGATGACCGAATCGAAAAAAACTGGAGTCCAAACACGTAGTAGGATAGCACATGTTCATAAGAAATGGACGTACTAATTTCAAACAATTTCCAGAAAATAAGTAACCTTGAGATAGTCCCTTGAATTCCTGTTTTTCGTAGAATGGATAGTCCCTTTGCTCTGTGTTGTATTGATTGACTTATTATTTAACCAACTGTTAGTTATAATTTAATTTTTTGAGATTGTTCTGTTTACCTACAAGTGTAATTATCCCGGGCAACGCCGGATACCTCTGCTAGTCAGTTATAAAAGGTGGGAAATTGAAAACGTCTGACCACGTGCATGATGTCGTACAAAACCTAACTAAGAAAACCGTCCAAGGAAAATCACTTCCTCAAATGAAATTTTTTAAGATTACTTAAAGTTTCAAGGAAGCATTTGTTTTCTAAAAAAATTGAATCATCAACCTCTATGGAACTTTTCATCTTGATTGATCTTTTAACAAATGTAAAAATATTACTGAAAATAATTTTATGTCCATTCTTTAAACAACAGATATACTGATTATTTTTCGTCCTTGAAATGATTTCTATTATATTAACTGTATCATAATCATTTATATTTCACACGCATGCCAGATTCTCAGATTGACAGAGCGTTTTTGGTTAGCGCAATAACATGAAAAGTTCACTAATGGATGTTTCGAATTTAAAGGTAAAAACTTATCTTTCTTAACTTCAGGATAATTCTCCAATATTCTTTGCTTTTAGAGAATTATCCGAAACGCCAGCTTTTTATTTTGATTTTATTTATTTATTAATTATTGTTTATTTATTTTTATTTTTTTAATTAATAATTATTATTTATTGATTCTTCTAACTGAATTAATCCATTTCTGTCTCCTGACCGGGTCTCTTTTTGCAGATGGTAAGTTGAAAAGCGAACTCCGTTTGTATGAAAATATGAATTGTTGCACTCGACACCATTGCATACGTTTCTACTTATCGTGACGTTTTTTACTTTCTCGTTTTCGTTCATTTTAATCATCATGCGGATGGTTGAAAACAGCCTCAAAAGCATGAAACAGACCTGAACAGACTCTTTGTTTGGACCAGTGAGCTCAATAAACAACTCGCTGGTTTAGACTCGCGTTTTTCTAAATTCTCTCGTTTGGTGTCGCTGCAGTCAAACGAACTAAACTGGTAGGGAGCCTATAGAAGGGGTGCGCAGGAAGTAGGAACGCGCATGCACCACTTTCTGTGCCTTCTTTCAGTTCCGACCATAGAATTTTCGAGGCAGGAAATAGTAAAAAACGAAAAATTTAACCAACAAAAATGCCGTGTTGTGTTGCTCCCGATTCAATCAATTCGCAAAGGGCAAATTATTGAGTAAAGTAACGTTTTATGATCTCCGTGTACCGTTTTATGATCTCCGACTCGATGAAAAATTAATGATAACTCACGGCACTCGGCAGCCAATCTGAATAACTTCGACTTTTAGTCACAGCCAACAACTAAAGTGCAGTTATTACGAAAGCGGAAATACGTCTAGGCACAAAGTAAGCTAATGTTTGTAAATACGCACCCCGTCTATATGTTACTCGTCTAAAGCTACTATTGCTGCTTGCAAAATAAGAAAATGCTAAATTTTGTTTCTTTCAAAATAAATCGAGAAAACGAAAATTTGAGCACATATAGTCATACAAAGACTCCATTGTTAAAGCGAAGTGTACGTGTGTTATTGCTTCTTTCTTCCACTTACTCAAAATACGCACGAATCCACTTCACCTGAAAACAACGCTATCGCTTCCAAGTTATGCTTGCGCGCAAAAAAATATGCGTCGTACAACTACGTGTCAATCGAGAAGTCTCAGCTGAGAAAGTAGATAATGAACTGGCTCTTACGCCCGTATTCAGAATGAGGGCTCATGCTCTTCTTCTTGCTTAAGACCATTGTTGAATACAAATTCCATATTATTGAATTTGTACTCAACAGTGTGGTTTGAGCAAGAGCAAGAGCAAGAGCATGAGCGCTCATTCTGAATACGGGCCTTAGTTCTGTAATTGAAATTGAAAGTTAATCATTTTGGCCGGCTCGAAGGACCAAAATGTTAGCATTAATTGCCATTTTGGCCATCTTCCCGAATAGATAGGACATGTGTGCCTATTATAACTTTTACTTGCTTTTTGATGCTCTATCCGAATCTAAAGTCAAAATTAAAAAATTCGAAAAAATTGGCGACGAATCGATTCTTCGCAGAAACAGTAAATATGCTTTTAATTAACATTGTTCTGACCATGCAGTATCACGCATTCGTAACCGGTTTTATGCTGTCGATGTTGTTTATATAAAAAGTTATTTCCGTTATATTTAACAACGTTGCCTGCATGAGTATTTTCCTCTATCCCTACATAGATAATATATCCGGCGTTTTATGGGGCGAATTTCGGGCACTATACGACGTCTACAGAAGGCAGCTCAAAATGTAAAATGTAAAATTATAAGCAGATAGGTTCGAAATTTTAAAAATTATATTGAGGATCTAAATATCAATGACATATATCAAAACCTCAACTGGATGGTTATTATACAAAAATGGATGAATTTTTGATATTGTTTGGCCAATTGTTAAGAGTGAGAAACATGGGCAACTCCCAGACCTGAAAATTGTTTGAAATGTTTTTTATGAAAGGTAAATTAGGCATAATTTCATTTGTTAGATATTGTTTCAAATCAAAATTAACAATGTCTAACATTGAAATTGGAAATTTAATTGGACACCCCTAATTTAATATGGATAGAGTATACAGGGTGATTCAGAACTTATGTTACAGAGGGATATGGTAGAGTGAGGGTAATAAAACAAAAATTAAGCAATGTGTCCTATCTCGTAACGGTATGGCGCTGAACTTTCTTCAGTTGCAGCAACCATTCATGCAAGGGCCAGTGGCTTGACTCTCTGACGACTGAGCTTTCACTGAAAATAACAAACAGTGACGTTTGACAACAAGTGCATTACAGAAGTGCTTCGAACTGACGTCCTCTTTCTTGTACACAATACTGGCATCGCCGAAGCATTGACTGCCACACCGCCAAGTGTAATGCGTATGGTGTTACAGGTGTCAACAATCAGTGGAAGAAGATCATCGACATGATCTACAGGTACGGCGTACTCTAGGGTTATGAAGAAGTCTAACGGATTAATATCTAGCGATCTTGCTGGCCATGGACGGGACCTTGATAACCAAGTGTAGCGCCGTATCGATTTGTTTTAGTACCCTCGATCTACCAAATTCTTCTGTAACGTAAGTTCTGAATCAGGTTTGAGTTTTTCAAAGCGAACAAATATTAATTATAAACTCGTTGGTGTGGGTCCGTTATTGCTGTACACCGTTTAAAAGTAATGGAATTCTCAATTAAGCAATAAACAAAATATAACTTTTAATGAAGCTGACGCGTTTCGATTTACATCATCGTCAGAGCCAGCTTGAACAAATTGAGGAAGCAAATAGAATTTTAAAACGGACGGGAATTAAGGAATGACTACTCAGGAGACATTAACCGCAGCTGTAAAATGCAATTGAACACATACTGGCATCCCTTAACTTATACATAATTTTTATTTAATTACTTATACATAATACATGTACAGTATATCTGTCAATGTATTCAATTACATTTTACAGCAATGTATAATTTTTAGCTACTTAAAATTAACCATCATTTGGTATACTGAATGTCATTTAAATTTTGTATACGATATATTATTTAAATTTTGTCAAGTACTGGGGAACCAACACAAGCGGGTTAGTATCTCCTGATTGGTCATTCTTTAATTCTCGTCCTTTTTAAAATTTTGATTATATCCATGCTGTCTAGTATCGTTGTATAGGTTGATATAAGGAAATTTAACACAGACTTTAGAATATACGGTACGGGTAAACGATACGGGTAAATTAATGCCGACGCGTTTCGGTATTGCAGCATAGTTTCAAACAATCTAATTGGGTATAAATCTTAATAATATTTTAAGATATTTTACTATTGGGATTTCCTTCCATGTTAATTCTTTGGAATAAGAGAAAAATTAAAATAGTATTGCACCATCCTCACGGGCGAAGCAGCTACAATCCTCAATGGGTTGCCGTTCATTCTTGTGTTGTCACAGCTTTATATGCAGGTGCAGAGTCCTGTTGAAAGACATACGGCCTGCCATTGCGAACGCTGTCTATCCTGGGCTTCACTACTGTTTGCAGCACCGCAATGTAGTCACCAGCATTCACTCGAAGACACTGTGGAAAGATGTGGGATATCATGACGGGTGCTTAGTTACTCACCATCCTTAAAACCATTACAGTTGCGGGAAACTTGGTGTGCAAAACACGTGAGACATCCGAAGGATCCGCACATAACTATCTTTCATTTCGCCTGTTTACCTTTTGGTCCTGGTCGGAATTTTTTTTCATCGGAAAAAAACAAACTATGCCAGGTTCCTCTGGATGTTTGACATTGTTAAATAACCGCTTTGCTCGAAGCAGTCGTTGTTCTTGTGTTTTCGCCAACATGAACTGTTCTTTCCTCATAACATACGACTTATAACGAAGGCTCTCACGAACCACATTACGGATTGTGCCCTCGGAAACCTGGAGATCTCGAGCGATGATTCTGATGGGTTCGCAGCGATAATGTTTTGCATCTGCTGCACAAATTATGGTGTTCTCATACAGTTCGAACGTTGTGCGTGCTTTTTCACTTAGCTACAGGCGACACATGTCCGTCTGAGGCTTCAACTCCGTCCGAATTTTGTTCACAATCGACCTGGTGACTTTCAAAAATGTTGCAATTTCAACATCGCTGTGCTATGCGTATAGCTCACGATCATGGCATGTCTTTTCATTTCTTGCGTTAGCTGATAGTCCATGATTGATGCTCTGTAAAGATGGAAGTACAGATAACTCAATCAAATATCCTCAAATACCCTATGCACCCTGTTAGGGGATATTTCAAACTGTTGCTTGACGTAATTTTTATGACACTTGGTAAGCCTTTTCAGAGATTTTAATTTTTTTCTAAAAATGAAGAAATGGCTGTAGCGTTCATACAAGCGAACTAACTTCAATAAATTCGAAATGTGTGGACTACTCACATTAAGACGAATAATTTTGTAAATAAATTGTTTATTTCTGATGAGCCAATTTTGAGTTATAACGGTTTTTTTTATAAGCCCTCAACCTCCGGCATTTTGTTTTGGGGATTTCGAGCACATAAAAATTCAAGAAATAGTTCAAAACGTGGCTAATTATATAAAGGTAGATGTTGCATTTTGACAGTTTCAGAATTTAAAAAAAATATTATAACTTTAAAAGTCAATGCCAGTTATAAAATTATCCTGCAGCTGAATGGTTTTTATGCAAAGAGTGGAACAATTTCTGACGTTTGGCCAATTGTTAAGAACTGAGAAACAATCTAATGCACTGAAATATATGAAGTGTAGCATGCTTCATGCTCTTTACATTCCTGAAGTTTCAGGATAATACGTCAAGTATTTTTGTAAATATTCGACAAAACATCTAAAATCGAGTGTCCGATTACTTTTGGGTAGATAATGTACTTCTCTTATCACAGGCCAGTGTTTTATACCTTGAGAATGCCTTGTAACTCATTCATTTACGGTTCGGTTAAAAATAATGTGCCTGGTAAAAAATTTATGAAATATTGCAAGTATAAATTGTTTGAACATTTTATGTCGGAAATTAAATGCCTTAAACTGTATTGTACAAATTTATTTCTTATTCTCCATGTGGCCACACGATGTATTCTACGACTTAACCAGCGGTTGTGTCCTAACACAGCCCCGTACACAATTTTTTTTTTAATTTTCGTAACAAACAAAAAAACTATATTATGTTAAGTGGGTATTATTAAGTGAGCATAATATAAAAGTAAATTTATGGATACTTGAAAAGTTTGTGTTAACAATGAAAATTTAAGTTTGGCCGTTGTTGACTATTTCAAACAGTAACTATATTGATTGGTTGTACATTTAAATGAGGAATATGAAAACTTCGAATGTCAGAAAATAAAAAAATAAAGACACAATAAAATATTATTAAATAAATCGTCATCATATGTATTATAAAAGTAAAATAAAGAACTTGCAAAAAGATTTCGGGTGATCATAAATCATTGATATCGAATGTGTGTATGTGTGGGGGGGGGGGGGGGTCCAGTCGAAATTGATCAAAAGGCAATTACTTTCGTTATATTGAAATGCAGGAAACATTTATAACTGAACAGTTAAAATATTCAATCCCACAAATAAAATGAATGCTACATTTTAAGAATCATAAATAAATCCACGTCTCGATACAATTTTGAAAAACGACTTTATCGTTCACTTTCTGTGAACGTGCTGTTCTCCTTTCCCTTTTGTCTCCCCGACCTTCTTTCCCTGGAATCCATAAATTTGCTGTCCCGACCGGTTGCGAGTCGTTTTTCCTGCACGAACATGTCTTTTAGGTACTTCATCATCGTTCGGTTAATTGTCACTCTGACAATTAATTACTAAATAAATCAACCGCAGAATTTATTAATTGATGGAAGAAGGATAATGAAAGAAACACAACAAGAATAATAAACAATGCTATACGTCATTATTATTTATGAGTGCGTTTTAACCAAGTTCAAGAGTTTTTATAAATCCCTTGTGTAATTGAACATGATCTAAACATTGAAATGAAGGCCATTCATCGTGGGCTAAACAGAACATTCAGTTCATTTTTGATGTTGTCAATAGATGTCGATTTCCCAATGAAGAGATTGTACATTACATGAAATCTCTAACTCAACTTTCATTAAAGAAGCAGGAACAACATAAATACTTCGAGTGATATCACTTTTTCCAATCTACATAAATACTTCGAGTGATAGCACTTTAATCATTGAGAAATCTTTACAGGCGCTATCGAGATAAAGTCCTCACTGATAATTTTAGAAATTAAAAGAGTTATTCGTTTTTATATGGTATAAAACGTTGTGGGAAGAATAATTTTGATTACTGATTTAATAGTTAAAAATTAAATAATAAAAGAACTTGGATAAAATAAAGCAGTCTTAAAATTGACTTGCTGACAAATTTAATTAGAAAATTCTGATGTCAAAAAGTAATATGCATAAGTATAGGGTGAGTCAAAAGTCACTGGGCATAGCTGTATTTCGGAAATGGTGTGTAAAATGAACGATCTGACTATCTAGTAGGGACAGTCAATCTTTTGGAACAGTTTTGAAGTTTGACCGTCATCTTGAAATCCGCCATTTTGGGTCAAGGTTCATTTTCTTAAATGGGAAGGGGATCATGAGGCATATCAAATAATACCAGTTTTTTCTCAGGAGTTCATTCCTGCAATCGGATTTCAGTTATCTGTTGAGATTCACGAGCTACTAATATAAACATTGACCTGTACCATTGTCTGTTGTAGATAATCGGAGATGGCACTAATGAAGGAGAAGAGGATTGAGCTGTCTGATGTCCGGGGAAGTCCCCTATCGTCCATTGTTGCTGATTTAAACGCCCGACACCCTGAAACAGAACCAATCGCACACAGTACTGGCTCATATGTGATATCACATTTCAGAGATACTGGGACTGTTGAACATAAAGCTTGTACAGACCGGCCAAAAACATCAACCGATGAGGCAACCTCAACAACGGTTTGGAAGCATTTGCAAAAAGTCCACAACACAACACAAGATGGCTTGCAGCTGAGAGTTGAATCAACCAGTCATCTATAGCACGGATTCTACGTACCAGAATTACTAGAGGGTCACTAGTAATTTTGTTTATAATTTTTCGTGAAATACTTTGAATTGTTCAATTATCCACAAATGGTATCTATTCAAAGTTCACATACAGTAAAAACTATCCGAGGATGATCCGAACAGACGTTATGGGCTCTGTACCTGGGCTCTGGACAACTATCGGTTGGATCATTCATTGGCACATAACATTGTTTTCGGTGATGAAGCAAATTTTATGTCCCTGGTGAGATGAACTGTCAAAACATGAGATATTAAGCGATACAAACCCTCATTGGACAGATCCACCCAAATTTGTTGGTGATGTCAAAATTATGATGTAGGGTGGGATATGGGGCAACTGTTTAATTGGACTAATTTTCATAGACGTTATCCTAAATGCTGACGAGTACCTGTGGATGTTACAGAACACTATGGCACTGACTGAAGATGGCAGTTTCCCAAGTTTTTCAACCTAAAAATTATCTGTGCTAAAAATTAGATCATCATTGGAAATCATCAGAAAATTTACATCAATTTGGACATCAATTGGACACCATCTAGACCTCAAAAGTTGAATACCCAAAATTGTGGGCAAAAGTGACTTTAATCATCTTTATTATTTTCTTATTAAATTAAATTTTTTTGATTTTTACATTAAATTAAGGAAGTTATATATTTATATCGCATATTTCATTCAAGTACTTCCACTTAAAAGATATTCATGAATAATTTTAATATTATTAAAACGTCACCAAAACTGTGGATAAAAACACTTTTTCACAATAAAATATGCGCATTTCGGACGACAATGTCGTCTTCATCAGTGTAATACAGCGCTGAGAAATTGGGCCAATACAATAAGCCCATAACTGAAGCTCATTACGAAATTGATCGCTGTTAGTTATTGGAATGAAGGGAGAATCACTGATGCGTGCTCTAAGTTAAATATTTAAATGCGAAATCTGAAGATTTCCTTTCGGTGATTATTGCTAAACCCTATAAGCGATTTAAAAAAAAATTGATGCATAATTTATTGTTTACAAGACAGCTATTAAATATCAGTTTGACAGAAAGCGAAGATATTGAATATTGAAGCTGTATTGAATATTATCTCCTGAATAATTCCTGTACGGCGGAGTCAATTCCCGATTCAGTCATGTTTCGCTATGACGATTCGTAAAACGCAAGAACAATCCATGAAAAATCATTATAAAGATATTTATTTCTTAAAATTTATGCGTTAATGTCGTTTTACATTTTTCCGTTTGCATATATGCAACTATCTTCTACGAATTTTTTATGCCACTCGTAAATTTGCCACTCGAGGCGACGACGGAATTCATTTGCACTTGAAAAATGCTATTTATATTTCGCAAACTCACAAAACGACATCTGCAGCGTAGCCATTTTACTATAAACAAGAAACAGCGCCCCCAAGCGGCATTGAATGGAATTTCTTTTAAGTCTTTGAACCCACCTGTATCCAATGATGTGCAGAATGTGTTTCTTCTGTATTTCAGTAATATCTGAAATCTGCTCCCTTTTTTTGAAAAAAGCTGGCACGACAAATAAAAAATGAATTAACTTACAATTCACAATTGTTAAAATAGATCTATAAACAGGGTGATTCTACACGGGCGTGCCAAAATGAAAAGGTAGATAGAGGGTGAAATTCTGAGCAAAAAAGTCTATCGCGTTTTTCGATCCGAGGCTCCGTTAAAAAGTTATAATGCTTTAAAGTTTCGTGACGTCCCTTTCGTTTCAGTCAAAAAACATTTTTTAACATATTTTAATTTCCAGTTTTAAGTGTTCTATAAATAGTAACTACTTAAAAACTATTTCAAAGAACATTTATAGCATACAGAAAAGATATTTTGTTAAATTAGCAAATGATTATTTAAATGAAACGTAATCATTTTCAAACGCATCTTTCATGTTCGAACGCAAACCTTTACGAATTTAAAAGTTTTTTGGAACACTTCATAGCCTAGTTCTTTACGTATTTCAGTTTTGCTTCATCCATCCATTTTTGTATTATGGTAGACTACTCTAACGCAGAATTAGTAGATACATACCTCATTTATGGGCATCCTTTTGGGAACAGTAGAGCTGCTCAGCGTCTGTACCAGGAAACATTTCCGCAACGCATATGTCCGTCCAGAGTGATCGTCATAAGACGGGATCCTTTCTACCTATTATCCATGCCGTTGGACTGCTCAGAACTGTTCGAACACGTTACGCTCAGAACTGTTACGTTCTTAATATTGCCATGGAGACTCCAGAAATCAGCACAAGACAGATCGCTACGATAACAGGTATGGAGAATTCTATACGAGGCCAAACTCTTTCCATATCACATTCAGCGTGTTCGAGGCCTTTCGGAATCGGATTTTGAGCCAAGACGTACGTTTTGTCGATGATTTTTGCTGCATTGAGCTGCACCTGACTTTGATGCTTATATGCTGTTTATCGATGAGGCAAGTTTTACAAGGGGTTCCGTGCTGAACTTTCATAACACTCATCAATGGGCAGAAGAAAATCCTCATGCAATCCGTCAATCTCGGCATCAACAACAATTTCGCTTAGCGTTTGGGCAGGTATTACTTCAGTCCACCTGATTGGAACCTACTTTTTACCACCTTCTTTCCTACACACGCTTTTTGGACGAAGAACTCTGTTCATTGCTGGAAGATGTTCCTCTAGAAGTTCGTCGCCAAATGTTTTTTTATGCATGATGGTGCACCAGTACATTTCAGTCGCACTGTCCGAAGATTTCATAACGTGGATTGGCAGAATGGGACCAATTGCATGGCCTGCACGTTCCCCAGATTTAAATCCATTGGATTTTTCCTTATGAGAATGTCTCAAGGCGGGAGTGTATGCTGCCCGGGTCACTAATGTTCACGTTCTACGAGACCGTATTGTGGAAGGATGTGAACATATCCGAAATATTCCCAGAATTTATATTATTCTATTCTACAGTGCCCTCTTGACCTAACCCGTTAGTATATACCATGCTGGCCTCGAAGGGTACTATTGTAATCCTCTCTATTGAAATAAATAAATAAATAAATAAATAAATAAATAAATACATTTTTGAAAATGCCCGACAATCACTGAGAAGACATTGCCGTAGCCTATATTGTAGCTGAAGCCATTTCGAGCACTTAATCTAATGTAATACGTATTAAAGTTTTATTAATTTAAATAATTAAATATTGCAATTAAATTTAATAATCTTTTATTTTTCATTTCTCGTCTTATGCATCAAACCATTTCCATTTCACTAAACAATACGTACTGTTCTTTATTTTGCATTTTATAAAATCTTCTGCAGTATAAATTTTATCTACTTGAAAACGATTTCAAAAAATATGTTATTAAATCAAG
This sequence comes from Rhysida immarginata, assembly GCA_023313115.1. Classification (NCBI taxonomy): domain Eukaryota; kingdom Metazoa; phylum Arthropoda; class Chilopoda; order Scolopendromorpha; family Scolopendridae; genus Rhysida; species Rhysida immarginata. The sequence goes on from JAHWFO010017185.1 coordinate 3,586,677, forward strand.
AAAAGCTTGCTTATTAAATTAGAAATCGATTGTTAAACTGAAACGCAATCATTTTCAAACATTAATTTACGAATGCTTGGTTCGTACTTTCGCGTGTCATATCTCGGAAAACATATCTCATTAAAATTTATAAATGTCGCTCTCTCATCTGCTAGTTTTGACACCAACCATGCATATCGCAACAGTTTCAAAAAATTGGAGCAGACAATTGATGGTGGACAATAGGTTGAATTTTGATGCAATCCTCACGAGATGCTATTTCACGCTGTTACTCTAATAAAAAGGAACAGTTCTACAAGCGCTTGATGAAATTTTTATACTTGTCTGTAAAAGTATACGTCACAGGGTTGACATAGTTCAAAAAAATTTTATCATGGATTGCAGGATTTATCTGACTGCTCACTAATCTATTAACAGGAGATTTTTTTTCTGTTTTGCGTATGGTGTTAACATATTTTTTTAGAAATTGCATGTACAGAGAGGTTGCTAGTTTTCCAGACCTTCGAATAATGTTACACATTATTATACAGATTGTATATTTTACAATATTCGTCGACAGCTATCTGCATTTTAGGACCAAACACACATGTCGCTTCTTGCAGATAAATAAATACGAACGGTAATAATTTCCCGGACATAGAAAATGCATATTGTGCTGTGTTGGTTTGTTTTGGTTTGTTTGGTATTAACGTCCTTTTCAACGGCTATGGTCATTTCAGGACGGTGTTATAGGGGCCACAAATTTTGCCTCGCAAGGGTTCTCTAACGTGCAGCCGGCAAACGACTACACGGGACCAACGGCTTTACTTCCCTTCCGAAGGAAGTGCGTGATCTCAGGATTTCCCCCTGAAAAATCCTCGTCGTCCTCGGCCGGGATCAAACCCGCGTACTCGGGCATCAGAGGCGATCGCGCAACCGCTGAGCCACCGAGGACGATATATTGTGCTGTGTACGAATGACTGATTTTGTTGTCAGTTCGTTATACAAAAACTGCTTCTGCTCCTTGCATTGAAAAAGTTCTATCGTATGTGGATAGATATTGAAATCCAGCAACATTTGAAATTACAGTGTATTTTATGTCATTTTTTATTCATAAATTATTATTTACCTGTTTGATCAGTGTTGACGATAAAAATCAATATCAAAATTGGGAATTAGAACCGTTGTTTGGATCCAAAATATCTGCCGCAGCCAATAGATTATCTATAGAAGCAGTTTCTTTTGCTGATATCTATTTCGTAATTTTTTGTTGTTTTATTTTAAATTACCCTTTAAATTTTTCCACCCACCAATCAGATGCTTTAAAAGGAAAGTCAGAGAATTGACTTGCAGCCCTCAATGCCCATTGTTGTAAATCCCTTGTTGTTACTTGCTGATAATTAGCTCTGGCTTCCGCAGAGCGATTATACGTTCAGGAATTAATGGTCCTATATTTATCTATGGTTGTTCTTCCATGTCTAATATTCTCTTCTCACCGATGTAAACGAAATGTAATGCAACTTACGAAGGCCTGTTCAAAAAAAAAGTTTGAAGACATTATAGAATGTACGAACTAGATACCTCCAATTTACACAATATTCTCGCAAGATATAAATCCAGAAGCAGATGAAGCAGTTGACTCATCTTTTGAAGATGAGAGTCAATAAACATGAACAATTTCGTACTTAAATTTAAAGAGATAAGCCTGAGCTGAATATACTGATGTAAAACATGATATGCCACTTTTTAATGCTTCATTTTTTTGCATATTATATATATATCTGCTTAAAAGCTGTAAACATTAATTCATACGTATTTGTATATCTCTCCAATAAAAAATTATATTCATGTCATCCCTAAATAAGAATAATATTTATTCGATTTTCTCAGAAGTAGCTCATTGTGAGTTTATACGATTTATGCACGAATTCTTTATTTTAATGAATTATGTTTTTATTTACTGTATTTGGTTGAGGTCCAATTACAATTATTTACTTCATTATATAATTAAATATTCCTCAATGTTTTTAATAAACGGGATTTTGCTGGCTTGTTACATTGTGTTATAAGAAAAGCAAAAGGAAAAGAATATCGGTAGAAGGGTGGATCATAAGAAAGTCAGATGCCTATTTAGTCAAAGTAATCTTTACACCAGAAACAATGCATTGTTGCCAAAGAGTGTCCAAGTTATTAATGCCATATTGGAAACATACAACTTCCCTGATATGATAGTGCTCCATTGCCTGATAAAATGATGCATCATTAGTAAAGGATTTCTTTGAGAAGAAGTAGTTAATAACTCAGGTTCTGCAACGCCTAGAATAATGAATTTTGGAGGAATAGTAGGGTGCATAAAATTGTGTATACCGTTAAAACTAGATCGTTTTCCAACGAGTAGTTTCCGAGTTACGCATTGTGCCGGAAAATATGATAATCCGTTCAAGAAGTGGTATAGTTTTGTAGTCCAATTAATGGATTTACTACATGGCCATCAATATGGTATGCGGTCGGGCGTTATCCTGAAGTAACAGGAAACCATGTCCATTGTTGAGTACTTATTGCTTCATGCACAGTATTTCGTGCATCTACCACATATTTGCACAATAGCGATCTGTTATTACTGTATCGTTTGGCTCCGTGAAAGGAAAGAATAGTGAATAATGATCGGTAGAAGACCATCACAGATTAAACTTTATTGAATAGAGAGGTGACTTTCTGGAACGTCTTTTACGAAAGTGTACGATTGTCGTTATCTGGGGCAAAGATCTTTCTAGTTTACTTCTTTTGGAGAAGAGAAAAAGAACACTTACAATTGCTGTGCTTTATCGGCGAGTTCGTGTAAACCAACACCAAAAGGCTCTTTTGGATGTAATCTTTATTATTCTTACGGCTGAAGCCTTCGTAAAATTTCCCGATTTCAACTCATAGAGAAATATTGTTCTTAATTGATTTGGTTCTGTGATTAACTTTGAGTTCACAGCACTTCCTTTTTGACGTTCGCATCATTCTCATGGCATAATCTAAGTGCTACCTTATTGAATGACACCAAAAATTTACATAATCCGCAGTAGAGCCCCCCCTCCCCCGATAATAGAATAACTCATTGTCACAGAATTTGGGAGGGATTGATAGGAAAACCTATCAAATCCCAGTTCGTGTAGGAGAGGGCAAGCATAATAAAGAGAGAGATGTAAAGCAGACGACGGAAGAGAAACAAAGTCCGAAGGATAGAGCGTCGTATGTTAAAGAGGAAAGGCAGAAAACATTTAGAGAAATTGGCGAGGTGACAGTAGTTAGAAGAGAGACGAAGAATGAGCCAATAGGAAAGCGAGAGAGTGCGAAAAGGAGACTTGGAAAGGTAGAGAGAGAGAAGGGAAGAGCAAGTCGAGATTTCGATGAGGAAGGAAAAAAAACGAAAGTGCAGGTGTTTAGGCTGTCTTCCCGGGAACTCGGAGCTAAGAGGGGCTTCTAGGCGGGCACGCGTGCAGCAGGTAAGGCCATTTATTTCTGACCGAGAGCTCAAAACCGTGGGCAGGCCCCGCTGCCGTGTGTTGCGCGGGAACCGAGAAGCGTTCACCTCCCGAGGACCACAAGGAGAAGGTCAGTCAATAACGACTGGAATTGCACGATAACGTTTTGCCGTATGAAAAGGGTGGTGCCACACCCGTACTAGAAATCGTTCATGGAAGCTGGAAGTCGGTGGGCGATGATACGTCGTTAGGCAGGACTGCCAAAAGACCAACGTCCTCAGCTTTTATTAAGACCGAAAATATTATTGGTTCGGTAAGGAAGCCGGAGGAGCTGGAGAACGGCCAGGCGAGCGATAATACGACGTTAGGCCTACATGCGAAGCTTCCCACGCTCTCATTGAGTTACGATAACGGGGCATTAACGAAGAGTCAACAGGCGCCCGAGAACAAGGATTGTTTCCGAGGGCAGACAGGAGGAAGCCAAGGAGACAATACGATAGGCAGCGACGACCTGCTTAGGATTCCTGCGTGCGAGCAGGCAAATTTACTGGCGGAAAGAGATAGCAGCATAAGCGCGCATATCACCGGTGAATTAACGTAGCGCGTTGCGAAGCTCTTAATTTTACTTACGAAGGTGAGCCTTCTTTGGAGCTAACGTTGGATAGTGCTAAAATTCTGAACTTTGTATGGATATTGCCATTAATATTGCTAGACGCATTATCTGGCGTAATCTGTAAGGCGCGCGTACAATATGGCAACTTAATGTTCATTTATTTTTGTTTTGTTCTGAGAAGACAATTTAGCCATTCTGGTTCCAGTAATCCTCCCGCCAAAAGGGTTACACGACGGGTTCGCCGTTGTGCAGTAGAGAACTTCAGATGTCCGCAGAAGTATATGACAATATTGCAAGATAAACATTTATGCAAAGTAGTTGCATTGATCAAGAATACTTTGGCATATCTTGTAATTAAATCTATTAGGCGAAAGCCTCCTATGTTAATTTCTATTAATGCTAAATTTTTGGATTAATATTTGGCAGGCCAGGACGGTAGCTGAGTCTCCGTTTCTGTGAATTATCCTTTCTTTATTGCCTTTTTAAATTAAACTAGATTGTTGGGCTAAGGCCTCAGATGTTAATTACTATTAACGTTAAATTTTCTGGTTTAATAGTTCATAGACCAGGACGGTTGCTGAGTCTCCGTTTCTGGGTATTATCTTTTTGTTTTGACTTTAAATTAAATTGAATTAATAGGCTGAGGCCGCACATGTTAAATTCAATTAACGTTAAATTTCTAGATCAATAATTCTTAGACTAGGACAGTTGCTGAGTCTCTGTTATTGTTTAATTCCATTTCTCTAAAGCTTTGGAATTCATACGAGAAATTCTGTTTAATATTCAACTTAATCTTAATTGATTTATGCAGTTATTGTAATCACTTAGTATCGCGCCGAAGCATCTAAGGATTATTTGTACTTTGTTAATTTGAATATTTTTGGATACTTTGAGAATTTCAATAAAACTAATTCTTCAAATGCCAACTTTGGTACCTCATTTCAACCCCACATTTCCCTCACTGTACAGTTACGTTACATTCATACCTTTAATCGGCCATTTTATTTACAACAACCCAATTTAATGTAAGTAGAAATAAATGACTCTTTCGATACAACAAATAGGAAAAATACAACCTGTAAGATCTTTTCAGAAGCGAGTGCTACCATCGTTCAGCAGTCCAGGAGCCCCACTAGTCGGTATCGATGAGAGAACTGAGTCCAGAAGCCCCTCTAGCAGTCCAGGAGCCCCTCTAGCAGTCCAGGAGCCCTTCTAGTCCAGGAGCCTCTCCAGCAGTCCAGGAGCCCCTCTAGTCCAGGAGCCTCTCGAGCAGTCCAGGAGCCCCTCTAGTCGGTTCTCTCATCGACACCGACTAGAGGGGCTCCTGGACTGCTGAACGATGGTAGCAATCGCTTCCGAAAAGATCTTACAGGTTGTATTTTTCCTATTTGTTGTGGCGAAAGAGTCATTTATTTCTACTTACATTACAATTATCCACATAGGGTTTAATTTTTACTTAACCCAATTTAAGGTAAAAAACACAGTTGTGTATCCTCTTTGCTTCCGTCTACCTTTCAGTCGACTACCCATGATTGGAATGGGTACACAATATAAACGTTAATAATATGCAATAACAGTATACTAGTAACAGTATATGAAAGTAGCTCAAAATTCTGAAAAACATATATTTATCACGCAATATTAAAGCAAATATTGACAAGCATCCCATATTAGCAGACGACATTTATGCATTTTGTATGAGCAAGCATTTCTCAAACTGTTAAAAGGATACTGATATTTGGTTGTTTAACGTAAACATTCATTACTAGAGGAAAGTGACCAAAAGCAGGCCCCGCTCCTAAAGCGGACCCCCCTCTGTTTCCGCTCTGCATAACAAAAAAAAAGGTTAAAGTAATAATAGTGTATGCAACCGCTTAATGGAGGAGCAGCGCCCAAAGTGTTTACTCAGTCTGTTGTTTGTCAAAGGCGAGATATTGTTTTTTGTGAAAGTAAGTGATTTAACTGTTATATCTACTTATTCCTTATTATAATAGTTACGTATTAATGGAAGTTTGAAGTACTGTATTTACCCGAATATATCCCGAAGTTTTTTTCAGAAAAATGATCTGAAGAAAAGTGATCTCTGGTTAAATTCGCCTGCGAAGAAAAAAAAAATTTTTTTTGACTGGTGCCATTTTGTTTTTTTAACGGTCTGATTTTCGTTCGCGAATCACTTTCATTATTTTTTGCATTTTCGTATCAAATGCTTTAAAAAAGGATTTTAAAATAGCTTAGGAGCAGATGGCAAAATGTTTATTTGTTATTCTTGTGTGTTATTCGTATTATTTTTTTGGTATTTTCACCTTGATTGCTTGGTAGGCCTATGCCCGCTGGTGAAAGTACTGTGTGTTGACACGAAACGTAACTGTCTAATTAATAAGCTCTAAATAAATAACGATTAGAAAGTGATTCACCTTGAACTGGTGGCAAATCCATGAATAGTAATTTTTGATATATAATGCGCGTATTATACAAGATAAAAGTTTTAAAAAATCGTCACTGCGCATTGTTTACAATAACCTGTATGCGTATAATATATGGATACGCATTATACGCGGGACTTTTTTTTCCAAAATCTCCCAAAAGACTAGATGCGCATTATACCCGACTGCGGATTATATAGCGAAAATTACGGTATTCATTGAAAAAAATCATGTGGATTTAAATCTTCAGAACATTGAAAAAAATAGAGGTCTGTTTAAATTTGAGAATATTATTTTTCCATGAAAATGACCAAAAAAAAGAAAAAAAAGGGTTGTCAGTTAAATTCGACTTTGGGATCTATTCGGGCAAATACGGTAATAACATGCATAGTTATCGAAAAATATTAATCCAAAAAAATACTTCAAGTGATCCTAACCCGGATTCCCACGCTGTTCCTAAAGGGATTTTCCATAATCTTACGATTATTAATTCTCATCTTCTTGGAATTCTGTTGTAGGATCCAAGATTTACACTACAAAGATTTTCTAAGAAAAAATATGCCTTTATTTTTTTATTATATAAAATGCCCTTGAAATAATTGAACACCTGATATTTCATTAAAGAAAATTTGGATTATCTATTTATGATTGTTTTTATAGGAAATAAATGCTTCTCTTTCATTCGATATTTATTTTCTCCTTTTAATACCTATTTCTTTTTATAAAATTAGGGGGCCCGGTTTTGAAGAATTTTTGAAATGGTAAACGGTTAATGTTTTGGAAAAAAACTTAAAAAAAGATTAATATTATGGTGTTTTTAATAGTGTGACCTGTAAAAGTACCTTAACTAGGTATGTGTTCCACATTTTTTCAATGTTTTACTTGGGTACGCTTTTGTTCACTTTCCTCTTGTATTTTAAAATGCATGTTCTAATAATGAAATAATCAGTTTTGCTTCTGTATATGTAGTACATAATAAAAGGAGATAAAATTTAAAAAGGAAGAAAAGGTTTGATGGTGAAATAAAAAAATCATGAGCATCGTATATTAACAATCCGATTAAGTAACGATCATCCTTTAATCTTCTCTCGTTTATTTGTGCGAAATACTTTTTTCCCATAGAACGTTCTAAAGCTTTGTTGGGAGTTGGAGGAAAGGGTTCCTTTTTGCGTGGGCTGGCACGTTCTCTTAATTTCCAACGGCATTTCGGAGTGGATTATTCGCTAATAACAGGATGTTGCGGAATGTTAGTCGATGTGAAGTTGACAGGAGAAATGCTCTCGTCTTATTAATTTCCCTGCATTCCCTCCTTTCCCGGTAATTCCCGGACATCGATCCCCAAATCAACCCCATATTCTTGTTTCTATGGAAACGGACCCTTCCTTTCTATTAATTATTAATAAGAAGAGTTGCCGATCGATTAACACAAATTAATTAATATTTAATGCTTTTTTCATGTTGTGGAATTTCATAGGCAAGAGGAAGAAAAGGAAGGAAGGAAGACAGGAATGGGAGAATGGAGGTGAAAACAAGTGGAGATGTCGTGGCCGAGAGCTCGTGAAAAGGAAGTCAACGGTTTAATAACATAACTGCGGCTTTCATAACCCTCTAGCACGATAAATAAACTACGGGCAACTAGATTATTGCTATTATTATCCTCAATATTCTATTTCCAAATTTCTTGAGGTGTCAGGTTTGTGTTGATTTGTCAAACTGTTTCATTCGTTAGTCATGCAAAATGTCCTTCGATAATAAACACTCAGACCTTAAATCATAAATATTATAATCTTGTTACATATTTCAAGAAATACTTAAAAACTGGCCTAATCGTTAGCATGAATGGATTTATGTGCGATTCGAATATTCGATATACTTAGAATATTCGAAAACTTAGAATATTCGATTTTTTTATCCTTACCATATACAAACTTCACTGTTTAATTGACCTTAACAAGCTTTGACAAATGTTGTTTCATAGTACTTTAAAATGTTTGATTTTTAATAATTTTTAATTAAATAGTTTAAAGTAATAGAAAGTGATTTTCTTATTTCGTAATAATGTTTATTATCATGGACACCATTAGTCCTAATATAAAAGGCGAGTATACTGTTTCGAAATGGAGTGGGTGCTGAAAACGAGATGAGGCAGAAACGACTTGGGGAGTACACTGTTTCAGCAAATAATTAATAAATGCGTCTTCGTGAAGTGAAAACGATCCACTTCAATTGAAAGGATAAAAAAGCTGATTTTCCCAAGAATTAAGCTGGGAAAATTACGCCAAACTTGGGCTCCAAATAACTTTTCTGTTTTCTAGAACATGAGTCACGTGTCCAGACAGAGGGGAGGCTGAAGAAAATGACGTTTCCATGACAACAGAGCGATCCCTGCTTGATCCCTGCCATTAGGCTTATTAACCAGTCGTCGTCACTCATTACTTTAGGGTCCCTTAACGACTTCCCGTGGACAGCGAGAAATCTTGCCAGCGTCATAAATCCACGAGTGTCCAAAGGTACAAGGACCCCATACGAGGGTGGACTGGCCAGAAAATTCAGGTCACGGTCGCCCTCATATGTAACATCGACCAAAAACTCCCCCCCCCCCCCACACACACAAGAACACACAAACACACGTATTCTTCAACCATCAAGAAAAAATAACTTCATTATAACATGTGTAAAAGAGATAATCCAAGATTTCCCTAATGCTACGTTACAAAACACACATTTCTCATGTGCAAATTGTGCGTTTTCTTAGATTCCACGAAAAATATTTCAATAAGTTATTTTTAACAATTGTTCATTTATGCTTCTCAAAAACATAATTAAGTAAAATGGTTATTCTCTAAGTTGGTATTTCAGCCGCGGAGCTCATATTATTTTATGAGACCCGGGTCGCAGCGACTTCATTAATTATATGAATCACCCTCTCCGCCCAAAAAACCATGACAAACAGAAGAATAAATATTTAAATGAAAAAAAGATTCCTGTCATTCCTCGCATGCTTTAATTTTTTTCTACACAAATAAGAACACAGTCTTCTAGCCGTAAGAGATCGCAAAGTATGGGACAAATTATCTAGATTAAATTTCGAAACGACGTGTTTTGAAAACTTAACTTCTGTAACAAAGATGTTTTATAATTTTTAGCATTTTATTACTATATGAACGGGGCCCACGCGCAGTTTGCGCGATAATTAGTTTTATCAAATTCAATTCATTCTAATTGTTTCGTTTGATGAACTCACATTTTCTCCTTTATTCATAGTTTTGTGATTGTTTGATGATAAAAATTGTTGCTCAGAAAACAATGGTCAGGTGACTTTTCAGTTCCGGCTTGTGCTTTAAGTGAGCGCCAACACAATGCTTAAACGTGCAACAACAATGCCAAACTGTTTCCGTGACGAACCCACATGTTCTCCTTTATATATAGTTGGATTCTTCCTAAAGAGATTTTCCTCCTCTCTTATCAAAAAAAAAAAAAATTATCTTATATATAGAGAGACCGTAATATTTTGAGGAATTAAAGAAAGTTATAAAATTAATTCACATAATTCTCTCTAGAAATCAACAATTTTTTTATTTTCAAAATAAATTCAGTTAATCTCAAAATGTATAAATGAAGGTACAATTGCGGAGGTCGAAGAAGCCTATGCGAATCCAACCGTGACCACCGAGAGAGGTATCGCTTGAACTGGCTCAATTGTGGTTGACTCCCAGATTCATGAACTGCATCAATGTGTATAACTTCATTTTTGCCTTTACGTCGATGAAAGTGTCTCTGTGGATGCACAATATGCGAACGCTCGAGATGGTATATGCACATTTCGTATTCAAGGAAGCATCTGTCATCGAATCGGCGGTCTGATGCCGAGAGAAGGCCAACCATCCAAGTTTGCGCAGATCTACATCTATGATCCAGACATAGAGAAAAAAGTAGCAACACGAATGGGCATTATGGACGGATTGGACTGAGATATCGTATGTATTATTCAGCGCGTTCTGCATTCATCAATCCGTTCGTCCAGCAGTCCGTTTGCGCAGGAGATTTCGTTCGAAAAGGACAGACTTACGTTTGGTGCTTCATGAAACGTCTGGAACAGATATGAAAATACACAAGCAACCCACAAATGACGAAGAGGCCGCGATTATAGCTGATGACAATGCTGACAGTCCTCTCAGTATCGTACTTCATCTAAGATCGGGATGTCTTCGTGAGATTTCAGATTGCATCCAGCGTACAATCCACTCCATTTTCCTCTTCTCTAACCTTTTTGGTGAATATGGGTGATCTACGAATGTTCGATCCGTTGATGGTTGTACAGAAGTACAGCGGTCACATTAACGTTGTTACACGTTCCACAATCAATTCCATTAAGTACATCTACAAGTACGTCTATAAAGGTCACGACCACGCTGCAAAAAATATCGAACGGACAAATAACAGTGTCGATCATGGAGAGAACTCGGTACGAGCAACAATTACACTTGCATAGCCAGAAGTAAATCATGGAAGAAGCGGCAAAGTGGAGATGAAAAGGCGATTGGTAGAATGACTGCAGTTTCTCCTTTGGACGTGGAGCGATATCATTTGCGCATTTTGCTATGCCATGTTTGTTGCATCAGCAGAGCTCAACAATACTTTTACAAAGCTATTCCTGCAGTGCTTCGTGCAGCGCTGAAGAACTGTTGAATTTTACAACTCGCGGGACATTTCAAGACATAATTTGGATTACGCATATAGCTATTTTTTTCCTATTCCTGTAAAATAAACTCTTTTAAGATACGATATTTTTAATAGTAGCGATGATGTGCATATATCAAAACTATTTATCTCGTATTTTAGTTATCACAAGCCCATTGTATCTTTCTTAGATTATAATAATATTGAAAAAGATATTGATTTACAAATCAACAGCAAAATTCAACAGATAATTGATACATAGTTGTAAGTGCAGACATTGTAGATCTAATGAGAAAACGAACGAAAATATAATATTAATTTATGACTTGTTCTTGGTTCGTCCAAGTAATAACATCCATAATATATTACCTAGAATTGTTCATAGAATTATTTCATTCATGTATATAACGGGTGATCCAAAAGTGTGTTTCATTTTTTTACATTGTTAACGACATTTTCAGTGTTTGCTTTCCAGCAATTCAATGCTTTCATAAGAATCACGAGGCACGCGCAAACACTGAAAATGTCGTTAATAATGTAAAAAAATGTAATACACTTTTGGATCACCCGGTATATATATATATATTACTAGGTGATATGCCCGGCGTTGCTCGGTCTGTTTGTTTGATGAAATTTTGATGGCGTTTCCCTGGCGCCATCTCTTGAGGGAAACAAACAAACTTAAACCAAGATATATTATATTTACCCCCACCCCCTCCCTTTGGGGACATGTAAACCTTACTCTGAATCTAATAAACATATGGTGCGAATATGAGCTCAATCGGATAAGTGGTTCAAAAGTTTTTAGAACATTTATAGACGCACCCTGAACCTGAATTTTTATATATAAGACTTAGAATCGATTACAATCGCTATAGAAGTTTTCACTTCGGTCGTGCGGTTTTAAGCAGACACTCTTTTTTGTCTGGTGTGCTTATTTAGAAAATGCATTAGGCGAGTCAAAAACATCTAGTGATTACATCATTCATTGAAATTAATTAGCAAAATCCTAATAAAATGTCGAACACATGATATTACGTCATGGAAGATTTTTACGGCCTGTTTTCATACTGTGATAAAGGAAAACAAGCAGGGCATTCATTGATTGCTAGGGATAAATATCAAATGCTAAAACATAAAACGGAACCGAGAAAAATGCCAACAACTTAAGGTGGTTGACGTTCTTTGAGCATCTCCGAGAAGAGGTTAATCAAGAGAGTGAAAGAGGCGGTTGCCGTGACGACCGTCGCGTTCATTGGCAAAAGCCATGGATTCGACCAACGACAACCGACTCAAATTAGAAAGCCCAGGAAATTGAAAAATAACTGCAACGAAATAAATATCTTTTACAGAAATCGAAATATCCCCCGTCGGTAACCTTATGGCATGGAATTTCAAGTTAATGGGACTTGTTGCAGTCCTTCAACTTAGAGTGTTTCGCTAAGGGTGTCTCTTAATTGCTTCTGAATTCAGTGTCATCAAAGAAAGCTTTTGCTGGTGTTCTTTTATTTAATTTTCATGTAAAGCAATTAACATTTTAATGATCTTTATTTTAATGACTTCTTTCATTTGTTTAGAAATTAAACATGAAAAACATTTTGTAAATAAACATATCGGGAAAATGTTATAAGCAGATTACACTATTGCAAGTGAAACTGAAACAACATAGGAAATTATATGAGAAGCTTATAAGTTCAATTAACCTAGAACTTCCAAATAGTTTTTAATTACGCAGTGGCTACGTACAGTGCAACCTTGTACGCCTTCCGTTCAATGCAAAGGAAGTGGCAAGCTGTACCGCCATCTACCGACAGAATCAAAACAGTATTGTATGGATTCCGACATTAGAGGGCGTGTTTTGGCTAGCTGTTGTTATAGCAACCACACAATTGGCATGTCACGGTCGTGTGGATTTCAGATTTTCTTTTTTTCTGCTTTCTGGATGATTAGCCATTGTCGAAAGGAACCATGCCTTAAAGGTAAGCCAGTATTTTTTGAGCGTTCTAGTGTTGGGTTAGGTTAACTGAGGTTAACTTAGGTTTAACCATAAAATGAGATCCCGTAACTTTCTGGCAGCCACTTCTGTGACCACTAAAATATACGGATCATTAGACTCCTGTAACCGGCCGAGGGAAAACCAACTGCCCCCTGTAAACAAATAGGTTGGGTACGTATATAAATCGACGTCGCCGTGGGCAGGGGACGCTGGAGCGGAGCGATGGCGTCCGCGTACTAGTATTGTAGAAGGGGAAACCAACTGCCCTTGTAACCGGCCGAGGGGAAACCAACTGCCCCCTGTAACCAAATATGTTGGGGGTATGTTTATAATTCGGGGTCGCCGTGAGCGAAGCGTTAGCGTCCACGTACTAGTATTGTAGAAGTGGCGGCTAGTATTGCGTCGTGGTCAGATAGTTCAATTTAACCAGATAGGGAAGATGGTAAAGTTTTTCCCAATTAACAATATTCATTCTATCCCATATTAGCTGCTTGAAGCTAAAATAAAATTGTTTAAAACGTTGCATTTTTCCACTAAGCGATGGGAATCTGCCATATTGCTTGTTTCGAAATTAGAGAAAGTTTGGAATCTGAAACTGCTGGTAGATGGCGGTATAGCTAGCCACTTCCTTTATATTGAACGGAAGGCGTACAAGGTTGCACTGTACGTAGCCACTGCCTTTTACTTAAATATAAACTCGTATTTTATTGTGGTTTTGGTTACCATGTTGCATTCCTTACTTTTGATATTAACTAAATAACAGCAGCTACTACGGCACTGACTCCGCCAGCCAGCATGACTAGAAGCTGTGAGTTGTCCGACTTTCAGAGAGGATTGTCGCATTAGTGAAAAGTCAATTCGCGAAATCAGTGTTTTGACCGATCATCCTCGATCCATTGTGCCAAAGTACGAACAGAAAGTTGCGATAATGGCAAAAAAATTTTCCGGGCGACCTAAAATCATTGTTTGAGTGAGACCAACGTCCTCTTTCGCGGATGGTGCTGAAGAATCGCAAAAGCACACTTCAGGACATCAGTATGGCTTTTGAAGTGAAACCAGATGCTTCACATTGACCATAACTCATGGCCTATCAGTTCGCAGAGTACAGTGCCATTCGACGGAAGCGACCAGAATCCTTCTCAAAGGCGTGTTGTTATTGCATGATAAGACGCGTCCTCATATTGCAAACAAGACAACTGAGATGCTGCGAAAGTTCAACTTGGAAATTTTCGAGCATCCTCCGTATTCCCTTACCTTGCTCCAAGACACTTCCATTTGTTAGGCTTCAAGCTGTACAAAGGGAATTCACCGCCTGGTTCAGACAGCAGCCCAAAGAAATTTTTGCTACTGGTTTTGAGGGGCTTGTGAAATGGTGGGACATGATGGTACAGGGAGATTATGCGGAGAAATAAAAGTAGCTTTCAATCAGTGCTAGTGTTTGTTTCATTTCTATATCCATTTGTAATTTACTTACTGACATGACTTCTTCTCGTATATGCGATATGATATGTATGCTATTTTGTTGTACTGACAACAAGCTTCAAAACTTCATATGTTATTTTTTCTGTAGGTGTTAACATCATAGATGTTTTTACGCTTAAACATGTCGAAGTTCGTGCCAAAAACAGAACATTTGCGGGAAGTGTTAATTCATTACTTTATCTTGAATAAAAGTGCTGCTGAAAGTTATCATATATTTTGGGAAGCTTATGGTGAATATGCTCCATCTCAAGATACCTGTGAACGCTGATTTAAGCGCTTTAAAAGTGATAAAAATCCCATGCGTTTGTGGGATCAGGAAGGTCTGCTATATTAGCCAGGTGAAACCGTTAGCTAGTCATCGCTACCGTCAACAAATAATCAATTTGAACCACGCTTTGATCATCAATCGACCTGTAAGAGCCACGGTAGGGTAATTTTGCTTAATGATGATTCTCTTGAAATTATCGTGTTTTTTTGATTACACAATCCACATTATTAAATGAGTGAAAAGAAAAATTCAGGAATCATTCAAAATAACAGTATACGATAAAATCAATTCATCGCCGCATCTTTCATCGCATTATTAAGTACCGAAAGGTGCTTTATGCTATCAGTGTGGGGAAAAGTGTCTGTCCGTCTGTCTGTCTGTCTGTCTGTAACTCAAACTCCTCCGAGGTTATGAAAGATTTTCAAAATCTGTTTTCGTCAGTCGATGAATATGGTTCATGGCACGAACCAGTTACAAATATTATCTAAATCGGTTCATTGGCACGTGCACAAATGGTACCTCTATTTTCCCGCCCAGCAATTTTCAATGGGAAGAAATATTGAGTAATATATCAAACAAATCGTAATGACGAGATAGATGCGGTTATTCATTACTATTTTCGTCAGTCGATGAATATGGTACATGCAATGAAAAAATCATAAATTTTATCTAGCAATTTTCAATGGACAGATATATTAAGTAATATGTCAAACAAATCTTAATGACGAGATACAAGCGAATATAAATTACTATTTCGGCCAATAAATATGGTTCAGGAAATGAACCATTTTGAAAATTGTTGCAATCGAAACATTGGCACGTGCACTAATGGTACCTTTATGACACCTTCAAAAACTTTCAATGATAAGATATGGCATGTAATATATCAAACAAATTGTGATGATGTATCATAAATGAATATCACGTAAAAGTAATGATAGTCCAAATTGGTTTCAAGGAACCTGGTTTAGTGGAACCATTCTGGTTTAGTGGAACCATTATGGTTCATTGGAACTTTCAATGCTAAA
>JAHWFO010017185.1:3603119-3645063 GCA_023313115.1 Rhysida immarginata
AGGAACCTGGTTTTGTGGTACCGTGATGGTTCATTGGAACTTTCAATGCTAAAATATAGCATGTAATATATCAAACGACTTGGAATGAGGTGTCATTAATGAATATAACGTAAAATTAGCGATAGTCGAAATTGGTTTCAAGGAACCTGGTTTAGTGGAATCATTATGGTTCATTGAAACTGCAATGCTAAAATATGGCATGTAATATATCAAACAACTTGGAATGATGTGTCATGAATGAATATAACGTAAAATTAATGATAGTTGAAATTATTTCAAAGGTACGTGGTTTAATGGTATCATAATGGTCCATTAGAAACTTCCAATGTTAACATAGGGCCGTTTAAAAATATAGTTCCGCGAATGGTTTAGTTTAACCTTTCGGTACTTGGTTATGTCATTCCTTAATGGTTTATTGTTATACTGTTCTTTTAACTTCGTAGTCTATTCGACTAATTTTTATGTTGTTAATGAAGTGTCTTTGATTTTTTTGCTTTTCTGTGTTATGTTTCAGTATTCTATAGATGCACGTTTTGTCGATAGGACAAAATAAATTTGAGTTTCATTAAGCATAATCATGTAAGTGTACATTAATATCATATAACTTATATTTCTTCATTGGAATAGATAGCAGCAATGCCCACTAATTTAAATATCATTATGTACTTTTACTACTAAAGTTTGGTAATGTTGAATCTAAGGAAATGCTAACTGAAAATTTGATATTCCGAAAAGTTCGCTTTCAGAACGCCTTTATGACCAGTTTTGCAGTGGTATCTTTACATATGGTGGGTAGATGTCACTATCCCTCATCTTTTTGTAAATCGATTTACTTGTTCTCATTTTGTCTGAGGTCACATCATATTCTGTCTTACGACACTGATTGGAAATTCAACATCTTGTGATCTTACCATATAAGACTGCAAAGTGTTTTGCTTATAATGCAACTTGCTCCTATTGTTTATCCGATCTTCTCAATTTAATTCTTAAGTCTACACATTAGGAAATTAAATTTTTGAATTATACATTTAATAGCTTACTTAATTATGCTGCAGTTTCCTGAAACTACCGATCAGCTAATTAAAAGTTTTTCTTTTCAGTAATAAGATCACTACTTTCCTGTTATAATAATTTCGAAATTTCTTTAAGAAAATTTTTTCAACAAACTCGGATGAATTTATAGCCGAAAAAATTATTTTCTATCAATGAATGTTTTCTGATTTTAATTTTTTTACTTCAAGAAAACAACTTTATTAATAATATACCACATTTCGTGTTTGACTTTCTCCAAAAACTTTGACGCAGTTAAAACTTTTCACTCTTGAGAAGGCAACATATAATTGACGTGAATGAAAATTGGCGAGAAATACATTTTTTCGAACGTGTACCCTTGTCATTCCAAAAGACAGTCCAACGGGATATTATTTTCGGCGGAGATCAATACGTAATTAGTCTGCATCTGAGGAATTTGTTAAACTTGTTAATGTCGGTATTTAACGTTTATATTTCCCTTAAAATGACCTGTGAAGACTTCGGCGACGATCATATCTTTGAATAGCTACCTCACAATTAATCTCTTGCCGTTGCACAGGGGTCTTCTTGTTTAAGATGTAAGTTTCGAAGTAGCATTATGATTGTACTCTTCTTAAGTCTAACTCTATGCGGAGACCACCCCTGCGTAGAAATTCGGACGGGTATAAACCGTCTACATCGATTGTATCCACACTGTAATACTCTATTTATTCATTTTATATAAACATTAAGTAGCGAAAAGTTTTAATTATAACCATGAAACAAATGAGACAGAACCTTCGTTTTGAATTGTGGAACTTTTCTCATATTTGTCTACATAGCCATCGTCCAGAGCCAGTTATGTTTCCCAGAGTTTCTTGGCCGTTATTGTAGGAGTCTGTAGATTGTCTCAAAATCCACTGGTCCACTTCTTCAATGGCGCCATCTGTATGTGAAATCGACAATCCCGAAATGGATTTTTCATCTCTGGAAACTAGAAAAGTCACTTCAGATCGGAAGAATAGGGCGGATGTTGCAAGATTTAGTAGCCACATAGGTTTGTTTTCGCAAGTTGAGATGAGTGGGTTGGTGCATTATCCGAAAGGAGACGATCGCCTTTTGCGATACCGTAGCATATCTTTTTCAAGATGCACAAAAGTGTGCTTTATGCACCAGTGATGATCGGACCTTCCGCAAGGTAGCCTATGAAGATGACTACAGGACAATTCCTAAAAACTAAGAGCATGACTTTTCCTACGGGTTTTTGCACCTTTATCTTTTTGGAAAAGAGGAATTGGCGTGCTTCCACTCCTTGCTCATCGAATTGGTTATATTGATGTATCAGTGTTATCCCCAGAAAATTTTATCAGGTGGGCGGTAAGCTAAAATAACCGGGCGGACAAAAATTAAAAACAAAAACAAATAAAATATTATGCAGTGTTGTGCAGTTTTTCGTGTATCAAGCCGGGCGGTCGCCAAAATCAGCCGGGCGGGCCGCCCGTTAAAAAGGGCCTGGGGAGAACCCTGATGTATCAAAAATTCGTCCATCATTACCAGACGACCAAAGAAATCCTCTTCATTCTGATCCAAAACGAGTCAAATGTGGAACACAGGGCGCACACACCTTAGACATACTGTAATCCGAGCTACTTTGCAACTGCAATGGTAACTTTGCATCGATCTTGAAAAAAAAAATTAATGTTGTCTAGCGGCTTATTCTAATAAATATTTCCAAACTGTTTCCAAATAATTCGAAATTGTTTGGAAATGATAATTAGAATACCGTTAAGCAACGTTGAATCTTTTCTCACTATATATGCAAAGTTACCCCTGTACGTGCAAAGGAGCCCGGGAATACGGTATGCAGTTCATCGTGAATTATTTTTTACCTTAACATGACCAATTTCGTTCATGATCATTTGGATGATTGCTCGTCGGCCTTTCAGGATAAAACACTCCACTTTCTTCACTGTGTCTGAATCTCAGAAATATCTCGTCTGTGAGGAACATGCGGCCATTTTGGAAATTATTTTTTCACCTCAAAAAAGTGTCATATGATGGACAATCATTACTATAAACATCCATCATTTCATCATGGATTTGCCGGGCACTGTTACCCTTTAAATGGAGAAACTTCAAATTATATCACGCTGCCACCATCTTAGACTCCATCTTAAACTTATTGCCATCTAGTGAAACTTTTAAAAAGAGTAAAAGGAACGCTGCATGTCATCATCATACACAAAAGGACCAGTCACTGACACAATTTTACCCATATATATCAATAACTTCCGAATGATAGTTAAAAACTTTACAATACCCCCTCATAATCTAACTACCCCTCTCTAACAATTTTGCTCGCTGCTCGTGCAATATACTGTCAGATAATAACGAAACGACATTGAAACTTAAACTCGTAAGTAATAATGCACACGTTCCGGACAAACTTACACAGAGACAAAGATTTTATTATATCGGGTTTTCTTTGTATATTCAAAAGTTATTTGAATGACTGAAAACACGAAAAATATTTTAATCGTAATGGTTTCTTTTTTGTATAGGTCTCTTCTTCCTCTACAACTTTGATTTAACCTTTTCTTCCGGCCATATAACGTTGGAGTGCAAAGTAGACAAAAATGAGCAATTACGGCACCCGCTTCTCCCCGCCTTCAATCAAGGTTCCAAAATTCGAGACAATTGTGCTGATGTGTACAAGAAAAGCTTTCTTACCGAAAGCGCTATATAGGAAAAACAATATCTTAAGCGCAGCCAGAGCTGCGTCCACGTAAGAAAATTATCTGCATTTGGTGGGATCAAGAAGGTGTAATCTGCTATGAAATGCTTTGCGAACAACAACATTTAATGCACAGCTTTGCGTTCAGGAAATACATCAGCTCGACGAGACAATCCAGCTGAAACGATATGACCAGCGACACGGTGTGTCTGTCGTATTCTTGAGAATCTAGCGCGTTTTCCGGTGCTCTCCAACAAGGTGTAAGGCGTTTTATTTAACAAAGACGTGGAGCTGAAAAAGTGATTCGATAGTTCTTCGTGGAGTAATGTTTCGATAGCTCTTCCTACAGTATAATAGAAAATTCGTGTTTTAATTTTCACAAAAATGCGTATTAATTACTATTACAGGAGTAAAGACCCGGTGATTTATACCGCTGAGTCACTGATGAGCTAGTGACACGTTGGCAAGAAATCGTGAACAATGAATGAGAATATATTATTCACTGATTTGTGCTAAAATTTTTGATGAAAAATAACGATTAATATTAGTGGGGAGAAAACTAACGAACTTATCTGACAGTCCAATACAAGATATGCATCTGCTCTGCATAGGATTATGACTAAGGAGGGAAAGAGAAAAGAACATCACTTGAGAAATAAAAAATAAAAAAATGCTGGATAATGTACTGAATAAGAATTAAACAAGTATCAAAATAATAAAGCAAAAAATTGAAACATTGCATTTCATGTGTGTCGCGAACCCTTCGAAAAAGCATGGGCCATATCATTTTTGTGCCGGCCTGAAACTGTCCCTATAGGCTATAGCCGAAAGGAAAAGAAATCAGACTGTAGCTCATCCTCTCCCTCCCCTACAACATCTGAAGAGCTTGAGAACTTCCCGTTTTAATTTAATTTAAAAATGGGATATCTAGAAGCGTGAACTGCTGCTTTACGTTTTATTAATGTTATGGCAGGAAAATTAGCCTCTTGCGGGCGGGAACGAAAAGCTTCAATAGCCTCGCTGGGTTTTCTCGCGGTGGGTGTAACTTATAAAGCGTCACGCGCTTAACATTCGTCTTAACACTGAGAATCGAGTAAAGATCTCTCTATTCCACGAGGGTGCTTTTCATTACCCGTTCTTCTAAACCACAAGTAGACGTGAGTTTGTTAAGCTTAATTACATAAATTTGACAGTAGGGCCTATCCTTAAAAATGCGTGAATTCTGAATTGAGTTCAACGATCTTCCAATCTCTCATTTTATCCCATTTTATTAGCGTCTAAAACTTGATTCAGTAAATAATTGCAGAGATAATATTCAACGTGGCAAAAGAAAAGAAAGGAATTCAAATGTAAAAAATAATAAATTATACGTAAACATTTAAATATTTAACAAAGCCTAATCTTTGCTATAATTAATGTAAATATTTTCATAGGTAGGACTCTAGGTTGAGAAACTTTACACTGTACCTACAGAGGATATTATCTGAATGCGTTAAATTAAGCAATTGTTTAATATCTTGATGAAAGAGGAATTATACCCTCTCAAGTTTATGAAGGATATAGAAGAAAAGAAGGGCAAGACACAAAAACCTGCAATATACTAAACTTGAAGTGGTAAGACCATGAAAACAGCTGACGTTTTGGATAGAGATTATCCTTTGTCACAGCTAAATAATAACAAGAAATTAATCCTCCCCAAGAAGGGTATAGGAAAGCAGAGTTTGTTTATTTTGTTAGCCGAAACAATCAATTCAGCCACGTATGTGCCCGAAACACAAAAATCCACCCATTTGGGTGATTTTCGGTGATAATCATGAAAATTCGGCAATTATCTCGAATTGTTTTTCTCGAATATAATATTTAGAAAATGAAAAAGGGCTCTATCGTCTTAAGTTTCTAATTACACTGGCCAACAAAATTTAAGATTTTTCTTTTAACCAAATTTAAGTGGGTGATTTTTTTGTAGCATTTTTTCTGCTTAATACGAATATAATTTTGAAATTTCTCTAGCACGCACAGATTTCTTTTATTTCAATGAAACATTTTTAAATTATTCAGTGTTTGGGGCCTGATAAACTTTCTTGCGGCCCCAAAATATGGATAGTTTAACATTGCAGACGCTTCTCTTCACGTCCATTACTTTAACATAGAAGTCTCGAAGTGCATAACTTGGAAACGTGACGTGATAGAAAAAATCTAAAAGCAGATTCGGATTCTACATACAAATTACTACTAAGAACACTTTGTGTGGTCATGCCTAGTGTAGTTACAAAATGTGTGTTGACTAGTGTTATTGGAATGATATATCACATGCCTATATTGCCATTTGAAAACGTTAATAGTTCTAAAGACCACGTGACCGCTACCCTCACAATTCCGATACCGCAGGGACAAAATTGGGTCCACATTTCATAGTAATATAGGTCTTGCCTAAAGGAATCTGCATACTGAATTTCACTCCTTTACATATCATATATACCATAGGTCCCCTCTAACTCTCACCTCTGTAACTCCGACCCCATTAGGCCAATCAAACCCAAACTAAATAGTGAAGTAGGACATGCCTATAGTAAGATACATTCCGAATATCAACCTTCAATGTCAAAAAATGTAGAAAATAAGACGGATAAGAAAAAAATGTAGGATAGACGGGGAATTTTACTGACTTGAGATAAGCATTCTCGGTGAAATGCTTCAGATTTCTGATGAATGATTTTGTATATAAAACACTTGGCGCGTAAAATCACCTGTCCATGAGACACTATTCCATTGGTCTAGTATCCATTCTGTATCATCAGCCCGTTTCCGTCGTCTTGCCTTATGTAGTGATATGAGCATTGGTTTAGTTTTTGTATAAACTGAATCAAAGATTTCTTAGCCATTGTAGCATTCGAAATTGATACCCCGTAACTTTAGTTCGGTCTGATATAATTTCATATACCTTTTGCCTTTTAATATCGTTGCAATAATTTATCATCTTGTTGTTTTACCATAGTCTTCCAAGTTCCTTGGTGGTCATCAATGAGCTTGCGCTTTCTATTAATGAAAGTAGTAATGTCACTTTGACTCGCACACATTCTTTTGAAACAAGAAATTAATCTCCCCGAGGAGGGTATAGGAAAGTGTCTATCATAATAGAAAAAGTGTTGCTGCCATATTAAGTGACTTTAATTTTTAAAGTTTGAAAAAGTCGCGCAGAGGCTTCGTTTTAAAAACAGCTGTGAAGTGGAGGTCTTATATAATGTTTATTAACCCCGTTACTAAAATTGTAAATAATTATAATGATCATTTGAAGGGACAGCGGAATCGAAAGATTTGCATCTTCCTTTATTTATTTATTTATTTATTTATTTATTTTTTTTTTATTTTTTACCAAACCTTATTATTATTATTACTATTATTTTTTATTTACTTTTTTCCTTTTAATGTGTGCGTCTTATTATCTATGCCTGACTTATCTATCTTTTAGTGTTAGTAGTGTCATTTTTATAGTTATCTCTTGACTTGTTTAGTTTCTTTGTACGTGTTCATTTATTAACCCCATTTTTGGGCTTTGGCCTGGGGGGTTCCCTTCAATCGTTTCTGGACGGTCTTCCCGCGTTGTTGTTACATTATTATTATTATTATTATTATTATTATTATTATTATTATTATTATAAAAACGTTCAGTACTTTTAAAGGCAATATGATTACTAATTTTTTATCATTAATCACTTTTTTGAAATTAATGAATTAAATTTTTTTGACTTATTAAATTTTAATGAAAGGCGTTGCATAAAATAGCGCAAACAATATTTTAAAAGACTTTGTAGCTTGAAGCAGTTTTCCTAGAAACTAATGAGATTTACTTTGTAAAAAAGTAACACAATTATTTTTCAATTATTTATTTTCATGGTTCGCCTAGTCCACAAATCACGATCTTATTAATTCTTCTCTTCTTGTTTTAGGTCGAAAAATAAATAAAACGACAGAAAAAGTGCGGCTTCTAATAAAATTATGGCATTTTATTATAAAAAAATTCCCACCATTTAAGAGATAATTTAATGTTCAATTAGGAAAGACGATTTACGAGTCTCTATGACCTCGACTTGTGTATACAGCGCGAGAACTCCAAGCGTATTGTGAGGATGTAGTATGTTGTCCATTTGTTATCATTAACGCCATAAGTAAATAGTGAACTATTTAAAAAAAGAAAAGAAGTAAAGAAAAGCCGAAGTAAATCCTCTTTGAATGTAAACAGATATTGTCTTTATCCTCTTCTGCCTATTAATCACGGAGTACGGGCGAAGTCATGAGCGTTAATTAAATATGTCAGCATAATTAACAACCATTGTTTGCCAACAATAATTTCTTATCTAAAGCCAACTTGAAACTTTTAGTAAGCTTTCAAATAGCATCTGGAGACGGGGAAGGAAGGGAATCCTTTGTTTGTTGTATTTTGCCGAGGTTTTATATTAGCATAATGGCTTCTGTGCTTTCTTTATTAGCGGAGCTCTTTAACCTCGGACCGCGTCGACTACGTCACTGACTATCGCCTGGAGCGTTCGGGTGAAACGATGCTCGGCGCCTTTTGTCACCTAGCGGAAATAAAAGGTACTGATTTACGACGCCATTTCATTGAAATAGAGGGTCACCATATTGGTGCTTAAATAAACAAGTCAACATCATCGAGGGTGTTAAGTCCCCGCAGTAATTTTATGGTCTGCTCCATTAGCAAGTCATAAAGTGTCAAATGACCGCCCCGTAACTCAGATCTTTTCCATTGGTGATGGGCTGACAGCGAAGGAAGTTTTTTTCCCCCTCCTCTTCCTTTCTCTCTGAACCTAATGTAAACAGCAACATAGCCAAATGGGTATTGCCTTCTTAGTGAGGGAAATGAGATCAAACCATCCAGCTAAATGGTTTTTAACAGAGACCGATAGAAAAAAGAACGAAAGCATTCCTAAAGTTAAGGAATTTCAGCATGGCTTTTAAAACTAGTTGAAGTGCAATTTTTTTAAACGTTGAATCTATTTTTTTCCTGTTTCAATATTTACATTAACACTGAATTAGCTCCCTCTTAAGGCCAAGTTATAAAATGAATTTATAAAAACAGGCATGACTGAAAACTGCAAGGTCCCTAGCGGATCTTAATATAATAATCACAAAAACCATCTGTTTACTATCACTACACCAATTGCACTTGATCTCACGCTACGACGTCATAAGTAAAAATTGTAAAAAAAAAAAGAAATAAAATTTTTTGCAAATATATTGCAAAAAAAAAAAAAATAGTAGTAGGGTAATTTCACCAGGGTTTTTACCAAAGGTTTTGTTTAATTTATTTAGTATTACAGAAGTTATTATATACAGAATAATAAACAAAACTGACCTTATTGATCTGTACAGAGGGGAGACGATGGATACCACTATTTCCACAAAACTTTTGATAATTTCTTAATGAGTTGTGCTTTGGACATAATTTGCAACTCTTTATTTTGTCTAGGGTTAATAAATTGCGAACCTCTGCAAATATTACCTATCAAAGTATTTAAATCTTCATTGGTATCCTTAATAATGAACTTTAGGCCCTTGTGGAAATGGTGGTATCCATCGTCTCCCCTCTGTATAGTTAGTATTCTTTTTATTAAAATAGCATGCAGTAGAAATTCGATTATCCGGCCTCGTATTTTGTGACCCAACAACTGAGGAGCACTTGCGCAAAACTCAACATGTCCAGTTTGGGAAATTTTTTTAAATTCTCTGATATTCTGTTAGGGAATCATATTTACCTCATTTTCTAGTGTGCCTTGTAGTAAATTGCTTCAAAATAAATAGTAAACACGTGTATAAAAAATGATGACCGCTTCAAAATGCATCATGTCCTCCATCCATACTGGAGCAAAGTGAAACATGTCCTGTCAACCAATGAAATTTCAGTGATTATATCACGTGACTTATTATACATCCGGATTATGATATTTTTATTATTTTCAATAAAACACTGAAATACAAAACCTTACAGCTATTATCAAGTACGATTTTTTAAATATTTAATGACTAATATGAATATGGATGATTCAATTGTGGGCAAGCTATAATCTGATTCACGAAAGAAGACCTTCAAAAAGGAGCATTGCCAAGTCAAGAAGGTAGGTTCAAAAACGAATTGCTTGCTTGTCATATTGTTAAGCCCTACCAGCAGATAGTCAGGTTAACGCATGAAATAATTTTCAGCTACATTGACTGTGATCCTAATTTACAAAACTTTCATCAGCCTTGCAACCACAATAGAAAGAAATTCTAGTGCAGCGACATTAGCCTTGAAGGCATCTCAAACATGAAGCGAATCATCATAACGAAGGCAAGTTCTAGGCGAAAATTTTTACAAAAGCGATGTTAGGTAAAAATGCTCTCTGCTTACTGGACAAAAAAGAGGTCGCAAACTGGACAAGCTTGTCATTGCTGTAACACCTCTAGAATCAGATGTCTCACCAGAGAAAGCCAAGGACGTAGCCATGCTTTTGGAAAAAGCCTACGGTTCAGAGTGGCAAAAAAGTGGAGAAATTAGAATGGTATGCCAATAATTTGAACAACATCGCCAACATCGCCAATAGTTACTACTTGAACATGATCAAGAAACTACAGGAGCGGAAGCATTTGCGCAGAAGAAGATGAATACCAATTTTGGGTTTGAAAGCACTACTGACATGATTGTACAGGGTGTTGCAGATAACTACAGGGTAGTATAACGGGAAGCCAACCCACTCGATTGCAGGGGCCGGCTCGACATCAAATGATAATTGGGTAGTTTTATTTTGTTAAACTTGTTTGTTTGGCAAAGGGCATGACCAATTGAGCCAAGAAGGGGTGCGCGCTGTACTACTACAGGGTAAGGGGTACACAAAAGGTAAACACACTTATGAATGTCCTCCGCAGCTAGAGGGGACCAACAAACAAACCAAAATTAGCGTTTCACACTTTTATTATTATTATGTTTGGTCGTCATGGGCTAACCCGGGTTGCGTCTCGTAGCGGACACAGGGCCAAATTCACGAGACGCAGCAGACCAGTTTGCTCTACTGCTGAGAAAGTGTCACTTTGGTGTTTTGTGAAGTTTCTTACAACAAATGTTCAAAAACATGACAGTTTTGACGTTCACCCCCCTCCCCGACTGTGGAAACTGCTGGCTACTGCAGGACACCTTCATCTCCCTCCATTCTGCTAATCGACCGAGCCGGCCCCTGCAGTCGAGCGGGTAAGCTTCCCCTTATACTGCCCTGTAGTTATCTGCAACACCCTGTATGTTTTTATAACTTTATAACTTTATAACTTTTTTTATTAGTTCCTGATTTCATGCTTTGCTTTGCCTTTACAAGCACATAATATTCCATGACGGGCAGAGCAAAACGCAACACTTCAAATGTGACGATGGAAAACGCAACATGTAGAAAACTAAAAAATTGTTTTCCACACTATTATGGTCATGTGATTTTGTCACGTAATGGAACTACACTAATCTATGACTGTTTTATCCAATAACCGTTTAACTCACAAGCAAATCGGAAATTTTTGCGTTTTACCTAAAATTTTTTGTGTGTGACATGTTGCGTTTTGCACAAGTGCTCCTCAACTATGGTTGTAGTCTTTTTCATTGTTGGCGAGATTAAGACTGATTTTTTTAATGATGAAGTATTTCTTTCTGTTTTAATAGTGACGGAGTCTTTTTTGGAAGTATCCTCCATTTGAATGCTCTTTGTTGAACGTTTAAGGCAACCAAAAAACAGTTGAAGCGCCGTTTCGGGCCATTCTTCTGTGAAGTGCTGTTTAGAACACCGTCAGAGATTTTCATTTTTCTTGTTGTTTTCACGATTGCACGCGATGTACGAGTCTTTGATTAATAAAAGAAAGAGTTGTATTTTCTTTGCGCAATAAAGTGAACATTATTCAGTGCTTGAGGAATGGAGATTCTAAACACAAGGTATATGAAACCAAGTTCTTTCCTTACCATGAAGGGTAACTGTCCGTCGGAGGCCTTAATTAGTATAATGGTTCATTTAGTGATAAGCCTTAAGATAACCCATTTAGTGATAAGCTTTAAGGCTGACAGTGAAGTTGAAAGGAAGATCATTAATAAAATAAATTGAATAAGAAGAAGTGAAAGTATTGAACCCTGCGGAATACCTGTATTCCCGACCATAGTTGAAAAATAGTGACCAGAGTAAGCGAGAAAATATAGTCTGTTTGTCAACAACACTTTAACCAAGACAAAGGTAGATCACGAATGTTGTAAAAGAACTCTAGCTTGTGCAGCAAAAAATGAATTGGAATGTTGTCAAATGCTTTTGTGTAATCCACGAATATGAAGGCCACCAGTTTATTAGCAACCATCTGAGATGCAGCAAATTATTTTAGTGTATTCGCTGTAAACATTTATATTTTCAATGATATTTTCTATATTTATATAAAATCGTTTTTTCTTATTTTAGTACATGTAGCAAATTATTGATTATTCGGATTTTTGATTTTTGGTTATTCGGATTCGGACCATACATTTGGCTACAGTAAGTCCGGTTAACCGAGTTTCTATTATATTCGCTCTGAAATAAATACAATTAAATAGTTTAATTTTAAGAGTTAATTTTGATTAGGAGTTTTTAAGATAACAGTTTTATAAAATTTCAGTGAACTTTCAGAAATATTTAGATGAATGGCGTTCATGGCCGTTTGTGTATGCCCTTTACTAACCATACATAAGGCAATGGAAAACTACCTCATTAAGTATTCCTTGTTCACCAGTAATTTAATCTATTTGGAAACTATAATAATTGCAATCTTGGACAACAAGTTTTTAAACGTCTTAAAAATGTAAAAAACAATTAGGCTTCTGTTAATGTAGAAAATCATCGACAGAAATAAAGTCGAGATAAATGTAAATAAAAATGTGCATCTAATTTAAAGTTTGAAGAAATCGAAGGAATCTATAGAAAATCCACGCTCTACCAGAAATGCAACCATATCTGCTGAAATTCATTTGTACACTTTTCAAGAACAAGCACTTCAGTAGATAAAACTTATCGAATCTGAGCAGAATTTATGCCAATTGTCAATAGCTGCCAAAAAAAAAAACCCTAATTCACAAAACTCTGGAAATTTTCTTATACTTATGTCAAAAGTTATGATAGAAAGCTGGTCTAATTAATTTTTCTGCTGAGTCATTCGTTCCGCTAATAAATTCATAACATAATCCGGGATATAGGCATTCATTAGGCATTTCATTCGAAATTTTTTAAGTTTAAATAAAAATTTACCGAGTAACCATGTTGACGTGAACAAAATTGTCCGTTATAGCTCACCTAGCAAAGTTGAACGGTCCCGTTCTTCACTCTTTCGCCGAGAGCTCAGCTGTCATTTCTCACAGGCAGATAAAGCCTGCTGCAGCGGAGAAATTGGCTACATTACGGTGGCTGTGATCTCAAGCGAGATTAAGGATCTCATCTCTTTTGTTCGATTCAGGAGAAATGATCCAAAAGAAAAAAAGAAAGAAAAAAAAGGGCCTTCGCCACCTGAATTACGGGGAAAGATTGCTGACGTCACCGTCTGTCAAAGCGGGATCTAGAAAGAGCGAAAAGGTAATCAGCAAGGGAATAAAAAAGTTGGAGATAAGGAATTTTCTCAATTAACCAAATTGGGTACAAGTTACATTCTAACTGTTCTATTAACGTTAATCCATTATCACGAGATCACGGAGTCTTTCTTCTCGTGGAGCAAGCGAATTTTACACATAATTTAGATCCTTCATCCTATCACATTGGTTCCAAACGCTTCAACCATATAGTGACGGCAGCTTCGACTGACTATTAGTGTCAGTTTACTTTGACGCATTTCAGAAATAATGAAGGAACACTAAGCACTTTTAGGTATCGTATTAAGATCAGTATGAATTTTGCCAAACTGCTTTCACTGTCTTCCGGCTACAGAAGTAAATCTCCTTGATCTCGCAGAGTGTTTTGACAAATATACGAATGAAATATTCATCTCTTCACAAAAACTGCATACCTGCATAATATGTCATACGAAAGTTTAATATTCAAGTAGCTTCAACATACATTAGGGATTAGGGATTAGTACGAGAACTAATTGATTTTCTTAGAGAATTGTAAAACGATGGTTATTAAAGCTTAAGAACTCGTTTAAACGAAAATTACATTCTGGTAAATTAGAGTGGCCTGAAGGACGAAGAGAAAGAAGGAATTCGTGATGTTGAAACCGCGATGCTGAAAAAAATTCGCTTCACTGGTAACCAAAGAGTTCAGTAACGAAGCTGCAGAACCAGGTAGGCGCAGTTTTTTCCTCTTTCATAGCATCCGATAAAGAAAGATAACTTAGAGAAAAGACTGAGAAACAATGACATCAACCTACGGGAAGGCTCGAAAACATCTATGCGATGAGCGATGGGATAGATGGATGACCTGCTTTCGATTGAACGTCTAGGAAAAAACACCAAAAGAAAAACATTCCAGCTGAATGAAATTATTAAATATAATTAATCTTCATTAATATCAAACAACTAAAATTAAGGGAGACCCGTGTAATTTGGACAGTCGTGTAAATCGAACCAGCCTTATTTTGCACAATTATACGTTAGATGGCGCCACTCTCCTGATTGAAAAATGATCATAGCCCTTACCTAGAAGCGTATGAAAAACACGGGCTGTATTGCTTGAGTATTGGTGAAAATATATCAAATTTTCTCTTTTGGTCCGGTCTCATGTTACTTTGAGGTAAGATAGTAATCGTGTATGCAAGTGTCAGTGCCGGTATGTTTCAGGGATGGGTTAAAGAAAAAGGATCTATTGATGGGTTAAAAAAAAAGGGGATCTATGTACTTGTTAATAGGCATGGTTTTAGTTGGAAAGGTTTTGAAGGTTGGTCGCCATTTTTGATTTTAGAATTGTTGGCGTGTTGTGTAATTTGGACCTTACGTACTTTGTGTAAATTAGACCAGGGTTGATTTACACACCGAACCTTATGAAGTTTTTTTGATTTTTCCAACTTTTTAATTTTATATTTTTGACTTTATATAAACTTAACCCACACTTTATTTAATTAAGATATAAGCTCATCCCATCTAATATGTTTCATAGGGTTGCTGATCATTTGTATTTTTCACAGTGCACTAATAAACACCTAAGTTAAAACAAAGTTTCTGCTATTACTCGGCCTATTGGATTACCTGGTTCTATTTACACTACCCTGCAATAGTGTTGTGTAATTCGGACCGAATGCAAAAAATTTTAGATTCCATATGAAATCCATATCATTATAGTATTCCATAAAAATAGTGCATCAAAAGATAGCCCGAAATGTCCACTATATACCTACGTTTGAAAATTGGAGCTACGTCATTTTGAATAGAAGTTATAGCCCTTTTCCCTTAGGGGGTCCAAATTACACGGCCCTCCCTTATGTCTAATGAAAGCAGTGAATTACCAAAGGAAAATTTTATTAAACTGAACTTGCCGAAATTATTATTTGTAAATAGATTCATAATTGCTCATCATCTTATTATTCAATACACATTCATCTAATCTAAAATAAATTCCAGTGTTAGTAAGATTAGCTTCAAGCGAAATTAAATAAGCTGGGAGAAGCATTCAAATATGACACCACACTGAAGAGGTTATGCAAACTCAGTCTTCAATTTAATTGAAAAAGTTTTAACTTTTAAAACATCATAAAATGAAATCTCAGATATTTGTTACAAGCATATTTATTGAAAGTCCTTTGAAATCCAATATCTTATATAGAAATTACCAATCCTTTGAATTTTACACAGCGTTAGAGCTCACGAATACTGCGTCAAAAAGTTCTGTTGTTGGGCAATTTCTATGAACGTGTGATCTCCAAGATCAGCATTAGATTTAGAAATTTTCCAGATGCGTGGCCTCCACATTCTCCGAATTTGAACCCGTGCGATTTTTGGCTCTGGGGATATTTCAAAGATTGGGTCTGTCAACAAAGCGTACGGACTGTGCCTGAAAGCTAGTATTTATTGGCAGAACACTAAATTGGGGGAGGCCGTGGCCTGGTGGCTTTCACTGAACACTAACTTCAGGGAAGTTAAGCAACATCAGGCATGGCTAGTCACTGGATGGGCGACCATCAGTGAGACACGATCTTTACCCCCTCCTCCCCCGGCTGCTGCGACCATCATACAGCAGTCGTTAATCCAGGTTCATCCAGGGACCCAACTCATCGGCCTATGGCCATACAGGCCCTGGATGGACGTATTGGATTATAATATACAAATTAAAAATTAATTAAAAAATAGGAATAACAATGCCCTATCTATGATAATTTAACAATGTATTACGTTTCGTTGCCGAGCCCTTCTCTATCGCTGGTTACGACCATGATTTGTAAATTAGGTCTCTCATCCCACCATTGTTGTATCACAATGAAAAAGATCACTATAGAGGATGAACCTTATCATCGTGGCCGATTCGCAGCCATTTTTTTATTTTCGTAATGTTTAAAAATAGCGTTTATTATATTTTAGCAATTAATGTAAACCACGGTCAATATATAAGGCCATATAAATAAATCTTATTTGCTCATCATAGAAATAAATAAAATTAGTTCCCTATTATAGTAAAACTCCATCTAACCTCTCCCTAACTGCGATTGGTCGACCTTCTCACCCTGTGTATGATTACATTGTTACTTGATTTCTTGGACAATCCACAACATAGATTGTTAAAAAACACCTACAAAAATAAACTTTCAACGTTTTATGACGAACAGGATTAAAAATAATAATTTTGGACACTTAAAAGAATTCCCAAAAATTTTCTCTTCTATCCCCCATGATGCACCAGCAACATCGTCGGCCATTTTTTTTTTTTGGCGAGGCTGATCTAATTACAGTTCAGCAGTTTAAAAAAGGCGAATTTTGTTTTGATAGAAATAAAGTTTAACTATCCCAATATTATGTTTTATTAAATATGCATTTAGGGATCATTAAAAATATACAATATATGAATTGCATTTCTTTATAAAGAAAACAAAAGAACTAATTGCTCATACCGCTTGGAGCACGATGTCGCGCTGTGATTAGGCTTCGACCAATCGCAGTTAGGGAGAGGATAGAGAGAGTCTTACTATAGACTGCGACACAACCAGTGGCAGAAAAAGTCATACTCTGGTTTTTTGCCTAGTTCAACGACCACCCTAATTTACAGATCATGGTTACGACTATACCCTGCTCCCGATAAGAATGAACTTGCAAAAATGCGGGACTATTAAAGGGATTGGCATTGTGGTGCTGCACACTGTAAATAGACGACCATAGGTTAAGTTCAAAAGATAAGGTAATTTAGTTGTGTCTTATAGAATATAGTTAAATACCTCATCTTTTGTCCATAAAATCGAAATGCGCATGCATTAGTTTTACCGTTTCGCACCAATTCACCATAAGAAGTAAACACTTTCTCTTCAGAAATTTTTTTTGTAAAAGCCATGAAGTTACTACTTGAATACTATTCAAAAAGTAATTTGATATTTGTAACATGTTCTGATTCATTTAGAAAATATAATTCGTTGCTACTATTATTTCGATTATTTCACAAATGCATCTTAAATCTGGTGATTGTGGGGACCACCTAAGCAAGGTAAAGTCTCCCTCATGTTCTTGAAACCACTCCTGCACAATACGAGCACCGTGGCATGGCACGTTGTCTTGTTGGAAGAAGCCATCTCCATTGGATTACCCCATCAAATGATAGGATGAACTTGATCAGCAACGATACTTAGGTAAGTTGTGCTATTGAGACGTTGTTTCACACGAATTAAAGGGCCCAAATCATGCCAGGAAAACATAACCCAAACCATAAACTACCCCCATTAGCTTGAAGGGCTGTACTCATGCATGTAGGATCCATGCTTTCATGGTGTTTCCGCCAAAGTCTCATGCTGCCATCTGCATGATTCAACTGGAAACGTAATTCATTGGATCACATGTCCAACCCTTGTGTTTCTGTGCGAATTAGAGACGTTTTATCTTGTTCACTGCAAACAACAAAGGTGTTCGAACAGGCCATCGGCTTTCCATATCCCATAAGATGCAGTGTACGGCGAACAGTGTGTTCAGAGACTGCTTGAGAGGATCCCTGATTAAGATCTGCAGTAATTTGATCACTGTTGCCCTTTTGTTGTAGTGTACCAGTCTTGCCACTCTCTGTTCTGCCCGAACATTGACTAGTCGCTGATGGCCACAAGTCGCACGTTCAGACCCAATTTTCCAGTGGACAGTCCAGTCTTTAAACACTTTAACAACAAGTGGTCTTGAACATTTAACGAATGCAGCTGTTTTGCTGATACTCGTTCCATGGCTTTGAGCCAACAATCACCTCAGTTTCAAAGGCTGTTAATCTCGCGTCGTTTACCTATATCTTCAGAAACAAATCACTTCTACTGTCTTGGTAAACAATCTGCTTCCCTATTTATATTCTCTGGCCCTCTGGCAACTTCAGCGCGAATCATATCTAATTTTCCTATACACGTTAGGTGGTCATAATAATTTGGCTAGTCAGTGTATATATAAAATGAAAACCATCAAACATACTGATTAAAGAATATCCAATGCAAATTTGACTCTGTATGTTTAATGGTTTTCATTTTATATACACAGGGTAACCCAAACTTGGTTAGGAACATATGGAAAACGTATGGAACGAAAAAAAAATTCCTATAAACATTATATCTAGTTTCGATCTGCGTGAGATATCGACGCCTGAACGATCCTGTCTCCCTTAGAACTTGTTGTACCCTCGAAAACACCTCCCGATGTGGATGGCGCCTATGAGGAAATGCATCCGCGTACAACCTGCTGACTTCTGCAGCGTTACCAGCAGAAGCCCATAGTAAAATTGAATGTCCGCATATTCTTCATTTGTGAAAACAAACGGCATAATGAACTTCGACGTCGTGTTGCACAATATGAGCAACTGCTCAAATCAACCGCCAAGTCAATAAAATACCTTTCACACGTGTTACAAGTACGACAATTCCTCTTCTTGTTTGGCATATGCAAATCAGGAAGAGTACATTTAAGAATAAATAGGTAAACTTACGTTTTTTCTAGGAAAAGACTCTAAATAAAAGAAAGTAGACAAATGTCGATAACTCACACGATATCTCACACACGATCGAAATTAGATGTAATGTTTATAGAACATTTTTTGTTCCATTTGAACCATACAAAATTCCTAAACAATTATGCTGGATAAGTTTGGGTCACCCTGTATATCTTTGGGTGAACTGATTTTTGGATCACCCTGTATATAATAAACAATATGTATGTGTATCATAAATAAAAATTCGGTAAATGTATGTTTTTTTTGTTACTAAAAGTTAGTGTGCATATTTTCATTAGTGGGATTTTCAAATACAAGTATTCAAGCAGATGTCTTAGAAAAGTTTCTTTTTCATCGCGGATTGATACCAGCTTGAGCATGATGCGGGGCCGTACTATAGATCAGGGGATATATACATTTTTTCCTGCATCTGTTGTTATCGTGCAGGTACTCGCTTTTTTCCCCGTATGTGAATATATAAATTTCTAACAGGGTCCATTGGCAGGAAGCTGGGAGGCAGAAGTGAACGATAGAAAACATTTCATCGATTTCGTGAAAACTTTCTTTCCTGGGTTTATATTCCCAGGATAAAGCACCCGGCCCACTTTCAATCAAAGTTCCCGGTTTACTCCAAACAAAACGTATTTTGTGATATGACATTTACAACATTCTCTAAACCAAAGACAATGGAGAGCGATCGAAACATCTTGGTTCATTATAAAACTAGTGTTCACGAATCAGGAAAAAAAAAGAAAACTACTTTTATGTTACCGAAATTTTTTTGCCAATAGGAAATAACTGGCAGCATATTTTTAAAATTTAGGAAATTGATCGTCGACATTCTGCTACGACGAATTTGTAAATCGTTCGACGTGGGGTTAAAATTAAATAACCATGTTCACTTTGCTTGAAGGGAAGTGAGGGCGGGGGGGGGCGGCCCAAAGAAGAAGGATGCCCTGTTAAAAAAGAAACGCTTTCAATATCTTCTCAAGGTTAATAAAAAATAGCGATAATCTTTTCATAAAAGAATTACTACCCCATCAGGAAAGCAATAGCGGATCTATCTTTAGACGTTCCTGGAGACAAAAGTTTTTTAAAGAAGATAAAAAACTAATAAAATACATATAGTTTTAAATTTGACATTTTTTATTGCCTTAAAAAGAGAGGGGAGAGCGCCTGGAAATAAGTGCGAGTCGGGCAATGTTCGTGCGATCTCTTCATGAAGAGCCTCAATTGATCCGAAGGAAAAGGTCGCAGCGACGCCATTGACATTCAAATGGAGCCATTTGCCAACGACAGGTGTCGCCTTTATTGCCGCCATCGACTGCGACGAAAACTTTA
This sequence comes from Rhysida immarginata, assembly GCA_023313115.1. Classification (NCBI taxonomy): domain Eukaryota; kingdom Metazoa; phylum Arthropoda; class Chilopoda; order Scolopendromorpha; family Scolopendridae; genus Rhysida; species Rhysida immarginata. The sequence continues at coordinate 3,623,322 of JAHWFO010017185.1, forward strand.
CAACCTCCGGCTCTAGCGATCTATCTATCCCCCCATCGTTCTATCTATCTATCTCGCATCAGTTTACGCACGAAAAGAAACAACATTAAAGAAAGCGTGTCTGTCGGTTTTCCCCTCTAAAACTACGGATTTGGTGGAAAATTTCCCATTCACCCCTTCCCCAAACGCATCTTAAAATATTTTAGGGAAAAATCCTTAACATTTTTCTAGAACAGGAGAAAAAAAAAATTTGGGTCTGACTGAGCATTTTTATGAGTATCTTTAATAACGATTAAGATTCCTTCAATATGAAATGAAAATCGTATCTTCCTCATCGTAATTATTTAATTCTTCTGATGTATCAATTAAAACAACTGTTCAAATTAAAACATAGAAGAATATGTATATTAAATAGCTTTCAGCTAATCCATATAGAACGTATTATTCACCTCGTCAACCTTGTAGAGGAGAATGGCGCCATTACTAAAATTAACACCTTCTAGGTAATAATAGTAATAACACAGGCCAACAACGAAAAAACATTTTGAAATAATTTGCCTTAGTTTTGTGTTGTTTTTTTTTGTGTGCTGAATCCAAATCTGCTTTTAGATTTTTTCTATCATGTCGCGTTTCCAAGTTATGCGCATAGAGTCTGCAATGTTAAAGTAATGTGTTTGAAAAGAATCGGCTGCAGTGTTAAAATAGCCATATTTTTGGGCCACAAGGAAATTTATCAAGCCCCAAACTCTGAATAATTTAAAATGTTTCATTGAAAAACAGGAAATATGTGGGTGATAGAAAAAAATCTGAGGTCAGATACAGATTCAGCACAAAAAAAAGCATAAGAATCAGCTTTTAAGGTTAAAAAAGTTTTAAAAAAGTTATTCTTTGTTGTTAGAAAAAAAAAAGAAATTCTTCCCGAAAGAGTGGTGCTCCTGCATTTCCGTACATAACTGATATACGAGTCATTCCACGTCAAATCGAACAAAATCGGGTGATAATTGACCTTATCGTCTCCGGTTTTTCTCAAACGTTATCAGTGTATTCTAGTGGATAAAATGTAACGCATGTATAGTTTCGTTTGTCAGATAAAAATATATTTTAGTTATTATTAATTATCAAAGTTATCAAAATGTCGCGCATCTCATCACAATAAAACGAACCATATCTCTGGTTATATTCGTCGTAGGGAATTGTCGTATATTTCAAATTGAAGCTAAAATGAATCACTTTTTTCTTTAATTTAGTTTATGGACTTCAAAATAAAATATGAGGGGAATATGCATTTTAATTTTATAAAATCATATAGTAACCTAAAAACGATGCTCTAAAATTATTAAAAAATAAATAGAGTTTAATTCCCTCATATCTATTGCATAACACTACGAAATTACAGGATGGAATTCCAAATAGTTCATTGAGTATTAAATTATTTATGAGGTGCGCTGCTTTGATGTTTGAGCAGGAGCTAGAATACAACAATGGCTGAGGCGACGTCCTTGAAGCGAAGGTCACGTCATGAGCAGTTAACACTTTAAATTAAATTACATCATTTCACATTTATTTTCTATACTTCCAAAAGGAATTCCACTTTGAAATTTGTCGTTTTAACTTAATATTTTCAAAATTAATGTTAAAATCGTGTTAAATTAATTTTTTCTTCAATTTCAATTGTATCTGAAAATATATAGTTTAAAACCCCATATTTTATGCTTTAAAATGAGCTATGAATGAAACCTGTACGACGTTCATTTTCAGAGAAACATGTGTTATAGAACACCTTAACTAGCTAATTTCTGTAAATTTGACTGCGAATATTTTTGTAAGAAATTATATTAGATGAAAATTAACACCGTAGGGTTATTTACTTTGATGTAGAGAATATATAAAAAAAGTTTGAACACTTATAAAAATGTAGTGTCTTTTAGGTGTCTCATTTCACGTAGAATGACTCTTATACTATTTTGATTTCCATTATAGCATAAATCAATTCAGCGGTTACAAAACTAGTTGATGTAACGAAGCTCTTCCTTTTAAATAGGAGTATAAAAATAGGCAGGGGACGTTATATTTGATAGTCCTCAAAGATAGATTCGAGGATAAAACTGATCTCATATCTAGATTTTATATTTATGACTGTACGGTTTTTATAACATAATGATCTAAATTCCGATAATTTAAGAATTAATATCATGGTTAGCGAACTTCTTCTCATATTAGAGGAAGTGACAAAATAATTCTCCGCAGCATGTTAGATCAGGGGTTCCCAAATATCCTTGGGAATGCGAGGAAAAGTGATTGTCCTTTTCTGCCTATATACTAACTTCTCTTGTCCTTTGTATATAGACTAGAGGGTGCGAATGGTTTTTGTAGGTGGTGTGAAGCTTCATTAATACAATTAATTTTTAGAGTGCGAAATACAAAAAAGGCCGGGAAACCCTGTGTTAGATGGTGCAGAACAGGGCAGAACTCAGGATTATTTCTTTGGGGTTTAATATTCTTTGAAGGCGAGTTATTCTTAGACTTATGTCCTCTTGTGTGTATCCTTGATAAAGCCGGGAATAAATGGCGAAACTAGTCGGAAACTCTGTTCTCCCTTTGTTGTGTTGTAAAGTCTCTACCAATTTTATTAATAAGATTACCAGATTTTTCGAAAAACGGGAGGGAGCAAGCAATTTTTTTTTGTATAAAAATAATAATATACAATAAATATTTATTTTTCCAAATAAAACTGTTTCAAAACACTAAAATAAACATCTCTAAGTTTTCCTTTACTTTCCGTTTACAGGGCGACTCAAATTAAAGTATCGGAGTGACCAGCGAATGGCTTTAAAGTTGGAAGGCAAGGCATGGGGAATAGATATTAATAACAAGAACATGTCCTTCCCTAACGGTTTTCCTATCCCTACAGCTAATAATGGTTTTATCCGATGGGTGATCCCATTTTAAAGGGGTATGCGACGACAGGGCGATGGTCAACTGGGCGACAGAAATTTGGTGATTCTCTATCGACAAACAATGAATTTTAACGTCTCAAACATTGAAACTCGTATAGAGTGGAGATTTTTTTAATATTTAAATCGAATGAATATATTAATGAATACATGTCACAGTTTACTACATTTGCGGTTTTAAAATTTTATGTTCATGTTCATTATTACCTTCGCAGTATTACCAAGCATGAAGGAATGTTAGAAATATTTTATTTCATTCCGGTCTTTTATTCTTATGTTGTATTTTCGTTTATTTACCGTTTTTCATTATACTACCTTCATCCATTCTTGGCAGTATTCTTATTCTTTTCGTTATTTTATAATTTTTCATTTCACTTCTTATATTTTTAGTGATTCTTACTTCATTATATATAGGCCTATTTGTATTTTTTTCTGAATGTCAGTTTTCATTTTACTTTTTTCTACAAATACTCTCTTCTTCTGTAGCGGGATTAACACTTAAACGAGAGAAGAGAATAAGAGAAAACACCAATCCAATAAAGTAATTTTTATGTACATTTCGAGAACAAAGTTCTCCTCATCAGTGTGTGCATACCTGTAATTAAAAATTGCTTTTGTGGATTAGTGTTTTCATCTCTCGTTTAGTGCTTTGTCCACGGTTTTGGCAGTTTGTTTTGTCTACGGATTAACACTTCTCTCTTCATCAGAATTGCCTTTCAATTTATGACCTCCCCCTTATAAATTCACCCTTTTTTTTTGCTCTACATATGGTCTTCCTCTTCCCTCCTCTGCTCTCTTTCCCTGTGTCCATTCTATTATTATATAAAATAAACAAATATATTTTTATCCCAAATTTATATTTTATTTACTTCTTATTCGTCATATATGGTCACCAACGTATACATATTATACGCGTTATCCCCCAAGTTCAACGCAAAATTTAACCATTTTCTTCTTCCGTCAACATTTTTTTTATTTTCTATACAAATAAAGACTGAATAAATTTGTAATTTCCGAACAATGCAGCCGGTAGGAAGTGAAAAATATTTTGATGTCTTAAATGAAGTTAATAAATATATTTATAATTTATTAGGGGTTCGTTGCTTCGATCTGCGGTTGGCTGGAAGTATAGATAAAAAAAAAATCTTTTATCTTCTATACATATAATAAAACCAAGAGCACATAAAGAAGCATTTTTATTCCTATGAACATGGTGTCGCAAGCCAACCCCCACAGAGATACAGGGGGATTAAAGTATATTGCGCTGCCTGATTGTTGGTGTTCCGCGAGCGACTAGGCAATGTGGTGCAGACCTGTTCGAAGGTGTTGATGTAATGGAATAAAACCAAGTGACATCACATAACATTAAACTACGTAGAAATAAACAAATAAGACACCCTACAAACGCTTTAGGCTCTTAAGATAACATCTTGACGTAGACTATGAGCAATGTACATCAAGGCGTACATCCAAGCTGTGGGTAAAAACAAATGTGAACAAAACAGACTCCACACAAATGTCCATTGCGTATCAAGACTCACAGCAGGTGTTCAAAGGTCCGGCCATGTGTTTGCACGCACAGGTTACAGCGCCTTAGTAGCGACTCCCGTGCATGACGTAGTACATTCGGTTGTTCGCGGATTGTTTCACCTGCCACAGCAATGCGAGCGACCAGATCATCAACGAAATAGACCCGCCAGAAAGAGAAAGAAGCAGGAGAAGAAAGACTATTGGTAGATTCTATGCGCAGAATTGGCCCAGAATCCGCCAAAGGGAAATAAAAAGCGGGACAATCGACATCTCTTGAACAGATGTGGGCTGCACCACAATGCCTAGTCGCTCGCGGGACGCCAACAATCAGGCAGCGCAATGTACTTTAATCCCCCTATATCTCTGTGGGGGTTGGCTTGCGACACCATGTTCATAGGAATAAAAATGCTTCTTTATACATGTTCTCTCACGTGTATGAATATTTACCATTTATTTCCGGACTCCCTGTATATTGTTTATGATGTGGGTGACTGGTCAGTTAGGCATATTATATTTACTGAGTCATTTGTAACTTTATTAAAAATATAAAAAGTTTATCTTATTTTTTAAAACATACTATAGTGAAATAAATTGCATACGTCCTATAGGTTGCTTGCAAATAATATTATGTTGTTTTAAAATATATTATGGCAAAGTTCAACTTAAAAAAAATTACGTAAGTTCCTTCTGTCATAGTTGTGTGCGAAGAACTTTCTTCCTTCAAAAATATTCGCATCTTCTTTCCAAATAACAATTTCAAAAGGGTGTGAAATTAAGGGATCGTCCTAGATTACGTAACTTGGCTCACTTTTAATTCCCCCTCCCCCTTGTAACGCAACCGTAACGCACGTCCGGACCCTCCCCCCTGGATAACTACATAATGCTACGCTCGACTCCCCCGCCCCAAGATTTTTAAAAAACATATACAGTAATGTTCAATTTAGTTTATATAGAAATTGTAGCACAGGTACGGTAGAAAATTAAACTTTTGAGCAGTTGTTGAAGAAACGTCGTATTTTTTGAGTGAGAGCATACAACTGTGGCAAGATAAAACTAATACTTTTTACATAAGAACAAGTAATTTATTCATGGGGTTAAAATGTGGTATTCTAATGACGTATGAGAAAATACCAAAATGCAAAAGTCTTCAGAGGTCTGAACGGAAAGGCTCCTTTCCAAACGCCAAAGGATACCAGTCTTTCTTCATTGGCATGCATTGGTCCGTAATCATCAACAACCGAGGAATAGAACTAAGCATCAATAATCAGCAAATCCTGCATGTACAAGGTGATTATAATTAAAGTCCCTTTGTAAAAATGCTATAAAAAAACAACCATGAGTCCGAATGACTTCAAATTTGGACTGAGCATTCTTGAAGAAGGGGCATTTGATATGGATAAGAAAAAAAATAGTTCCAAAATTTATCACTAGATGGCGCTGTGTAATGTACTGTATAATAAAAAAAAATCATGTTTAACTTGTTTTAGTGTCAATTGCATTCCTTGACCAACTTTAATGTAAAAACATCATGCCATAAACAACTCATGCCAAAGCCGTCGTATTTCAATTCAAAATGTCACTTCTAGCTGAATCCGCTTCCGTTATGCCGCTTACAGCGCCATCTAGTGATAAATTTTGGAACTATTTTTTTCTTATCCCATATCAAATGCCCCTTCTTCAAGAATGCTCAGTCCAAATTTGAAGTCATTCGGACTCATGGTTGTTTTTTTATAGCATTTTTACAAAGGGACTTTAATTATAATCACCTTGTATATGTGTTTAACGAAAAAAATATTTGTTTTGAGAAGTTTCACAGTATCCATAGAGAAGATCCGCTATTGCCTTTTGAGAAAAATACGCAATTCCAATTATCATCTATTATAATCATTATTATTATCATATTTTAATTCAGCGTATAACCCTTATCCGAAATCCTTGGGGCCAGTTGTGTTTGGTTTTCGAAATTTTTTGGGTTTTGGATTGAAAGCTTGTCCCCCCCCCTCCCCTCCGAGTAATAGTTCCGACACCACATTCTTCCGTAAGACGCCACACAGATATACGATGATCAAGTTTCTGCAATAATTTTTCTGCTTCTCATTGTTATCCATATGCAGTTCAATTTGATATTTGCTCACCAAGTCACATTAAACACCACGAAAAGAAACTGAGAATAGTACTATGCATGAAAACAGCAAATGCATGTTCAGTCCGTACGATCGTTGAGTCACAACTGACATTTAACTCAAGTAGTGCGACGACATTGACTATCCTGGATGCGTTCATGGATTGAGATTTTTTAATAAGTAACTGCTTTATCTTGTTTTTATATCTTATTTATTAAGAAATTCGCGCGGGGAAAAATCACGAAGTTCTCGAAAATGTACCAGCCATGATTCTTTCACATGGCCGCCGTAGCAGATTTTCACTGACAAGGGATTTTCGTGTTTACTTATTAAGCAGAGAGGGTACAATAAAAAATCAAAGCATGACCGCAATCGAGTTCCCCGGCATGCTCTGGAAATGTTATGGAGGACACAAATCTGTATTTCTACCAGCCCTTGATTCGCCTAGGCCTTGTACAATTTTTATAACTGCAGTTGCACATTATTCTAATCAAACCTTATAAGTTATAACTGCCACGCGAGTCTCAACTATAAAATGCGGATTTTAGAATTTCGGATAAAGGATGTATCTGTAATACGTACAAACAATTTATAGTTATAAAGCAATTTCATAGATTTGTGACTCATGCTAATAATATTTCTATTTAAATTTTGAAGAAACAAAATAAACTAATTCAGGCTTCAAAAAGTTAAATAACCTCTTTTACTACATGGTTCTTTGCTTGATAAATTTAAGTCTCACAAATTTAGTCTCAAATCTGAAAAGCAGCGTTACGTAATGCTGCGTAACGCTGTCCAGCCCACCCCCCTTAAACTTTACATAATTTATGAACGATCCCTAAGTAGATGAGCTAAAATTGCACATGAAGTAAAATTGTATGTTTTTTAATTTTATTTTATTTTAATTTATTTTATTTTATTTTTTTATTTCTTTTTAGAATTATCGTCCTGCAATACGAATTTCAATTTTTTGAATTTATTTCAATACCTGAGTGACTACCTTAAAAATTTTACTTTTTCTAGGCGTTAAAAGTTATAGCAGTTATCTTTAATCCCAGTTATTTTTAATGAGAATGCACTAGATAGCAGAATAGGATACTGCTATTTTAACCGTAGAATTTATTTTAATTTTCAGTAAAATTTATGCTTTATTTAATATGTCGAAAATCAAATTTTATTTAAGAAGGCAACATAACTCAGAGACTGATATAAAATATAGGAAGAGGGTGTGTGTGTGTGTGTGTGTTGCAAGCGTGACATTTGAATGGGCACAGATAATGGGCATGTTGGACATTTTCGGTGATTTGAGGTTTTTCCCCCGGTCCGATAGATTTCCTTGGAAAATTCGTTGCGGTTTGGCGAGGATCGCAATGGTCAATAGAAGGGAGTCCACTTGAAGTAACGGACGAAATGCTCCTGACAGGGGGTCGTCTGACCAAGAAAAATAAAAATGGGGACGGGAAGGACACGAGACTAATCCATGGGCTCCCACAGATCATTTATTTCGCCTGTTTTTCCTATTCATCAACGTCTTAAAAGCGAAACCATTTATTACAGAGATTTCCAATTTCTCTTTCTCTCTCTCTCTCTCTCTCTCTCTATCTGTCTCACGTCTCGTCTTCAGTAAATTCTAAAAAAAAATATTAGAGAAATATTTTTTACATTATTTTAGAAATTGTGTCATAAATCTTAGAATATGAGCTCATATCTATCTGCTTCTTTCGCTTTCATTAGAAATAATATATTTCCGTTAAAATAGTTTTTTTTACTCGGTCTTGAAATAGAATACAATTAAATGCAGAATATAAAAAAATGGTGGTAGTTTGTTATATTTATTTTGGGAACGTCCTCTTTAACATAACTGTAATGCTTGCAAATATCCTGGGCAAACAAAGAACTACACCCACGGCAGGATGTGAATCGCGACTTGACGAAGTAAATAAATAGAAATGTGAATTTCAAAAAAGTTAAAAAATCTAGCATCGACACAAAAAATTTAAATAAACGCTTATGAAAGTTTATGTACATACAGGGTGATTCAGTCAATTTCTGACCATTTCAGTACTATGATTTATTGACCCATTAATGTTTACAAACTTAGCATTTCAGTATGATATTTTAGGCAGTTCGGAGTTTTTATTCCCGTGGAAAAGTCTTGATGATATGCTCAATGTGGCCACCAAGAACGTTTTGAACTGCTCGCAGCCGAATGGTGAAGTTGTTCATAACTCTGTCCAGGATTTCTGCATCCACAAGGGTGCAGCAGTCGACAATGCTTTGTCGCAGCTGGTCTAGGGTTCTTGGTGCTGTAGTGAACACACTATCTTTAAGGAACCCCCAGAGATAAAAATCACATGGGTTTAGGTCAGGACTCGTAGGGGGCCAAAGAAAGCCACCCCCGAATCGATCTGGAAACCTGTTTGAAATGACACGATTTCCGAATTTCTGATTGATAAAGTCTAGCACTTCATTAGCGGTGTGAGGCCTAGCCCCATCCTGTTGAAACCATTGATGTCGAAGCGGTATACGCCTCCTTCGCAGCTCGGGGATGAAGAAGGTTTCCAACATGTTAAGGTAAGCCTGTGACGTTACGGTGCCCTCAAAAAAGAACGGACCAATGATGCCTCTTTTGGAAATCGCGCACCAAGCCATAACCTTTCGTGGATGAAGAGGTGACTTATGGATCTCATGAGGGTGCTGGGAACCCCAAAAACGAACGTTGTGTTTATTAACGTCACCTGACAGATGGAAGAAGGCCTCATCTGACACCCACAGGTTGTCCACAATGTCCTGATTGGCTTCCATTTCTGCTCCAAACTCCATCGCAAATTGTCGCTTCTGTCTTCCAGTGTCTGTTAACTCCTGATAAACATGGATCTTATACGGGAACAGGTGTAAATCCTTTCTCAAAATTCGCCACGTCGTGGTATACGACAGCCCTTCTTCAATGGATAGGCGGCGAATAGATTTTTTGGTAGGGGAATCGACCAACCTTGTGCGAACATTTTCGACAACTTCGGCCGTTCGAACACGAGCTTCGCTCCCGCCTTTTTTCTTGCCTTTAACACATCCAGTGGCACGAAATTGCTTGACAAAATCCATGATTGCTTGCCTGCCTGGTGCGTCTCGACACTTATACTCCTTCCGGAACTTTCTTTGCACGGTTACAGGTGATTTTGTCTCGAAATAACATTCGATAACTTTGCATTTCTGCTCTGTTGATAAAGCGGGCGCCATTTTTCAACAATACGATTTTCATGCAGCGCCGTTGCAACAATACAAACTCCAACTATTTAGAAATTCGATATGGCGCTCATATTCTTTCAATTGTTTATCCCTAATGCACGTCATTCGAGTGAAATGGTCAGAAATTGACTGAATCACCCTGTATAAGTAAACATAAACGACTTGAATTTCTCATAAATGTCATCTCTAGGTGCCATTATCGAAGAGAGTAGGCATCGAAGAAAGTACAGAGTTTCTCATCCAGTAAAGAGATTTCTCATTTTCAGTAATAGCATTAATCTTCTGGTCTTGTGTACTCCATTGTTGGTATGTTATATTTACTAAAGAGTAAAGCACTATATAAATAAATCATAGACAATCATTGTTGTAGGGAGCCATTATAATTTCTACTTCATATGATGATCGCTTCTTGATTTGCAGTAAATTCAAAACTTGCTTTTGCTTTCAGCATCAGCGCGAGAATGGAACGAGAGGAGAAGAAGGAGTGAACTCGAGCGAACAGGTTGGAGATGGAGAACTTTCGGGGAATGTGAGTACTTCAGCAAGAAAGCGTGAATTTATGGAAGAAAGGACGACTCTAGAGAAGGTTAACGAGTCAGACATTTATTCAAAAACGACGGAGGAAAACGAAAACCTCAGGCCAACGCAGACGTTTGAAAATTCTCGAAAGAAGCTTCAGACGAGAAACAGTAACGGTAATTAACCAAAGAAAGCTATCACTAATTGAAGTGCCTCTCTCCCCTCCGATATGCCAATGGATAACGTTATGTGGATTAAATTCCTTCGTTGAAACAGTGTTGGAAATTAATCTTACCTGCTCGGAAATAATTTTAAGAAGGATTAACATCGTGGGACATTTCCCCTGTGCCATAACTGGTTTTATAGTAGAAGGAATTGGTTATCTGAAAAATGTCTTTTAAAAGAGAAGATTATTGCATTATTGTCTGAATCATGAAATTTGACTCTTCTAAGTTGAAGTTTTGAAAGTTACTTTCTTTTCAAGCTATTGCTTATTGGAAGATTGATATTAAGTTATTTATCTATACAGTTTTTTTTAATGGATAGAGCTTGCTTAGATTTAAGCAATTATTGGATAATTGTTTTATAGAATTTATTTAGAAAAAGAAATTTTATTGCTTATTGATATTTCCAAGTTAATTATTATCCGGATAATTAATTGCCTAATTGTACTTATAGCTGTTAAGGATATCTTTCATTATTGCCTTCATTAATTGGATCAATTTTCATTTTCCTTTTTGGCCCACATATGGTGAAGAAGATAGTAGTCTACTTCTAAAGAAGACGAACGTAACCGGTAACCCGATTTCGACTTCAGAGCCGAAGACAAAAGAATTCATCTCCACGGGATAGGAGATTGCCCAACCTGCTATTCATCTTATACTTGTACCAAGATTCCGGCAGTTGCGAAGAGGTTTTCTTTATACATATTAGACATTCCACTGCGTGTGTTCATTATATTAATAAGCCAAGAAATTATATTGGCTTTATGTGTTAAAGTTAAATATTTCAATTTGACAAGAAAAAATAATTATATGGAACAGTTTTCCTATAATTATAGAATAAAAATTTTATTGATTTAAAATTGATTTAAAATTGATTAAAAATTGTTCTACCTTTATTCTACCTCCATACTTCACGTCACTCCATACAATTATATTAATTTAATCGTAACATAAATTTAAGTGTGTGTCGTGTGACCGATTTTATTTGGGAAGTTCTCAGAGAGGGGTAAAAAAACCGAATGAAAGAACACATATCCTGTGTAAAAAATGCAAAGCTAGGGGTGTCTTCTTTTGCAGACCATATAATTAATGATAAACACGTCTATTCCACTGACTTGTTCAAAGTCATTCATAAATGTAGAGACAAAAAATTGTTATCTTTCTTAGAATCAATTGAAATTGTGAAAAATAAAACAACCAATAATATCCTTAATAGCGACGATGGTCCTGTGCCAGTGACAGATTGGTTGCCATTAGTTAAATTTTTTACTAAGTAAGTCTTTTTGTGGTGTTGAGTTCGATTTGAACTTTGAGTGACTCTTATAAACGGAGTGTCTATGGTCCAGAATATTTGAGTGACTCTTTTAAGCGGAGTGACTTTGTGGGTGTGTTTGTTTGGGTGTTTTCTTGCTTTTATTGCTCTTGCTATGAAGGATATTTTTGATTGGTTGTGTTATTTTAGTTGTTTATTAGTGCCATGAGAAAGAAAATCTTTGTAATTCGTTGTTGGTTTGGCCTTGTATTTTATTTGATTGGTTCCTGTATCGTATATATTCTTCGTCTCTCTTGTTGATAATCTATTGTGCTACCTGGCTATTGTGTGTACCGTACGGATCTTCAAATGCTGCAAGATGTACTTCTGGGGGCGCTGCGATCATCATTAAGAAGGGAATTCAACACCAGGAATTAGTCTCCAAGTTTTATGCAGGTATGGAATCGGCCTCCATCATTATCAATGACGTCTCCTGTGGTGAAGTGAAGTTCGTGGCGCTCTATAATTCACCTAAACATTATATTGACGTCAGCGAGCTTGATGAACTCTTCAGTGGTGACACTCCAGTCGTCGTGGCTGGTGACCTAAATGCCAAACACCCAAGCTGGAACTCCAGAACGCAGAATTACAATGGCATGATTCTCTATAGGTACACACAAGGAAAAGATGACATCATCGCTGCTGGACCTGTGGAGGACACCTACTACTGCGACCACTCCCCTACTAGTGACGTTTTGGACATCTCGCTCTTGAAGGGTTTCTTCAAACCATACAATATCTTCACAATTGATGACCTTTCTTCTGACCACAAGCCTGTGGCGTTGAACTTTGACAATGTTGACATAAATTTCTGAGAGGAACTCATACATCATCAAGACTGGAAGCTCTACAAAAATATTCTTAAGGACTATGGCTGCCATCCCGACGTTGCATACTGTACGGAGGACATCAATCAACGTGTTGAAGACTTCACCAGATGTACTAACTGTGCCATAGAAGCTAGTAACTATCCATCAGAGAATAAACCTCCTCATCGAATCCAACTCACTCCTGGAATCCAACGCCTAATTGCTGAAAGAAACAGGACCCGTAGACTATGGCAACGCTATCAGGAACCTTAGCTCAAAACCAAGTACAACAGGCTAGTGCGAAGAGTCCAAGAGGAGATAAAAGAGCTTCGTGACGCTAGATGGAATGACAAACTCAAAAGCTTGTCCGCTCGCGACAATTCCATTTGGAGTATGGTCAGAGCTTTACAGAAGAAGAAGAATAATACGCTTCCTCCACTCCGTACACCACAAGGTGACTATATGCAAACTGACCAGGACAAGGCCCAAGTCATTCACTCCAGATTCACTTGAAATGCAATTTGTTACTCCTATCAACAACAATCCTGAGAGTCAAATCATGTCTCAGCGTGTGGAAGATGGTCTTGTCAACTTTGATGAAATCCCGCAGCATTTAACGAAGAACAACATCGAGGCCGGAGAGATCGCCACCATCATAAGTAAACTGTAAAAGAAGAAGGCTCCAGGAAGAGACAAGGTGAGCAATAACGCCCTTATTAATCTCCCAAAGAACTTTATTGAATTTCTCACCAATATCATTAGCGACTGCTGGAAATTTTCCTACTTCCCTGCATCTTGGAAACAATCTATTGTTTTGAGTATCCCCAAGCAGGGACAAAATCCAGCAACTCCCTCGAGCTACCGACCTATTAGTCTGCTCCCCTCAATGTCTAAAGTTTTGGAGAAAACGATCCTCGTCAGATTCCAAGACCACTGTCTCGCCAATGATCTTCTTCGGAAAGATCAGTTTGGCTTTCGTGCCGCCCACTCTTGTCAGATGCAGATATGGAGGCTCGTAGAAGACCTGAGCACCCCCTTAAACCTTTCCAGGTACTGCGGAGTGGTATTCCTCGATGTCAGTAAAGCTTTTGACCAAGTGTGGCATGGGGGCCTTGTCTACAAGATGATTAGAGACGGGTTTCCTCCTGATTTGATTTTGATGGTGAAATCCTTTCTCACTGACAGGTCATACCAAGCTAAAGTTGGTGAAAATCTATCCACGCCCCGTGTTGTAAAGGCTGGTGTCCCTCAAGGTTCTGTCCTCGGACCCGTGCTATTTAATTATTTTCTGCATGATTTCCCGAACCCTAAAAATTGTAATCTATACTTCTATGCTGACGATAATGCCATTATGACATGGGCACACAAGCCGTCTCACGTTATCACTCGTTTGCAGCACGCCTTGAAGATGTTCGAAGACTGGTTTAACTGCTGGAAGCTGAACCTTAATGTCGGAAAGTGCAAGGCTATGTACTTCAACAGAAAGTTCAAGCGTCCCCCAGATTAAAGAGATTGTTCTATTCAATAAGAAACTGGACTGGGTAGATAACTACAAATACCTTGGCGTTATCATCGACTCAAGACTCTCTTGGAATCGTCACGTGACCTACGCTCTGAACAAAGCGAAGAGGGCTAAGTACAGTCTCATAGCTCTCCTGGGCCGCAACAGCACCCTCAGCATCGACAATAAGTTACTTCTGTACAAGTCGATGGTAGTCGATTATACCATACTTCTCTATGGCATGCCTGCGTGGGCGACTATCTGTAGAAGCAGATGGAGTGAGCTACAGTCATTCCAGAATGTTACCCTGAGGACCATTGCCCAGCTTGACAGAAGGACGGTGAAAAACCAATCCATCCACTCGGATTTAGACATGGTCCACATCGGAAAGTTTATACAGGATCTTCTTTTGATTATGGTGCAGAAGATGAAGATTCATGACAATGACCTAGTGACTGGAATACTGAAGAACTCAATGGATATGAAGTGGCATATGAAGTATCGAAAACCAAGGCACATTCTTGACATCAACTTTGAAGACATCAGCACCGTCTCTTTCCCGGACTACTGGAAGATGTGATAATCTTCTTTCTCCTTGTTTTTTATTTCGTTTGTATTTTGTTTCTTACAATCGTCAATCTTATTTTCTTTTTTGTATAATATGGAAGACCGCTTGGGTTGGTTAGGCTTCCTGACTACCTCAGTGTATTTCGTTTGGAATTTATTCTGGTTCGATGAGCTTTGTGAAAGCGCTGCTTTCGTCCCATCTGAAAAAAATGTACACTTCACTGTGCGATTGTCGATTGTCGGTTGATAATCACTCACTGATGAATGAAATTTGGTTTCCGAAATGTACATCTGAGTCAATAAAAATTCTCATGTGGATATTAGTGGTTTCAGTGTTCCTTTAATTTGTATACTGGTGTCCACAGTTTCTGGCTTTTATTGTTTAATTTGATAGCCAAGTTATTTAATATCCAATAAACCCACCAGTTTTCTCAATAATTTGAACACACGATTCATTTGGTATTGATTCTACAAGTGACCATAAATACTTGCTCACAAAGTCCGGATCCGATTTCAAAAAATCATATTTGTAAAGTAGATGTAGAGGGGTGCGGTAAACGGCAAAACGTTCTAAATGTAATCAAGTTTTGTTACAAATGTTCAAACTCGTCCAGGCGATAATCAAACTCCTCCCACTCGGTTGAGCATATTCGGTAACACCATTCTCCCTTGTAGTTATTTGTTTTTAAGGTAATGGTGGCACAAAAACGGCGTCCTTGATGAAGCCCCACAAAAAGAAATCTCTCACTGTGAGATCAGGGGATCTCGGGGGCCACGTACAAATAGCTAAGTCTCTGTCATCCTTGCGGCCAATCCACTTTTGAGGGAGCTCTTCATTAAGAAAATGCCGGACTTCGAATTATAATTATCAGTGTGATGGAGCTCCATCCTATTGAAGATAAAGTCCTCGCTGTCTTCTCAAAGTTGTGGAATGAACCAGTTTTGTAGCATATCGAGGTATGAATTACTAGTCACATTTTCAGTATAGAGGTCACTGTTTTCTCCTCTAGAGACCCCTAACGGCAAACGAAAAAATTGAAAACATCCTCGTTTGAATGGTGAGAGGGGCATTCACCTAACGTAAACGGTTCACGCGCAACAGCCTTTGGAAATCAGTTCCGAACTTTGTGAACACTCTGTAGTTTAGGTCGATATTTTCCCAGATTTATATGATTTGGTACCTCAATTGTCCAATTGATGTAAACTGCTGCTATTTGCATAAGCAACAGCTCTTGCTAAGCAATCCCGAACATTCTCTATAGGGTTAAGATCAGGTAACATGGGACGCCAGTTTATTACTTGTATCCTATTAGCGAGTAACCACCCAAAAGTTGACTTTGCATTGCGAATTGGAACAATTTTTTGTTGGAACTCAAATATAACTCCTCCGAATTTCTCTGCAACTGGCAGTAGATGAACTTCTAACATCTGGTGATATTGACTAGCAATCATTCTTCCTGAAATAAACGGCAAATAGGATTGGCCGCACCAACTAAAGGCTCCCTAAACCATTACACTGCCTCTTCCTTGCTGGCCTTTAGATTACATTTCCTCATTCTTTTATACAGAATGTTCTCGAATAAGGTGTACAAACTTGGGAGGGCGATAGAGGGATCAAATCTAAGCAACATTTCCCTCTTTCATTTTTTTCTCTAGGGCATTGTTTTTGAGATAAAAATGTTGGACGACTCAACCCGTGCTTCTGGAACAACAAAATCCTGGTCAATCATGTAATAAAAAGAACAAAAACACATCCCATTGCATACAGTACAATAATGTGACTTGTTTTTTTATGAAACATACAAATTTTTTACAATAAGTGTTCAAATTGAGTCCCTCTGGCATAAATGCACGCTTCACAACATCGTCACATGGATTGAGGTACACGATCAAAAGTTCCTGGTTCTCGCGAATCTGGTCCGCAGCTACGGCGATTCTGACTACCAGCTCTTCATCGGATCCCACTTGTGTCTTGTATACCAATGCCTTTAAGTATTCCCACAGAAAGAAATCCACAGTATCTATCCAAACAACTGTTTCCTGCAGGTAGGATTTCAACATTTTTTATCTCAAAAACAATGCCCCAGAGAAAAAATGAAAGAGGGAAATGTTGCTTAGATTTGATCCCTCTATCACCCCTCCAAGTTTGTACACGTTATTCGAGAACACCCTGTAGATAATGGCATAGAAATTACATTCATCTGAACCATTCAGATGAACTTTTCTCATCGCTCCGAATTACCTTTTGCCATTGTGTGGTCCTAGACATCAATTCTCGTGCCCAAAGTAATCCCAGTTGTCTGTGCCTGGGGAAGGAGTACTGGTTGATTCTGGTCATTTTCATACAGAACTCTTTCTGCTTCTAGAATAACATTGACGACTGTTGTTCTCCAACAGGGATATCTGCTCTTGTACCCTATTAGCAAGAGATAAGAGTTAACATTTATCTCTTGACACTCGTTTCATAATTTGCACTTTTTAATAATTTGGAAGTTCATCCAGTAGATTTTTTCACTCCATAATTATCTTTTAAGAGTGAAAAAAGGTATAAAAAAAATCGTAGTCGTTCCCTACCCTGATGATGACATGTTATTTCGAAACGCGTAGATTTAATAAAAAATACTACCATTTTGCTCTTCTTAGGCCTTTTTTCACTCTTGTATCAAGCAAACTAGACCAAGATGCAACTATTGGATTATCTTTTAATTTGAGATAATTGTCAATCGCGGTATGTAAACGTCCCAAAGGCTTTAGCTATTGATCTTTCTGACTGACCACTTTCATGTAGGGCAATTAACGGACTCTTTTCAAATTCATTTAAATGTTGTCCTCTTTGCATTGTTTGGATTTAGTTAATTAATCAGACAATTAAGTTACACATAAAGTAGCCATTTGTATTACTAGTTAATGCCAGATGTTGGTTTAAATTAACATTTCTTTACTTCAGAGAACAATTGTTGCATTAGGGCTTTATCATTTTTGGCCAGACATATTTTGTCTTTTTTTTAAATTTTTTTTATTAAAATTTTGACTATTATTATTTATTCAATGTATATGTATGGTAATCACGAGGTTGTAATAAAAAATTTTATGTTTTATTGCGTAACCATTACTTTTTTTTCCCCCCACAATAATGCAAGTGGTTTTATAATTTCTACCGCACTTTGTGTCCGATGGAAAACGGG
Organism: Rhysida immarginata; assembly: GCA_023313115.1. Classification (NCBI taxonomy): domain Eukaryota; kingdom Metazoa; phylum Arthropoda; class Chilopoda; order Scolopendromorpha; family Scolopendridae; genus Rhysida; species Rhysida immarginata. The sequence continues at coordinate 3,641,271 of JAHWFO010017185.1, forward strand.
CAGGGTGTTCATTTGCAGTGAAGTGCTGTTCAAGTGGACCATGAGAAAAATCAAATTTGTCTTTATTTTTAAGATGTAAGATGCATGTTAATAATTCCTATCTGTTATTTAAGCTTTGCTAAACTTTTTATCTCTTTTTATTATTATATTTTTAGTTTGACGCAATGCTTGCAAACAGCCTAGATGTTTATGAATGCTATTTTAATGTAAATTTATTCATATTTAACAAGTTTCTCCAAAAATCATATTCTTACAATTTGACTCCCAACAATAAGAATAAAAAATAAATGTAACATGGGCTTTTAAAAGATACTTGTATGATATCCAGGATTTGCTAAAAATCTTTATGAACTTTATGTCGACTTTTGTTAAAATTTTCAAATGATTTCCGGAGTATGTCGTTATCATTGCAAGGTTGTTCACGTCTCCATTATTCTGTGGAACAAGGACCCTGAGGCTGTTCCTGTACTTTAGGATCCTTCCTTTGTAAATAAAATTATTTTCCCATTATGAATTTTGTAATTAAATCAATTTATTGATGTTAAAATTAAGATTTAATTCTTTGGGTGATTCAGTTACATGACTATAGGGATGGGGTAGGGAGGTTTTTACTTCACTTCTTAATTTTTATGTTTTATTTTTTTATTTTTATTGTTGGGAGTCACAGTGAAAGAATTTGATTTTTGGAGAAACTTGTTAAATCTATACAGGGTTATTTTGAAAAAAGTGTGTATAACTGTAAGCAATGACAGAGGTGACCAGGATGAACATTTTCTTTTAATACAATGTGGGTCCGAATATGAACGCTAACTGAGATATGAACAGAAATAAAAATGCCGCCACCAAGATCAACAAGTCAATAACTCAGCTTCTGCAACGCCTAGAATAATGAATTTTGGAGGAATAATAGGGTACATAAAACTCTGTACACCGTTAATGTTTGATTGAATTCCAACGAGTAGTTTGAAAAATATCTTAAAATAATGTCTCCTATAATAGAAGAAGAAGCTCTATTTTATTTTTTTTTATTTTTTAACTAGAAAGTTAAATTTCAAGATATTTTTCATTAAAAATCTAAAAATAATATTTATTGAAAAGTGTCTTAAGATATGGATAACAATAAAATGGATGATGAAAAATTGATATGGAAAAACAATAAAATGGATATTGGGTCGATAAGAAATTTAAACATATTTCAATTCAACCAAAAAAAAAATTAAATAATTAGGATAAAGATTGCGATTGTTGAAGTAAAATGGAATTATATGAATATGCTAGCAATATTATCCGGCTTCGCCCGGGTGGAAAAGATGCGTTGAGTAATTTTTTTAACGATTGTCTGTTATGTTAAAAATTGAACTATGATTAACAAAGTATGAATGAAATGCAAGAAAATGAGAAACAATCTAGAAAGCCTTCTCCAAACCTTTCATAATTATTTTAAACCAAACATGGTGATTTATGAACAATGAACTGGGAACAAAAGAAAATTAAATTATATGTACAAAAGTGAATAATGAAAAAAAATGATAAGATAAATGAATCAGCTACACAGGCAAGCTGGGCAGGGATTGTCAAGTAGTTGTGCATTCAAGTCCATTTCGGTAAAGAACATTGTATGTCTTCCCCTGTGGCGCAAAAACATTTACATTTCGACAGCTGGACACGCGGGAGCAAACAACGTATAACTGACCGTGAGAGAAGCAAGCTTCCTGAAAATATATACCTGCGACCTTGAAAGTCTGGAAAAATTGAATAAAATGAAACATTCTTCGTCTGGCATCGCCATATAGTGACATCCTTTGAAAAAGAAAAGTCTAGCTGATATGCCCGTCGGGTATTGCTCGGGCTGTTTGTTCCAATGACTTATATTAAAGGTAGATTCCGAATCCTATTTTTAACATCGCCACCAAAGTGAAGCCAAATGAAGCCATGGCAGTTCTGAGCAGGAGTGAGCCGTGTGGTGTTGTTAGCTGTGTGGCTTCTTTGTTTTTGACGATTTTGGGCCCAAGGAGTAATTAATTCAAAACCATTCCTCAAAGTTTCCGCGTACAACCGTACAAATAGACACGAAAATAGATCAGGAATCACTTTCCACAACCATAAATCGAAAATACGTGCTGAAAGATTATCGAAACGAAATTGAAATTGAAACCATGATCGAAAAATTGTTTATAAAATATTATAAAATACTTCAAATACAAATTTAACGAAGAGATAAACTTATCATTCCGTGATCGGAATGTGAAAGAATTACTAATCAGGTACCCTCATGTTTAGCCATGTGTTTTGTTCACTTTCGGCCATGACTGTTCTTGAAGGCGGACCTTCCCACTTCAAGTATGCTGGCAGGTTTCCAGGTCTATCTTTAATATACGTCATTGGTTTGTATGATGAAATTTTGCATTATTGATGCTGAAATTTAAGCTATGGTCACTTTAATCATTATATAGTAATTTTGCTTCTATAAACGAAATTAGTTAATAAAATAATATTAATATGTCAAATTAAAAGTTACAATAGTATATAAATAAATTTTAGCACGGTCTTTTTAATCTCCTGGTCTGTGCACACGTGCAAATTCTGTTGTTGTAGTCAACAATTGGATTGCTATATCGAGGCTTCCGAGATTATACAGGCTGACCCATATCATGAAAAAAGTGGCGACAATAAAGATGGCGAAAAGAGGCAAAATTTCCAGGGTAAGCATTGCCATCTGTTGTCATAAAACCGAAATAGCCGCCATCTTCTAACCAAATCAGAAACATATTAATTCTAAAAATAATCTTTTATCAACGAAATAAACATATTTAATTCTCGTCCACGCAAGCTTTTAATGGGTTTAATCAATGCTTCGTGCTTATATTACATGTAAAAATCTGGGTGATAATGCCTATTTTGGTTTTATGACCCTAGATGGCAATGGTTACCCGGGTAGTTTTGCCTCTTTATTGTCGCCCTTTTAACAATGGTATTTTCATGATATGGGTTAGCCTGTATAATTTCGGAAGCCTCGGCTGTATTTATGGAAGAAGCGATTTCAGTCTCCTCTATTGCATGAATTTGGCTACTTCTCAAACTTAACAATGTAATTTAACATTCGTACAACGTAAGTGCGCCGTCTGGCCTCGCCATCTAGTGACATACTTTAAAAACAAAAGTATATTCAACTTTTCGATAAGATAGCATCGCCATCTAGTGACATCCTTTGAAAACAATTCAACTTTTCGAAAAATAAGAATAACTTAATAAATTGATAAAAACACGGTATAAAAAGTACCTTAAATATGGTACAGTAACTTTAACTACGTACATGGAAAATTTCGTGGAGATTCATTGAGTGTTTTCTGAGTTGTAAAAGGACAAACACTCCAACAGACTCTGATTTATAATATATGGATTAATTGTTGCGTATCAATTACCAACACTCAGTTGGCGCTGAAAGCAGTTACGAAAAAAAAAAACTTGTGTGTCGCGGGACACCCGACCAAAGTGAAACTTCAAGTGCATGATAAAAATCAGTGAAAACAAGAACAGATGAAGGAACAGAAGAAATTTCATCTTGGTGAAAAACATTGGATGATGTAGTCAGTGAAAAGGATTAGTTACTAATAATGATTAAAAACACAATAATTTAAAACATGAAAATTTATTTAAAAAAAATCAAAGTATTTTATACAAATACAAGTTTATGATCTAGCAACAGCACAATGTCTTATTTTAAATGTTAAAATTGTTACAAAAGATTTAGAGAAATATAAATAATGTTTTATAATGTATTTTATTATACAAT
>JAHWFO010017185.1:3665394-3708412 GCA_023313115.1 Rhysida immarginata
TCAAAATGACTGCGCTCGCAAAGAAAAAGAAAATTTCGGTGTCCACAGTGTCCAGAGCGGTCAAAGAAGAAGGTGGAAAGAGCGTGAGGCCTCTGCTGACGGATCGGATACGCGAACAACGTCTGGAGCGTTGTCGCCGTCTTCTCAACGACTTGAAGAGTCATGGCGAGCGAATTGTCATTTTCTCTGACGAAAAGACCTTCACGGTCGATTCTGTCGTCAACAAACAAAGCGACTGCGTGGTAAGCTTCGGCCAGGACATCTCCAAGGTCCGCTACGTGTCTACAACCAAGCACCCGGCCTCTGTGGTGATGCTCGGAATCGTGGCGTCGAATGGCGAGAAAATGCCACCCGTGTGGTTCCCAAGTGGATACCGGCTAACGGCGGCTGATTACAAGGACATCCTGGCCACAAAAGTCCTTCCCTGGGTGAAGAAATGCGGACTACATCTTTCAAAGGACGGTGCCCCTGCCCACACGGCCAACACTGTGCAAAACTGGTTGGGGTCCAACATGACCTTCTGGTCGAAGGGCTTTTGGCCTCCGCAGTCGCCAGACCTCAATCCACTTGACTACAGCGTGTGGGCGCATGTCGAGGGGAAGGCCTGCAAGGTCCGTCACAGCAACGTCGACAAGCTGAAAACATCTGTCAACTGTGTGTGGACCAGAATGAGGAAGGACTACATTCGCAAAGTTTGCAAGGCTTTTCGGCCTCGTCTGGAGCGGGTTCTTGATGCAGATGGTAGCTACATTGATTAAATAACTAATTACAATGTTATTCTACATGATGGCACAATAAAAACATGTCTAACTGCATCATGAACATCGTCGTGTCCATTTCTTTGAGGGTCGTCACGAGTGTAACAGAACTTTTGCAAAGCCTGGTATACACTAAAAACTGGTATAAGGCTCTTGGGTCTCGACAGAGGCCCTGAGCCCCCAGTCACAAATCAAGCTATAACTTTTGAACCGGAAGTCCAGAAATCTGAATTCGTGCATATTTATGGTGTGTTATTTAAAATTTTAGCTCTTATACACTAAAACTTATGTAGTCCTCTGGGGCCCTGGCAGGGGCCCTAAACACAATAGAACTATAATGCTTGAACGAAAAGGCTTAGAAATCTGAAAATTTGTATACTTATAGTAGTTTACTAAAAAATTTAGCTAATATACACGAAAAACTGGTATAAGGCTCTTAGGTCTTAACAGGGGCACTGAAGCCCAAATCACAAATAAGCTCTAACATTTGAATAATAAAAAGGCCTAAAACTTGAAGTTTTATATTTTTACAGTGAGTTACTTAAAAATTATAGACAATATATTAATCAAAGCTATTCAGAATATAGACACACCATATACGGATTCTTAAAGAAAAACTCTTAAAGTTTAATGTGACACAATTATGCTGGGTGCCCACTTAGCGCGACGATCGCGCGATTCTATCGCTTTGAGTCATATGCGCATGCACAACAAACGCCAGGCAATCAATTCGCTTCTCGGTGCCCACTTGGCGCGACGGCCGCGCGACTGAATGCGCATGCGCGAACTACGCGATCATTTCGCTTCCCACTTCAAGATTTCGTGCTTCCAAAATCGACATGGACGAGAATGAGTTATTTATTTTTGGAATGCTTAGCTATTTGCATATTTTGCAAGGGTTAGCAAAAAAAATGAACTCTTTGTCGCGATATCAAATTTTCCGTAGCAATATCCGACCATCTCGAAATAGGTGCTGCCATGATTGCATGTGCCACGTGATTCGAAACTGTTTTCTGATTGGGTGCGATAGAGTCGCGCGATGAAAAAGCTCTGGCATGCAGAGCTTTTTCATCGCCTCAGCTGCGCCACAGAATCGCCCTTGTGACGTCACTCTGCGCATGCGTGCTTCACAAAGCGATAGAATCGCGCGATCGTCGCGCTAAGTGGGCACCCAGCATTAAAGATAATCAATATGCCCCCCTGTATACACGGCATACATCAATACGGTAATGACATTAACATGTCTCCATGAATTCCACGTATCGCTACCGTAATGCGTTCTTTCAGCTCGTCTAGGTCACGGGGAAGGGGTAGGGTGAAGACCTTGTCCTTTACACACCCCCCATAAAAATAAATCACAAGGTGTGAGGTCGGGGCTCCGCGGTGGCCACTTTGCAAGTTCCAGGTTATTGTTTGCTCGACCAATCCACCGCTGTGATTTCTTTTTATGGGGGTGTGTAAAAAGGATAAGGTCTTCACCCTACCCCTTCCCCGTGACCTAGACGAGCTGAAAGAACGCATTACGGTAGCGATACGTGGGATTGATGGAGACATGTTAATGCGGGTTTGGGACCAATTCGACTACAGGGGGGCATATTGAACATCTTTAACTGTGTTTTTTTTTGTTTTTTTTAAGAATCCGACAAGAGTTTTTCTTTAAGAATCCGTATGTGGAGTGTCTATATTCTGAATAGCTTTGATGTAGTAAATTTTTAAAAGTGTGAAGTTCTTTTGTAATCACCCTGTATTCTTTTTAGTCTATTTTATATGATAACGATAAAACCAAAAAAACCTTGGAAGTCTGCCTAGTCGGCTACGTCTGTATCTAGGGATAAGCGCTGCTAATCATAAACAATCCTCTGCACAAAGTCGTCACAATCAACAACTTTGCTAAATTGATGATTAAATTAACAACACTTACAAATTTACAGACTGAGATCTTTCATTTAAGACCAAAATGAAGTTTAACGATGCACTAGTTTTCTCCAACGAACTGTCGAAACAATCACCCTTGGAACTTAATATTGGAACTTAAGTATTGGAAAATGGATCTTAGGAGAATTTTTTCACATTATACTTCGGTTCAAGCCGTGGAATTTTCTTTACGATTTTTCTCTAAACTTCATTTTGGTTTATTAATTATTAATATCCGGAGATATGACTTAAAAAAATTCTCCTAAGACCCATTTTCCAATTGAGGAATAAAAAAATGACACACTGAGGAAGACTGCTTAGCTGTTGAAATGCGCATTTGTGAAGTAAATTCAATTCGTGAAGTCTATCAGGAAAAGTTGTGTCATCGTTATTTTACCTTATTATTGTAAGTATCCACAATTTCTTGATAGCTTCTGTCTTTGGGGTAAACCTAACGTAGTCAGAAGAGAGGCATGTTTGAAATGGAAGCATTGTGATGCATTAACAGAAAACATGTCAGGATGGCCGAGCGGTCTAAGGCGCTGCGTTCAGGTCGCAGTCCAGTTTACTGGGCGTGGGTTCGAATCCCACTTCTGACAATAAGATTTTTAATTTTTGTAATATTAAAAAAAGTGCAGATTACTAGCAGTTATCCTTTTTGTCTAATAAAATATAGTTATTCTTTCTCGATGGCATCATTTTATATTTTCATTGTAAAATTAATTGATGCGATGACCGCAAACTCAAATTGAAAATATTAGAGCGGCTTGAAATTATATGAAGTCTTTTGATGCGCAGTGTCAATTTTTTTTATACTAATAGGGTATATCTTTATTGTATCAGACTCGCTAAAAATACCAAAAATAAATCACTATTACATGACTGAAGGGATAATTAATCGTATATTAAAATAAAATTAGGAAACGAATGTGAATGTGTATGCAAATAAAGCCGTACTTTGTGCAACTGCGATAAATTAATGAGAAACTTTGTTAAAGAACTAATTAATGGTTGAAAATACCATACAATTGTAGCTCACTAATACTGTATATTTGACGGGACAGGTAAAATAATTTTAGTAAAGTGGAATTTTTAAGTTCTCGGACTTTCACTTGATAAGACAAATCTAAAAGACATTTATATTATGTTAATAAGGAACATAAAAACAAAGAAAATATTATTAAATTGCAAAAAATCAGAGGAAAAATGTAATAGTATTACGGCTCAATTAATTATTACAGATATGACATCTAATTGATCAAAATTATCTACTTTCCATGCAATCCAATAGTACCATTCCGTTTAATAGTAGTGTTCACTTTGAATCAATAAAACAGCCTGAGGGCATAGTGCCCTCTAAGTTGCATTTGCATTACTTTAACGGCATTGCAATAAATTGCACAGAGAAATTTATTTCCCGCGCATTCACAATGAACATATTAAAAGTATGTAAAAATGAACATTATCTAAAAATTATCAAAAATGGCCTTTGTTTTTGTTTGATTTTTTTTTTGCTCACAGTTGATTTTGGACCGCGCAACTCTCAAAAAAATTAGAGGGAACTCACTAATTAGCCTGAGGGACTAACTGTTAATAGGCTAAAAAGAGCAATTTTCCTTTCGATTCCAGGCTCTTAGACAAGACCAATTGTATGAAAGTTTCTCACAAGCAAGAGTTCAAAGATATTATACAGGGTGTATCCTTCGAGCATAAAAATAGAAGGAGTGTATCAATTTGTTATAAACATCGGGGGTGATTCCTGGAATCAAAACAAGAAAGAATAAGAACAACGCTTTGTAGGCCATATGTTCATATGTTCTTTCTTGTTTTGACCACAGGTATCATCTTCCGGCGTTTGTTACCACTGTAAAGATACACCTGTAGTTAGAATAAATAAATAAAAATTAGATAAAAATTACTATTAGATAAGCACATAATAACAGCAAATAAAGGATAAAACGAGAATAAATGAACAATCATTGACACTCTCTAATTTATTATATCAGCCATATGTTGTTACGATCTAGTTGATAACAATAATTCCATGTTCGACAAAATAGCCGCCTTATGTATGTTGGATTCCAGCATTTATTAAGCAGAAGAGAATAGGTGAATATAAATGTTCGAAAGTGAATACAATAAAAATAAAATATTTTTTGAGGCAATAACTACAAAATAACAAACTTTATTCTTTAATTCTTTATACTTTCAAATAAAACAGGAGACTGCATATTGATGAGAAATAAATTAAAATTTAGAAAGCTGATACAAAGTATTTTATTCAGCTATTTTATTTGGAATTGGTGCTCCCCAAAAAACTGATGAAACCCAAACGTACAATACGAGCTCTTTGCTTTAATATCATTCAAAATTAGACACTGAAATACATTTCTGCTTCTCTATTCGTTTGTAAAGAGTTATCAATGCAGAATCGCAAAATATCGCCTTCCTGAGCATGTTCTAAAAGTTTAGGTACACTATAATAAAGTCAGTTAATAACAACAATTTTCGTCCTTTATTTAAATGATATCAACTTCGCAAAAGTTTTGATTGCGACTCTGCTCAAACGTATCCACTTTTGATCGCTGGAATCGAAAAAGCAAACAACTGGAAGGGTGGAGAATTAACTTGTATATCAGTTTCCTTAAATTGATCAATAAACCCTTAATTTATGCCCACTTTAGCTGCAAAATAGCCGAAAGTTTTCTATTCAGACACAAACGGGACCGATTTGAATTCAAATAAGTTGCCATCTAGTTCACGAAACGGCGGTAATAAAACGTGTTTTCCATTCTGCAATGTTTCATTTTTCCACGGCAGATGGCGTGGTCATTGGCGGATGACCGCTCGCAATTAAGCCTATCAGAGGGGCCATGAAGTCCATTGCTATCTACAGTTGTGATCAGAGGCATTCGATTTGAAGCGCGGTTGCCGACTTTGATGGCCAACGCCTTTGTAATCTATAGTAGGATGACAGTGACATTATGTTGGCGGCGTTCACACAGAGGTAAGTTTTACCCACTCAGTAGTAATTACCAATTGCCCCGTAATTAATTAGCAGCACTAAGACTTTATTACGATTAAAATTGCTTGAAACTTTTATAAATTTTGAGCCGTTGCATTCGAAATGCTTATTATTCGCAATCACAAATGCTGTGACCACAAACCTCATTTGAAAAAGCTAATAGGATAGCAACGTTTGAACCAACAATTAAACCATGAAAGTGATCCGCCCATCTTGTTCTACCAATTCGCTCAGCTGACAGATCCGTAAGTAATATTGTCTCTTAAATAAACTAGCCTTTAAATTTCGGTATTTAATAATTCCTTTTCTTGGAAAAGTTTAAAGTAATTTAGAAACCCTCTGGGAGCCTCAGAATGAAGACCGAGATCCACAAGTTGCCTGCGGACCATCTCTCTGTTAGAGATTTAAAACAAGAAATTAATCCTCCCGAGGAGGGTGTTGGAACCCTGAGTTTTCGTATTTTTATCCTTTATCTGCAATTTTTAACCCCCTCCCCCATTTTTTTTAACCAAAAATTTATTTTCCCGAAGGTAGTATTTAGAAAATATAAAGCTGCTCTATCTTCTTTCCTTTCTCATCATTTCCGTTCGAATGATACATCTACATGGCATATGTTGCCATAGCTCTAAAGACCAAATGACTAAGTTGCATGGTCCTTTAAGTGAAATCGCAATGTTATTTAAAATGCCCTGACAAATAGCCTTTAATAATACAATTAAAGATTAGCAGGTAGAGACAAAACCTCTTGTCACAATTACACGGTAAAACCAGAAATACTCGCTCAGATATGAGCTAACAGAAATTATTGACCGAGCGAGCGAAGGGAGTGAGGTGTAAGTGGCGAGATGGTGAAGTGTTTGTATCTTTGTATGTTTGTTCGACGATAACCTGAGTACCGTTGCTCCGATCTTCATGATTTTTGGTACACGAGTAGTTTGAGCCCAATAGAATTTTTGAGTTCGAACATGAGTAGGGTTACGGAGATATGGGGTACAAGAGGGATGAAAACTATAAGGTAAGCAAATATGCCCGAGTGGGGTATCAAATGAAAGGGCGTAATCGGGTGACAATAATTGGGTATCTTGGAACTGATCTGATGATGGAGCCGGAAGGACTGTGGGCTCCATCATCTAAACAAGGTAGGCATATTATGTTCAGATGAATCGTCTTGATGAGTCGGTACTAAACAATTAACTGAAGTCCAGGATGTGATGATGGAGCCAGACGTTTAAAGAATCGATTCTGTAGTCGTAATAAAACTACTGCTCAGTCTCTATTCTATCGCCCTCGTCCGTGCCCGCGGTGAGTATTAGTTAAATATAAGTTTTCGTTTTTAGTTTTTTTTTCTTTTTTTAATATTTTTTTAATACTATGTTATTATTTAATTTAGTTACGTACTTTTAATTTAGTTTGGGATTTAAGTAAGTATTAATTTTTTCGAGTTAAATTATAGTTTAGGGAGGATTAACTTCCAGAGCATAATCATTAAATTTTAGTGACCAGCGCATGATCATTCAAGGGAAAGCAGGCATAGTCAAAAGTACGGTTATTGCGGCCATGTGTCACATATCATTTGACGATTTAGGAACAAAGTCCTTTATGCTGATGGCACCAACTGGTGTTGCAGCTATTAATATAGGTGGATGCACCATTCATTCCCGTCTACATTTAAGCATCGAACGGGGATTCCAGGACTTGGACGGCGAAGCTGCATCGACGTTTCAAGGTGAAATGTCAGATTGCCATTTTATTTTTATTGATGAGATGAGCATGGTAGGGTGCTGTTTGTTACATAAAGTCGATCGGAGATGCAAGCAAGCAAAACCTCAACATGCCCATCTTCCATTTGGTGGGATATGTTTGCATCTGCTCGATGGTCTAAAACAGTTACCACCAGTAATGGATCGAGCGTTTTACGGAAGTGGCTACTCCTCTTCCCACGCAGATCAAGGGCAGTTGCTCTATAAATGTATTAAAAATGCGTGATATTAACTACAGCTCATCGTCAACAAGGTGATGATCAAAGAGTATTCAGAGAGGTCCTTGATCGCTTGAGCGTGATTTACAAAACCTACCTGAGTTTGACCAAGCTTTAAAACTTATCCCATAATTTGCTTAAATTAGAATCTCTCAACAAGCCTATTGCAAAAATAGAATCTAAAAATAGTAACCCTGCTGCAGCAAAAGCCGAAACAGAAGTTGCACAAGGCTTAGAAAACATTTTATATTTAGCAATAGACTGAAAACAAACTTGTGGGTCGCGAATGGGTTTAGTAAATTATGCTCTTGGTTATGTTAGAGACATCGTCTTCTAACTGAGATCAGCTTCACTTCATGATATGCCTATAGTCATCTGTGTGGATTTCAACAAATAAACGGGCTCCATCATCACCAGTAACGCGATGCTGGAAGTCGGGTCAGATTGCGTGTTTTACCACACAATTTCCATTGTCTCTGGCTTGGGCAGTCACCGTCCTAAACTCACAAGGGCTGACGCTTGACAAAGTAATTGTAGATATAGGTGACAAGGATATAGCGGCGGGATGCACATACGTAGCGTCATCGCGGTCGAAGAGATTGGAAGACATTGTCTTCGTTTGCGGTTTTGATTTCGCTAGATTAAATAAAATAAAAAAAATTAAAGCGTTACAAGCTAGAATAGAAGATGAGAGAGATTGAACCGCCTAGCAACAGTGATATATTTTCATGGAAAATGTTTTTTATGTTCACCCCATTTACTAATAAAAAATATAAAAAAAACAAATACAAAATTATAAAATAAAAAATATATAAATAAAAAAACAGTTCCTTAATGTAATAAAAAAACAAAAAATACAAAAATATTAAATTCTTAAACAACAAAATACTAAAGCATAAAATTCCTAAAGAAAAAAAGAAAAAATATTAAATTCCAAAGAAACACAAAAGACATAATTAAAAAAATCCATTAAGACCCCATTAAAAGCGCCTACTTAATACTTACCTACCTCCATTGTCACCGAAACGAGGCCAGTTTTGACTACCTTCCCCGTCCACCACACACCATCGTAAAAGTCACTGCAATGAGGCTTTTTATGCCAGTTAGATGCCTTTTTAGATGTAATTTAATGAAGTATGTAGGTACTTAAGTTTGTAATAATGGGTAAAAATGGAAAATCGCGAGATCTCAGTTCGGGACGAACTACTAGTTAATTCAATTCAATAGTTACATTGATAATAATTGGAAAATGGTCTTTGGAGGATTTTTTCACGCCATTACCTCCGATATTGATGAATAAATAGAGAAAAATAGTAAAGAAAAAATTCCACGGCCTGGACTCGAACCAGGGACCTTCGGGTTACCGTCCCGATGCTCTTTAACAAGGAGCTGCGCTTTAACCTATGCACATAGGACACGTTTGATAGCGTCAGCTTCCATGTCCACGGTGGCTTAATGGTTAGAACATCGGGACGGTTACCCGAAGGTCCCTGGTTCGGGTCCAGTCCGTGGAATTTTCTTTAGTATTTTTCTCTATTTATTCAGTTACATTGATGTTAAAACATCCAATTACGACTTTGATCGGTTATACGGTTACACAATTGAAGGGGTCGGGGCAATAAGGACATAACCCACAGGAAGAATTTTTTGAGAAAAGTGATGTTATATCTTTTAAAAATCTGTAAATCTCTTTGGTTGATGCTTTGCTTTAATGCGGATACTGTTTACTTATGCAAGTGTTAGTGAAACATACTGTGAATGGATTTCACAAGCAGTAATTATTACATTTTGTAAGAACTTCTTCCTGTGGGTTACGTCTTTATTGTCCCGAGCCCTTCAATTGATTACTTATATCTCCTCTTTGCCACTCAACTGAATTATACGGTTCACTGAGGTTTCTCCATATCAAATATTATTATTCTACTATATATTAATCATTCTGAGACGGCTGAGACTGATCATTTGACATTTTCAGGCTTTACATTCGATAATGTCCTCAACTTTAATATTCAATATGAAAAATTAATATCAGGACTCAAAAGCCGCAATTATCTAATTAAAAGATTGCGTACCATCCTGTCTACCAAGGAACTTAGAGCGGTCATACTGAAAAAATTCTTCCGTTTCTATACTACTACGTAGTCATTTGGGCAAGTATATCCCGAAATAATTTATCGAGAATTAAAGTAGCTTAACAATGCAATAATAAGAATAGCGTTTAACGCATCTTGCTTGGATTCAATATCAGCGTTATGCCATCAATTAAATGTACCAACTTTGGATATGATCCGAAAAATCGGTTTGATCATTGAATTAACAAGTGCTCTTCGAAATGTTCATCATCCAGCATCTTTTATTCAAATGTGGATTCTGAAAACCTCGAATTATCGTGCAACACGTAGATACAAGATAGAACCTCCAGGGATAGTATCCACTTTTTTTCTAAGCATTTTCCATATAATGCAATTGCTATTTGGAACTCGCTACCTTTATATATTCGTAAAATTGCAATTGAGTGTAACTCCTTGAATTGTCAGGCAGCATACTTTCAATTTAATAGACAAATTAAAAAATTTTTTATACTTACTGACCACAATTAATTAATGATATTGTATAGTCTTTGTACTTTTATAGATCACTTGATTTGGGACACTAAATGTTGTCTGAGTTTTTACTTTTATGACGATGTTATTCCTATCGGAATGCTATTATGTATGTTTATATACAGGGTGAATACAAAAGTCTGAACCCCCCCTTTTATTTTTTGAACCGAAGCAGATATGTCAATTTTGATGAATCCAATGAATAGGAAATTGTGGGTGGCCTATCCCGTGGTGCACTTTTCATCATCCCAAATATGCAAATTAGGACACATTCAAAATTTATCTCAAAAACCGTAAGGGATACAGAAAATAACCCAATTGCAAACTTGTTCAGCATAAAAAAACAAACAAAATAAAAAAAAAAATCATCCAAATCGGACCAACCAATCTCCCACAATCACGTGATGAACTGTTTGTAGCTTACAGTCACACTGCACAAGGAAAACTTAATGTTGATATTTCCACCTTGTAAAGCATGCAAATCAAAAAATTAACATAAATTACAAAACTTGTTCAGCATAAATTACCATACTCACATTCACTTTCATGCGGAAAAGCAAATAAAATGCATGTTTCAGCACACAGAGGACAGAACAATTCCAGGATGGCTAGCTTTTGTATTCACTCTGTATATATTTGTTTATATGTACTGTGTATATGATGTAATAATAATAATAATAATAATAATAATAATAATAATAATAGTAATAATAATAATAGCAATGAATCTAGTAATGTTCAATTGTCCTGTCACATCCCCTCTATACGCCTTTAGACATACAGTTTAGCGGTTATCATCCTCGTTAAACATTCTTTGGGACAATTACTATTACAGATCTGCTATCTGCATGAATAACTGAAATACATATACTGTATACCTTTTCAGCTCAGCATAATATTACTTCATGCGTTGCCCCTGGATGTGGCTTCTCTGCAGAGGTCGTAGAACATTTGCTTGACGGTAACTTTTTTTCTTCGTGACAATGCATCGCTATCAGCTCCTTAAGTATAGCAATGCATCAATTATATCTCAATAATTCTACTCTGGGAATCGTCACCAGCATCATTACAAATATGAAGTTTCCTATAGAGTAGTTTCTCCATACTGACCCTGAGGTTAATTTTCACTTCCTCACTTTAATGTCCAGGAACAGAACAAACAATTTTTTCATGTCCTCTCCTCTCCTCTACAGCAACAAAATCAAAAATTTTTAACAATTAACTCATCACCATCATTTATATAAAATCAGCGACGGTGGATGTTGTCACAACAAAGAAAAAAATTCAACAACGGGTTATTTCCCGATTATACAATCGGGTGGGTTCGCTTTTAGTACAACATCACATCCCCAGCAAACGCTTTGTTGGCTTGCAGCTCACTTGCAGCAAGTCTTTTGTAACAATTAAAACTCAATAAGTATTAACCACGGTCTATAGATATTCATGGTCATCGAGCTCCGGTCATTTTCCATTGTTTCGAGAAGCTAAGGAAAACAGATCGTGCCAGGTGTTGCATAGATCGCACTATAGCCGATCGCAACTTGCGATAGAGATTTTCATTGAAACTGAATACGAAAGTAAAGTTTCTGTCTGCCGATAGGGTGGCGCTACAGGCACAGTTGGGCAGATTGTACATGGAGCGCCACTTTTCAATAGAGTTCCCACCCTACCGGGAGCTAGAAACTTTAGCTTCATTTTAACCACAGCCTGTTCAATCGACACGATTTCCATTGAAATCTTAAGGCCGCCTTAGTTCAACGACTTCTCGTGAGGACGCTTTTAGTGAGGGAAAACCTTGGTAACAACTGTGTTTACTTACGCACAGAGCTACAGCTGATCAAGTCTTTTTAAGTGTCAAAATGAAACAATATTCCTAGATATTAATTAATATGCACCATTAACAAGCCAAAGAATGTTACTTTTCAAAAAAAAAAATGCGACATATTATAAAAAAAAGTTTTTTTAACAATTATATAAGATTAAATATATATATATACATGTAAGATTAAATATAAGATTAAGTATTAAATAATGTTAATATATAAGATTGATATATTAATATATAAATATATATATAAGAATAAGTATAAGATCAATATATTTATATATAAGATTAAACTTAATATATAAGATTAAATATATATATATAAGATTACATATATATGTAAATATGCAGCCTGTTTGTAGGCTAACCAGTAGAAAACAGTAGAATGGTAGCAGTGGTAAGGCTTTTTCAATGCTAAAAAGACTTTCTTCACCCTAGAGAGCCTGTAAGTAAAACGAGTAATGACACGCCGCCATTTTGGGTGTATATGGCAGCCATGTGTAATGTTATTCTATGGGAAAAACTGCAAAATTTATTGAATTTTTGTAATTACGAGAGAAAATAATTCTGTTTCTAAACATGTATGGAAATTCATTACCAAATGAAAATTGTTAAAAAATAATTTATTTAAGTATGAGATGGATTTCTTCCGAAAAATTCCATGAGAAAAACTGCTCTTTTTTGAAGATCACTTTGCTCTGTTACATAATCAATAATTCCATACAAATGCTTAGGCTGTATTTTTTTTAATTTTTGAAAGCAATAGCTATTACAAATTGTTAAATTTGCACTTCTGTTAAATATTTTCGTCTTATTCGATTTTGGCTATCTAGAGAGCACGTGAATTAACACTGTGTTAATTGAAATTTGAAGGGGGAGAATCTGTATATACCTGATTACTTTTGAAACTGGGATTGCTAGTTCCAAAGTATGGATGAAAATGATGAAAGGATGATAATGAAAAGGGACGAACAAAAACATCCATGTCCTCGGCTGGATTCGAACCCGCGACTCATTGGTTTCGACC
This sequence comes from Rhysida immarginata, assembly GCA_023313115.1. Taxonomy (NCBI): domain Eukaryota; kingdom Metazoa; phylum Arthropoda; class Chilopoda; order Scolopendromorpha; family Scolopendridae; genus Rhysida; species Rhysida immarginata. The sequence goes on from JAHWFO010017185.1 coordinate 3,678,525, forward strand.
TGCGCCTTAACGCTTTTGGCCATCAAGCCGGCTTGTTAAATATTTTATTACAAATTTATTTTAAAAATTCAATTCAACTACAAATAAGAACTTGTAAAGTGATAAAGGAAGTGAGAAATCTGATATTTTTAATATCAAAGTTTTTACCGTTTTAACATCATAAAAATTCATTCTTTACGATGTTCGTGAATACCTGTAAATACTGAGAGCATCCATTTTGTGGGTTGTCACGTGATTTGATAAACGGCTCTAATTGGTTGAATTCGCTTTCCATTGGAAAGAATGGAGTGTCATTACTCGTTTTACTTACAGGGACTCTACTTCACCCTACTTAAAAGCGCCCTCCTCCTTTACTGCGGTGAAACTTGGAACTATCGATTGAACAGGCTGTTATCTATATAGTAGGCTGTGATTTTAACAATGGAGCTTGATGACCATGAATATCTATAGACCGTGGTATTAACATAGCCTACAATGGGTGCGTTCGGAGAACAGCCACTGGTGAATTTCTCGAGAATCAGAGAATTCTCCGGGAAACACGAGAAAGTCGAGAATTCACGTACGTCTCGAACGCCTCAGTGAATTCTCGGTGATTCGAACAGTAATCCAATATAATCCAATATGGAGAATGTGAGTTCGCTGATCGCTTCTTTTGGAATATTATTTTCTCAAAATCATATGAATTGTCAGTTAAATGAGCAAATGTGGGACACCCACAGTGAGAATGAGGAAGAAGAAAATATTCTGCTATGTTTTGGAATAATGAAAAACTAATTATGCGAAACTAAAATGCAAAAAAATTAATTTAGCAAAATGAAGATAAATTATGAGCGTATCTTGTTCATAAAAAAGCCTATATTAATTTCTTTTATCTAAATAAAATATATAATTTAATAATTTACTTTGTCAGACATTTTTCAAACCTTTTTAAACAATTTGCAGTATGCTATCGCTGTCATTTGCAACTCAATCTGGTTTTTAGTTTTACTCTAAATTTGATTGGTCGTCGGCATCGTACGTCGTTTTCACTTTTTCCACTGTTTTTTGGCGAGAGAGAAGAGTGGAAAGAAATCGAGGGAAAAGTGAATTCTCGGTGGAATCCCGAACGTCGTGAATTCACTGGTGGTGGTTTCTTGAACGACAAAGTGAAATAGTGGAAAAAATGGCTGTTCTCCGAACGCAACCAATGATAAGAGAAAGCCTGCCCATTTGCCTTCCTCCATTGTTTAAACGGTCTCTCAAAAATCACTCGCAAACAGCAGGATTTAGCACCACCTAGCGATAAAATGTAACATTATTAGAGTCGCTTATGCTGTCAAATTATCAAAAATATTAAAACTAAATAGCGGTTACTTGATTTTTTCATACAGAAAACTGATTTACCTTGTTATTTTTTGACGAGATGTGAATGGGCAGACTTTCCCTATCATTATAGGCTATGATACGACAAAAACAATGTTAAATTTTGTCGCTAAACGGTGCTAAATACTGCTATTTGTGACTGTTTTTTGGTAACAATAGAGGAAGGGCAAATGGGCAGGTTTTCTCTTATCATTGAAGGCTATGGTATTAAAAAGTATTAAATGGCTCACAATAAACTGTGGCAGTTCAAACTAAGATGCCACAACTGCCACTTCCACAACTGCTACCCCAGTGGGACAATTTGCCTAGAGGAATCTGCACATCGAAATGCACTTCTTTAATTCCTAAATACCACGTAGATCACTTGGTTCCCTCCCGTAACTCCGACCCCAGTGGGTCAATCAAAGCAAACTCAACACTGAAGGAGGACATCCCTATGAAAATTTTTGTTCTGAATTTCAACCTTCTACGTGAAAAAAAAAATGTAGAAAATATGAAGGGGACTGACAGACGGACATGGTAAAAACAATAAGTGCTCCATTCTTCTGCTACTTATTAATCATAAGTAAATATAAAAATTTTTATAAAATTTTTCAAATAAAGGATAGTTACTTTCCGACCATTCCTCTTTCCGTTTTTTTTTATGTCTTTACTATTTAGTAAAAAACGTACCCTGGAGATGCGAAGCCATTATTAACAACGACGTCGTTTGGACTATACACATATAAAGTCCTATCTGGAGTTTCTCTTTTTATTTTTTCTTAGACAGCGAATATAAACATTTTTAAAATTATAGCGCACACTCTTTTCTTAGACAGACGGCATTTCTTCAGCGCGTTTTCCTGCAATTAGCATTCGCTAGCAACGCCCGTACGCAAAGCTCCTTCGCCCAAAGCCTTACCTGGTCAATCTCGCGTTCCGTCTATCACTGTCAAGTGCAGATCCTTAATTCTCATCACATAGTTTTCTTTGAAAGTCGGCAATCTCTGCAGCTTAGCTGCGCTATAGCACACGGACATTAGAAGATATCTATCTTAGTTGAGGGAGAGGGAAAAAAGGATTTATTATTCTCTAGCTGATTTGCCCGGCGTTGCTCGGTCTGTTTGTTTGTTGAAATTTTGCAATATCTGAATTTGAATATGAATAAGAACATATAAAAATTCTTAGAGTTATTAACTCATTAGGGAAAGTACCTTCACTTTTTCAGCAAAAGCTTGAACAGCTCCACGCCACAGAAGTCATCTATATACGTATTTAAGTTGCAAGGCTGATTCTTTAGACAGTTCGTTGATGTAAACTACTGCATCTATAAAATTCGTTTTGGTCTTAAATGAAAGGTCTTGGTCTGTAAATTTGTCAAATTTAGTTTTCCTCACCATTTTTACCATAAATAAGCGCTAATTTACAATTCAAAATTCCTTTAAGTGCATACGTAATAATAGGATAAAAACGGACACAGTTTTGCATTATTGTTGCACGTTTAACCATTGTTGGCGACGGATTGAAACGTCACCTGTCTATTGTCGTCTGAGCATCATCTATATATTTAAGTTGCAAGGCTGATTCTTTAGACAGTTCGTTGATGTAAACTACTGCATCTATAAAATTTGTTTTGGTCTTAAATGAAAGGTCTTGCTCTGTAGATTTGTCAAATTTAGTTTTCCTCTTCAATATTACGATTAATTAGCGCTTATTTACAATTGGAAATGCTTGCTCCGTCAAACCAAACAATCCTCTCCACAATGGCGTCACAAACAACAGCTTTGCTACCATTGCTGATCAAATCAACAACAATTACGTAAACAATTAACGACGACATAACAATAAACAACATTACAGGGAAAACAAGATGGAGATGGATTGTTGACCGTCAAGTTTTGACGGGATCTCTATAGTATTCTCTTATTTGTTTTAGAATATTTCTTACATCTCTCCAAAGATTTTAATAATAAAAGAAATAATAATGATTTTTTTTTATTTTATTACTTTTTATAACTAGCCGCTTTAAAAATTGAATCATTAATGCAAGCATCGTAGCTAACGAAAAAGACTGCCCCCTGATCTTCTTAGTCGAAGCAACAATGTAACCTTCACAGTTTTCATCCTGGATTTTAGCAATCACTGTTATTTCGTTTGTTGGAAAGAATGAAGGTTACTTTGTTGCTTGGACTAAGATGGTCAGGTGACTTTTTAGTACCGAGGCTTGTCTTCGTCGTCTACAGCATATATTAATTTCATCAACATACAAACACGACCAGCCGATAGTTGAAACAAGCACGACGGATTGATTGTTCACACATACAAGCAAACAAACACAAACCAAGTCTATTTCATATATATAGGTTATTTTTACTCTTCCCTCACCGCTTTGGGCCAACTTGAAACTTTCGGCACAAGTAAACCTTACTCTGAATCTAACCAACATAAGGTGCGAATATGAGCTCAATCGGATAAGTGATTCAAAAGTTTTAAGAACATTTACAGACGTACACAGCATTTTTATATATAAAGATATTCAGGATAAATAGAGATCAGATGCAAGCGAATGAACGAGTGGGAAACGGTGGAAAGCGTATAGTCGTGCGAGGCTACCGACATCCAGTGGCAAAAATCGCCAGTGGGCAAACAAACAAACAACAAACGGAAAATGAATTTTATATATAAGATTTATTTATTATAACTGTTATCTAACATCGTAACACGTGCTGGTTAGTACTCGCATGTGAGCATTGTTACTCATTAAGTTCTTGCATGTTATGTCAAACATTGAAACTAATCGTTGGAATACGATCAAATTTTAAAGGTATATATAGTTTTATGTACCCTATTATTCCTCCAAAATTCATTATTAACTTGTTGATCTTGGTTCATTTTTTTTTCTGTTCATATCTCAGTTAGCGTTCAAATTCGGACCCACATTGTATTAAAAGAAAATGTTCATTCTGGTCACCTCTGTTATTGCTTACAGTTATACAAACTTTTTCGGAATCACCCTGTATTTCTTTACTGTCCGAGGGAGTCTGCATAGCTCTGAGGAGGTCTGACGTTATCAAAAGAAATAAAGAAATTGCTTTCGAAAAAAATTATAAGAATGTTTGACATACATGCAAGAACGTGTTAATTAGATGTCGTTCGTAATCAAAATTTTTTTTTCTGTTTTTTTTATTTTTAAAAATTGACATAGAAGATAAAATTACAATTCTTACTTATATTTCTCATATTTGCTCCCATTCGTTTCAGGCATACTTAGAATCACTCTTTAAAAAGAATTTGACTTTTTAAACAAGAAAATTTTGCATTGTTCAGCAAAATACAAGATCATAAATTTAATCGTGTGCTAAACAGAGTTACCATGAAATGTAATTTATTTTAAACGGTCACTACAATCTTCATTAAAACGACTTCACTTTTCTAAGAGAGAAAAAAAAAACTGCACAGCTTGAAATTTAAAATTTATATATGACCAGGAAAAGGTTTATTTTAATTTATATTTATATTAGAAATTTTGCGAATCTGCTGATTATAATGGATAAGAGATAATTTATTTTCTTCCGGAACAAACGCACGCGGGGCATTTTCTGTTCTTGAGAATCAATGGCTGACAAGGCGAATGGCATTCTAAAATAGTATTATAGCAAGACTGACTTATTGTTTTCTTGCGAAAGCTGCTACAGTCACACTCTAGTCGTTCGAGGCTGTTGACGAAACAGCTACAAACAGACGGGCACTTGCTGCGACATTTGGCTACCATTAAGTCGTCGTCCGCCGTCCGCAAGCGGTTCAGCAGACCCAGCATTGGGCGATCTGTGGGGTCTGCAAATAATAATGCACACAGGTTAGTTGTTTAATTTTAAAGAAGTATAAAGGACAATTTTTTTAGGTGAATGCATGGATTTACATAATGTGGATAGGTTTTGTGTCTGCGTATGTGTTAAGGTAGATTTCTTTAGGGCTCTATCAATCTAGTACTGTGTGAATTACTGTTCCCTACAATATTAAAAACGCTGTAGGCAATAACATCACTAGTGTCCTGTATAATTTGCTTAAGTTTTCTAAGGTTGATCGTCGCTTTGAATAGAAAGACCAAATCTATTTAATATTTTCTCTCTCTCTCTCTATCTTTACAGTTATTTGATATACACCGTTAATTTAATGCTTGAATAGCTTACGCTTTAAATTAAATAATCGTAAAGAATGCAAATTACACTTAATTCATGTTTAAAGAAACCATAAATTTTCTTACATTGAACTTGAAGAGAGTTCATTCCAAATAAAACGAAGATGAGGATGACTTTTATAAGATTTATTAATAAAGCTTCCATTTGGATGAACGTTAAGAATCGCAATAAACAGAGAATGAAATTATAAATTTAACAGTAGAAACATTTCATTTGCATACTTTACGATTTTAAGGTAGCAAATTTTTCTTTTGTTTTGTAAGATAATTGTCATTTTAACTTCCATCTACGTTTTCAGTGCGGATTTCAACTGGAACATTGAAAATCATTGCTACGCTTATTTTAAAGCTTTTAGAATCGTCAGAAATAAGTGGTGGAACTTTCCAAAACATTGCGATGTGTCCAGTATCAATTTCCTTTCGACATTTTACTCCGTTCGCATTTAACCTGTATCATTTATCAGGTTCAAATGCCTTACATTTCACTTCTTCAATTGCTACATTCTTCGCATTAAATTTCATAATTCTACAATTCACCATTGTCATTCACCATTTTAAGATTTTGACATTTTATTCTTGATACAATAATACAAAGAAAAATCTCTTTAACCACAACAAAATAATACAAAATTACAATAAAAGCAAAAGGTAAAATCAAATACCTGAATACGTATTTCGTTATTTGATTTTACCTCTTGCTTTTGTTGTAATTTCTATATTAATTTGTTGTGGTTAAAGAGATTCTTCTTTGTACTGTATTATTTTATTATTATTATATCCACATTTTGTTTTTATTTTAATTTTATTATTGTTTCTATTAATAATGTTTCATCGATGCACACAATAGAAAAATTGTCAATAGAACATGAACAGTCAATAAAAGGGCAAGAAAGCATTATATTATGTACAGAGTGATCCAAAAGTCAGGAAAAACTTTAAAACTCAATAATTCGCACACGAACGCAGACAGAAAGATTCTGTTTGCACAGAAACGATTGAAATGATAACATTAACATTAATTAAATTAAAATTAATGCTAGAATTGCTCGGTTTAGACCAACAGATGGCGTTGTCAGTTACAGACACAAGTTTATGCAAATTTTTAGACTGTAAGATGCTGGATTAACTATCGGCTTACAAATGTTCAGTGTGTCGTCCGTCATTCAGCAACACAGCCGAGACACCACACTATTAACCGCATTAAGCAACATTTCTCTCTGTATGGAGACACATGTTGCCGGATGGAATCTTTCAATGTTGCCAATGATGTGGGTTGGTTGCGATACACTTTTGACTTCAGGTATCCCCATAGCCAAAAGTCACAAGCCGTCAGATAGGGCGATATTTATATTTATATAACTTTATCTAGCATTTACAGTATAGATCATAGAGTCAGAATTAATGTTAAAAAACCTCTTGCTTTTAATATAACTACGTGTTTGGACCTTTAAAAGATTTTAGTAATTATAAATATTAGTTTACAACAATTTCAACTTGGGCTTTTCTCATAATCTTGGGCGTTCTCTCTATTTTACAAGTGTTCCTTATCAATTTTACTTAAATTGGCCAATAAGTGTAGAAGCTACACTCTGGCCAACGAAAGATGAACTGGGCGCGTCCTGTTAAATTTCCGCTTTCAATTGTTGGATTTTGTTGCAAAGTAAAATTAACAATGTCTAACAATAAAAGTCGAAAATTTAATTGGAGACGCCCAGTTCATCTTTCGTTGGGCAAAGTTTAGTTTGTTTACTGTGAATGATAGCAAATATTCTAGGCGGCATTGTTTCGAGATGCTGAAGTTCTTTGTAGTCCAAAAATGCAATGGTAAAAGCTCCCGCAATTGTAATAGTAAAAATATATAAAATTGAATAATAATAAATGTTATTGCAGCTAAGCGTTTCGAAAACAAAACGTCTTCAGGCAAAAAACAAATGCATCTTTAGGCACAGTTCAATTTTTAATATTCCATCTTTCAAAATTATTTTTCTATTCGGACTATTCTTTCAAAAGTAAGTATTCAATCATTCTCTTCTTTCAAAAGTAAGTATTTCTCTTATCCGATCTAGTAAGTCGGATTCTTCCGATAATACAGCCCTGGACAAAATTATAGGACTAGATACAATGTTAAATACTGTCCTGTTTGAATAAACATTTTGAATGTAATACGATTAGTAAACATCATTCAGAAACATCATTATTGTCAGAAAAGAAATAATCATTGCAAACAAGTTAAATATACGGAATGGTTGTTTTTCGAAGTAGCTAATATCTAGTTTGTTTGTCACTTAAACCGCTGGTCATAGACTTAGCCAGTTTTTATGCAGAGTAATCTTTCAAAGGTATATCATCCCATGCGTGCTAGTTAGCTTCCAGAATTTTCCACGTGAGCCACATAACGAGATTCCAATCCTTCGCTATAGACTGTTAATTTTATATTGTTGTGTTTTTGTGAACTTCGCTTTAATAAATATTAATACTACACAACGCTAAATTCACATTGAAATACTTAAGATTTTAAAAATATACAGGATGTTCATAAAATGAGGGATAATAAGTACATAGAATGATTCTTCACATCAAAGTAAATAAAAAGTTCCTCATGCAAAATGTCTAAACTCAAAATTTTGTATGACATCGTTACGTCATTTATGAACTTTCTGTGCCAGCACTTCACATAATGAACTGCGTTATACACGAGAAAACGGTGGCAATTGTTGAGATTAAATGACGTTTTCCGCCAGCTTTGAGAAAATTTCGCGTGGTATTTAGACCCTTAAAAATTGGGTTTTTGACATTTTGTATGAGGAACTTTTTATTTACTTTGATGTGAAGAATCATGCTAGGTACTTATTATCCCTCATTTTATGAACACCCTGCATAGACTAAATTAAAACAAAAATTTAAACAGTCGAGTCACATTAATGTGACCACCTGTTATATATACGAAATAACCACCATGTGCAGCTCGGACAGTGGCTAGACAGGCTGGGAGAAACTCAGTGAGGTGCTGGAAAGTGTTCACGGGGATATTGAGCCATAGTGACTGCAGTTCGTTGACAGATATTGGAGAGTGCGAGGTGGAATATCCATGAAGCGAATAACACGATAGAGTTGATCCCATAGATGCTCGATTGGGTGTAAGTCGGGGGAATTTGGGGGACAAGGAAGTAGAGTAAAGTCTTTCTCGTGCTCTTCTAACCACTCACATACAGCTCCAGGTGTATGAGATGTCGCACTGTCGTGCTGGAAGATGAATCATGTCCAGGAAAAACAATGTTCATTATGGGTGTAAATGGCCTACAAGGATCGATACATACTTAAATCGATTCATATTGCCATCCACAATGATGAATGCACCCAGAGAATGTCACGAAAACATTCCCCAGACCATAATGCTGCCTCTGCCAGCATGTTGTCGTCCACAAACGGTTGAAGGGTATTTGTTTTTTGACGATTCTCGCCGTACGCACCAACCTCCATCCGTCCGATGGAGCTAAAAACGTGATTCGTTTTTAAAGGCAACCTTTTGCCAATCAGTGGATGTCTAGCGTCGCTATTGCTATGCAATTTCCAGCCTCTTCCGCAGATGCAGTCATTAGCATAGGTGCTGTCACCACCCGTCTGCTGCGGAGCCCCATACGTTCGCCGAACGATAATTCAGGACAGAGTTGCAGTAGCTCCCTAGTTATTTGGGCAGGAAGTTGCTCCACTGTAGCACGTCCATTCGTCGCAGTCGCCGTTCCCCTCTTATGTATGGCTCGTGGAGCACCACAATTTCCACGATGCTTATTTTCTATAGTGCCATTTTCCCATGTGCGGTACATCCTTTTACCGCAGCAGCACGCGAACAGTACTCAAACTTCGCAGCTTTTGAATTGCTGCCACTTTGGCCCGAAAGCCTATAATAATTCCTTTTTTGTACATCTGATAAATGGCTCCGTTTCTGCATTGCAACAATTAAAATGTTTTTCGAATGCCTACAACACACTGCATATCACAGATTATTATTATTAATCTGTGCTGTCTACAGGGTGAAAAATTAATTCCACTGTCAAACTTGGAGAGATAGTAGGGATAGTCGGAACAAACAACTTTTCTTTATATCAGTTTTGCGAGAAAAATTTATTTACCAACGCAGAACAGTTACAGCAGAACTCCAAGACAAGTGAGAACAGGACGCGTGGAAGAGGAGATACTGCAACGGTTTGCAGAGGATCTCTCAACAAGCCCCCGTGCAGTCGCACGTACTGTGAGGACCAGTCTGGAACGTCATGCATGTCAATGGACAACATCCATACCACGAATAGACTGTGCAGGCTTTGCGACCCAACGACTACCAACTACGTGTGCACTTTTCCGATTGGTAACTTCGGAATGTTGCCGTCAATCCCGCCTTTGGTGAACTTGTTTTGTTTTCTGATGAAGCACAGCTCACCAAGGATGGTCTCTTCAATTGCCACAACCGCCATGTGCGGAACGACACAAACACTTTGAACAATTGCTGTAACTATTCTGTGTTGGTAAATAAATTTTTCTCGCAAAACTGATATAAAGAAAAGTTGTTTGTTTCGACTATCCCTACTACCTCTCCAAGTTTGGCAGTGGAATTAACTTTCACCCTGTATGTTTCTCGAACTTACCCAATCTGCTGATGACACATCATTTATTGCCTCATTTATTTAGTGCCTTCTGCGATTGGTTATTTAGCGCTAACATCGTTAATGTGACTCAACTGTTTAAATTTTATTCACAGATGAAGAGAAATTTCTTATTCCTCTGTGATTTTATTAAAAGAAAATGCTAAAAATAATATAAATTTTATCCGTATATTTTTTCTTTATTTTTTTTTTGAAATGCCCATTCATCCATTTGATTTATTTTACAAGTTTAAAACATTAGCAAATACTTGTAAACATACGATTGAATCAGGGTGACAATTTAAATCTACAGGGTGTTGCTAAATTATCTCCCGTAATTTACATGTTTATTACTTAAAAACTATTACAGATTTTAACGTGATTTTTTTTATTCACAAAGAAAAACTCAAAAGGTTTCTTAGCATGCCTTAATAAATTTCAATGTGCCCCCCATTTATGGTGTGAAGCACGTCAAAGCGAAACACGATTTCCTCCCATGTTCGGGCTAGCATTTCAGGGGTGGTTTCAGCGATTGTTTCAATTATTCTGTTCTTGAAAGTTTCAATGTCATCAACCCGTTGGTCTTGTACACTTTGTCTTTCACATATCCCCAGAAGAAAAAAATCCATAGTGTTCGCATCGAGTGAGCGAGGGGGTTAAGGTATTGTTCCGTCCCTTCCAATCCATCGTCCTGGAAAGTTCGTATCAAGGCATTGGCTAACTTGTAGGGCCCAGTGAGGAGGTGCTCCATCTTGTTGGTAGACTATGTTGGGCTGCAGTTCTTCCACCAGTGGAATCAGGTAGTTCTACAGCACGTCTAGGTAAATTGCAGCGGTAATGGTGTCTTCAGCGAAAAAGAAAAGTCCGATTACTCGATCATGCATTAAACCGCACCAATCATTAAACTTTGGGCTGTCGCGTATATGCTCCTTTAGGACGTGGGGGTTTTGTGAGCCCCAAATGCGGCAGTTGTGTAAACACCACCTAGACAGAAGGCCTGCGCACAGAAACGTCATACATTGTTATATCACACTAAAGCGGCTATTGTTAATCGTATTTCTACAATAATAAGCCATAAATTTGACCGTTTGATGATGATGTAACAATGCATACAGTTTCTATGCGCCAGGCCTTCTGTCTAGGTGGTGTCGGTTTACTGCTCCGGAATTATGGAATGTTGCCTCATCAGAAAACAAAATGTCCTCAAGGAAGGTGGTATCATTGTCGATATTTTGGAGCCTATCCTCAGCGAACTTCTTGCGCTTCGGTTGGTCATCTGGCTTCAGTTCATGCATCATCCGGATTTTGTAGGGTGTAAGAAGACGGTCCTTCACTATTTTATGTACGGATGTCATTGGCAAATCCAGTTGACGAGCCGCTTGGCGAAGTAATTTATGGGGACTACGATCGAACGCCTTCCTGACCTTTTCTATTATCTGTGGTGTCGCTGAAGGTCTACCAGCACCCTTTTTGTGTAGCAGGCTGCCTGTGTTTAAAAATTTTTCATGCCATAGCTTAATTGACTTATGATTTGGAGGATCCTTTTTAGCACATTTTCGTAGAAAAGTGCTTATATGATCGGTTTGTCCAGCTGTCAGTCGTCTGTCTGTTTGTAGACACAATTCCAACAATGCATTGCGTTGCAATAGAGAGAGTGCCTGTAGTGAATTGCTGGAAGAGACGAATTATCCTTGCATTGGGGAAAACGCATGCTGAGAACTTCGGTTCGGCTCTGCGCGTGCTCTAAACATTAATGAGATGGTGCGCGTGCAGGATGCACGTGATTGACGATTATTGAAAAAGAAGATCGGTCTCTAAATCAAAAGAATTTTTTTATTCGTAGGGAGCTTATTATTTATTACGATAACTTGAAAACAAAATAACTTTTTCACACTCTGTTTTCACCAATCCATTTATATGGGACAGAGCACGAACAAGTTCGAACCTGAGATAGCCTGAATAGGTACGTGCTCTAATGGTACCATTATGATACCCTCTTAAAAATTTCCTATAACCAAATACACTACATGATCAAAGGAGTTGGGACACCCCTGTGAACACCTGGGGTGTTTCTCCTGGACTGGACTGGGCCCGCTCATCAAGGTGGACGGAAACCTCAATGCTGATGGCTACGGGACCATTCTGGATAACGGGGCACTTCGGTGACGGGCCGTTCCTCTTCCAGCACGACAATGCGCCTTGCCATAAAACAAGATCCATATCCGACTGGTTTGACGAGATGCGGGTTGAAGAACTGGATTGGCCCGCCCAGAGTCCTGATCTCAACCCCATCGAACATCTTTGGGACGAATTGGAACGACGTGTGAGATCCAGGATGGTTCGCCCTACATCTGTCCAGGAACTGACCACGACACTCCTCGAGGAATGGAGGTCAATACCTGTGGACACATACCGTAAACTGGTGGACAGTATGCCATGTAGGGTGGGCGCAGTGATAACAGCTCGGGGTGGTCCTACACACTACTGATTGAAGCTTTTTGCGGCTTTACGGTAGAGCAACAAGTGTCCCAACTCCTTTGATCATGTAGTGTATGACATTTAATATATCAAACAAATCGTCACGACGTGTCATGAACGAATATATTAGAGTAACTAACGATAGCAGATATTGGTCTAGTGACACGTGTACGTGTAAGGATGTCTCATGAATGCTAAGATGTGGTATGCAATATATCAAACAACTCGTGATAACGTGTCATGAGTGAATATGAGTAAATAATGATAGTGGAAATTGGTTTAGTAGCACGTGTCCTAATGGCACCAAATGGTATCATATGGTATTGTCGTAAATTTCGATGCTAAGATACGGGGTGTAATATATCAAACAACTCGTAACAACATGGCATGAGTAAATATAACGAGTAATTAATGGTAGTCGGAATTGTTTAGTGGTACATGTTTTAATGGTACTATATGTTACCTTTGGAAACTTCTTACGAATTGTCAGACCTATTGTTATCCATAGCTTATTGGTATCAGGAGCATATTGCTATTAGGCTTAATAGTATTGAAAACTAATTATTGTGAGACTTATTGCTAATTGGTAGAAGTTAATCGCTTGCTTCAGTAGTAGATGATAACGTAGAAACACGTTAGTAATTGAATATGAAAAGATAATAGATGCTTACACATAACGCTTCAGTAATTGAGGCTCACTTCGTTTAATGATATATTACATGCCCTAAGTTCATGTTCTTAATATAGTGCACGTGCTTGAAGGGGTCCACGAGAGCTCATCAAAAGTTGATATATCGCAGTTTAGTTCTTCCATTTTCACTTTATCCTGCAAACGATGACCGGCCGGACACATAAAAAGTACCAATTACGCTTGTATTCTTATATATAGCTTTAGCTAAAGCTCGTAATAGGGTTTCATTGACGTATTTTTTGGGGGTCATTTTCTTGGACGTAGCATTTCGAAAATCGAAAAGAATGTCATATTCGTCTTGTGCTCGTGATTCCCGTTCGAATGACATATTACATGCCTTATATTATCAATAAAAAAATTTAATGGGGGGGTTTGGGTCTCAATAGTCACGTGACTGTTAGACCGATTTCAATCACAAACTAATCAGGTGAGCTCAGGAAAGGTCTCTATCCAAGAGTGAAAACAGAATTTGAAAAAGTCAAAAGCATTCTTGAGTAATCGTCGGACATACAGACGGACAGACGGACAGACAGACACACAAACAGAGTGAAACCAATATATGCTTTTCAGCATATAACAAGAATATAACTCGTAAAACGATTTTCAAATATGCTGAAAAGAAGAACATAAAAATTTGTTGTTTAATATTACAGTAATATTTTAATACACAGCAATGACGAAAAATGCATGTAAATTTACGTATTCGATTGCAGCATTCACACGAATCTTTCCAAACACGCGCGAAATGAGAAATGAAATGCTCTAAATATTTTAAAACTACTAGGCCAATGTTCTTTCCACTGCTAGATTATTAGCAGAGAAAAATCATTGTTTCAAAGCATTGTCGGGAAAAATCTTTTAAGCATTCCAAGGAGCTTTAGCTGTGACGCAGATGTAATTTTAAATTTGAATATTTCACTTTTACTTGCACTTGGTTTAAATAAACAGTGGAAATACCTTTGATTCTATCCACATTCACATCATTTTTAAATATAAGCCTAACTTTAATTAGCCATTTTAACAATAGGCCTAACATTAATTAGCCATTTTTAACATTAGGCCTAACATTAATTAGCTATTTTAACTATATCGTATCCTCGTATATCTAAACTCATGTTTGTAAAAATTGCAACACCATGAAGGAATGACGCGATTTAGCTGCAATTTTCAGCCAATGCAAATTAAAGCGTGTTATGCACATGATTAAAATTTCAGAGTCACCACGCATGCATGGCCTGAGCAGAGCCCTCTGAACTGCTGCTGAAACAGTATAAATAGACGGCTGTAGCGGGACGTTGAAAATAGTTTATGGTTATCTGCTAGTGCTAAACGTTAGGTGAGAGGTAACGATGCTTCTTCGACGAAAAAGGGCGACATTTCAACAATTTACGCAGTTTGAACGGGGGAGAATCATCGGCCTTCGTGAAGGAGGATTTTCCTATCGTGTGCAATAGCAGCTCGTGTGCAGTGTAACGGCAGCACAGTGATGCGAGTTTGAAAGCAGTGGACCGACGAGAACCGGACAACTCTGAAATCCGGGAGTGGACGCTGAAAGGTGACGTCAACGCGCGATGATAGACACCTGGCCCGCATGGCGCTGACGGCCGTACAGCTTCCTCTAGACAGTCGGCAGCACATTAGTCCACTGCTACAGGTGTATCCCTGTCTGCTTCGTCAATTCGTCGATGTCTGCTGCACCATGGACTGCGTGCAAGGATTCCTTTATACAGTATCTCCCTGACGCAAGACCAATGGGCTCATGAACATAGATACTGGCGTTCAGTTTGGCAACAAGTGTTTTTTTTTCTCACTAGTCCCGCTTTAATCTGTGGTACCATGATGGCCGCTATGCCGGTGAACGCTATCTCCCGGAGTGCATTATCGCACGTCATAGTGGACGAACACCCGGAGTTCTGGTCTGGGGTGCGATTGCGTATCATGGACGATCTCAGCTACTACGAATTGTGGGTAATCTTAACAGCAATCGGTACATCAGTTACGTGCTAGAGCCTGGACCCGTTCCTTTCCTTCAAGGCATTCCTGGAGCGATCTTTCAATAGGATAACGCCCGCCTACATATTGCAAGGAATTTTAAGACTTCTTTTCAGCAGAAGACATACAGCTTCTTGTTTGGTCTGGTTATTCGCCGGATATGTCGCCTATTGGACATGTGTGGAATTTCGTTGGTCAACGTCTCGCTCGTGATCCTCATCCTACAGGTTCTACAGATGAACTTTGGGAACGCATATAAACAGTATGGAATGCTCTTCCCCAGGCAGACATTCAAAACCTGTTTGACTCCATACCACGTCGTATAGCAGCACTTATTGCAGCGTGTGGTGGCTACACGAAATACTGATTTTGGACATGAGTTTATTTTTATTATCCAGTCTCAAAACTGGATTTATCTATCTTTTTTATTCCTCTTTTACCTTTTTCGTTGTCGAGGATGTTATATAACCGTTGGATATATCTGAAATTTAGTTTTGTTGAGAAAATAAAGTTTAGTTTTATTCCCAGCCTTTATCGACTTCCATTTCTTCTATGACAAGGTCGTTTGTGGTCGTAGTGCAGAGTAGTGAACTTTATATTTTTAATCATCCAAAATTTATTAATACGCTCGCATTTAGGATTTCTTATTGGAAAATTACGAGATATACTTGGGGGAAAATAAGAAAATTTAGTTTCAAAGCCTCCGGTACATCCCCGTGATCAGGTAAAATGTGCTTCGGTTTTATCCAAGAGCATATAAGGTCCTTATGTGCTCTTGGTGGTACAGTACGAGTTAGCATTGATAGCAGATGGAATTTGGCGGAATGAGGATGGAATTTCAGCAGCTAGACCTGTGGCGCTATGCTACATCATACACGCCATTTTCACTGCTGTTGCTGATTAACTGTAAGCTATTATTATTTTAGTAGTAGGCTTTGGTTGCATTAACCGACGGAGCCTACGTGTGCTGCTATCTACCGGCAAAACATGCGCGCTTAATTTAAAATTGTATTCAGTATTTCGACGTTTGCGAATTATTGATGTACCATAGTAAAAGTCATTATAAATTCTTTTATATAGAAGTCGTATGGTATTTTTTTTTACATTTTTGATTTGTTTGTCGATTACTATTAATGATCAATCCAAAATGGAACCAAAGACATGAATACGATCATTACTGGATTTTTTTTTCACGCTCCAATTTCATGCTTCAAGGCCCAAAAATGGCTTTCTTCTTCTTGATGAGATTCAGGCAGCTGTTTTCCGTTAAATTTGTTGTCCATCTTCAAATTCTCGACGTATATGAAACACAATAACACAGCTGTTCACTGTAGTGAAAATATCTATTATATGCTTGCGATAATTTGAATGTGTCTGTTTAGTATCGTCTTCGAAAACCAAAATTTTTTAAGAATCTCAATTGCACTGACAATTGTATTGCTAGAATAAATGACTAGATATTATGAGGCACACTCAACGATTACTCGAACATCTGTAAGACGCAATGGGGGTGGGGGTTAATGAGTGCTGGAGAAAGAGGAGCGAGAATAAAATCAAGTCGGAAAATTCATTTTAAGTGTAAGGTTAAGTTTAGAAGTTTGAAGAGGTCAGATATGAAAATTTTAACTTATATGACAGAATTTTCCTCCCTTGGTCCATCGATCAATGTCACCCTTCGGAGTGGGTGAAGAATGTCATGTTCACCCTCCGTTCAGGCAGAGTTAATCTGCGACCTTTGTGTGGACACATTCTCTGGCGACTGGCGATAAGAAAAGTGCAAGAGAAGTCAAGAGTTTGAAACTCAAATGGTAGACGGAGGCGAATTTTTTCCCTCTTATACGATGGCGTTCACGTGTTCCGAAATTAATGAACCCCTTGTAAATATCATGGCGCATTTAAAATTATATCGGCAATTATTCATTTTTTTTTTGCATTTGAGAACAGCCTTTTGAGAACAGCTTTGCTTAATTTTTAAGAATATAATAATTGCATCAGAGTACGTTTAGGTTTTTGAAACTGTAAAAATTTATATAATGCAAAGCATTTTTAAATTTATAAAGTTTAAAATATAAAAAGTTTTACAGTCTCTCCTCAAGAATAATTTGCTTTTAATAGCGTCTTTCTTTTGTGTAACTTTAGTTAGTTGGCAAACATTTATCTTTAATATCCATATTAGACAATTATAATTTACATTTAAATCATTCAATAATATTGAGTACACTAGTTATAGTATGAAAAATAATCTTTTATAATATTTCTGAAATACGAAAGTAACAAATAATAAAATACAAATGATTTCAATAATAATTCAAAAATAAAAATACAAAACATACGGGTAAACAACTAAGTGTAGCTGAAACTACACGTCTTTATCTACTTTTCCACATAAGCACCTTGACGATTTATGTATTTATCCCAATGCTGCACCAGTTTCAGAATATCCCGCTTATAGAATTCATCCAATGGCCTACTGCAGATTTGAGTTCCTCGTCAATCTCAAACATCTGACCACCCAGAAATCTCTTCATGGGAACAAAGAGGTGGTAATGAAGGCGTTAAGTCCGGACTCTAGGCCGAGTGGTCCAGAACTACCTCTTTCTGGTCGACTATCCTGTATAGCACACCGCAATCTAGTCAACGCTTCAAAATAGGAGGTTGATGGTTGACCCACGAGGCAGGAAGTTTGCGAGTAGGATGCCTTGCATATTTCAAAAACTGTAAACATAATCTTCCGAGATGAAGGAGAAACTTTGAATTTTTGAGAACCGGAGAATCTGGATGTTTCCACACCATCCTCATATCCTGTGACAATACCATTCAGAAACGCATTTTCGTCCTGATTGTACTGCTGCAGATGTAGCAAACTGCACGTCCTTCTGTTGCCGGTCTGTTCTGGTGTCAGACTTTTTGGAATCTAACGCAAACAGACTTTGCCGTATCCAAGCTTTCATGCACCATATCCCATGCAGATCCATAGGATATGTGAAGCGTTTCACTCACTTTTTCAAGGAAATGTGACAGTTTTCTCTGATTGTGTTGTTAATGTCCTCGATATTGGCTGATGTTGCAGCTGACGCAGGCCGCCCAGAGCGCCGTTTATCAGAAAGGCTAACTTTTCCTTCCAGAAACATTGTACACCATTTGCACACATTGGAATAGTCCAGATAGTCGACACCGTAAACCTCTACCACTTCCCCATGAATTTCAGCGGGTTTCTTACCTTTTGGGAAAAGAAACCTTATAACAGATCGCTGTTCTTCCTCTGTAGACCATGTATAGCGGCGGCCATTTGTAAAACGATTGGTAGCATGTTGTGCGCGTGCGCAGGAACAATTCTTCTTATGCAATGTCTATGCATTTACTCAGCCTTATTTTGGCTGTTAATTTTACACAACGATTATATTTCAGCCGTTAAAAAATAAATGTCATTACTTTCTGATATCCCCTTGTATAATCATTTCTTTTAAATTATTCTGACCTTTATAAATATTTATCAAGTAAATCACCTCAGATGGACACAAACAAACAGACATTGTTAATTTTTCTAAAAAATGTTCGTGTTATACCGATACCTCCTAGAAAGAAAGCATGCGCACTGAAACGTCATACATTGTTACATCATCGTAAGAAGTTATTGTTAATTGTGTTTCTACTAATAATAAGCCCTAAATTATGACTTCTTATCGTCATATAACAATGTATGAAATATCAGTGCGCAGGCTTTCTTTCTACGTGTTGGCTATACCCATAATACAGAGAGTTGAGTACGTTACAACTAACCGATATACATATGCAAATTCTCCAGCCACGTAGTTGACAGGGCTACGCGGTCGTGAGGAGCTATAAAAGGGACATCGCTTCATCATTCTTAATCGTTGCACAAACGCTAGTTGCGAGAATGCCGCCAAACATCGATGGACATTGGGAAGGATATAGAAATGCACTTTCTGACGCGAAGCGGTCCTATTCTATGATTATAAAACATTGCAAATCCAGGAGTCTCACCATTTCGAAGGCAGGAATCTGTAACTTACTAAATAAAAACAGAAAAACCGCAATACCAGCAAAGTTGGACGAACCTGGCCCCTCAAAACAACGATCCTCTCTAAGCAGAACACCGGAGGTTGTAGCCAAAGTCAAGCGTCTCATCTCTGCAGAAAAATCCCAAAACTCAAAGGGCTGGCGCAAATAATGTGGAATATCACAGTCAACTGTACGCAACATAATCCACAAAAATCTCCCACTGGTATGGGTGCATCAGGTTAAAGCTGCGAGTCATACGTCCAAGTCAACGGTTGCCCATTTGCCCACTTTCACTGCTACGCTCGCCAAAACATAACCAAGGAAAGTACGCCTTGTGAACCCTGTTAAACCAACCAGAGGATAAAAGGGGGTCCTTCTTCGTAAGACGATAAAATGGGTTGTAAATTTACGATGAGACGAGGAAGAACTAGAAGATAAATGTCTATGAAGTCCAGAATATGACAGAGCGTACGATACCTGTTCGAATTCCTTACAGTGAATGAGTGTTTCAGTATGCCAGCAATCAGTGGGTTCTTCATCTTCAATGAGAGTTCTACTGAGTTCATCAGAGATGAAATAATTACGCAAGCTTAAGATGAAAAAAAAAGTTTTAGAAAGAATTTGCCTTAGTCTTTTGGTATTTAGTGTGGTGAATCCGGATCTGCTTTTAGATTCTTTCTATCACGTCACGTTTCCAAGTTATGGACATAATGATTGCAATATTAAAGAATGTGTGTAGAGAAAAGCAGCTGTAATGGCTGTAATCATATTTTTGGGCCACAAGGAAATTTATCAGGCCCTAAAACTCTGAATAATTTAAAATGTTTCATTGAAAAACAAGAATTTTATCAGTGAGAGAAAAAACATTTATCAAGTTAAATAACGTGTCTTATTTAAGCGGTCTTATTTTACGTGAGGTCAGATAAAAATTCAGCACAAAAAGCATAAAAATCAGCTCTTAACGTTAAAAAAGTTTTTAAAAGTAATTTTTGTTGGCCTGTTATTGGCAACTCTTCTACCAAGTTGAGTGATGGTCTTTAGGGTAACATTTTAAAAGATGTTGTATAGCCATTTCAAGAATACTTGTACCCAAGCTGCATAATATCTAGACTATCGAACAGAAGACTTGGGACGGAAGCAGCACTTCCACAAACCTAAACTTGCCTCAATAGATACAACAGGAAATACACTGAGATACGTAGGGTTCTCCACAAAACGCAAGTCGAAAATAAGATTGACGATTGTCAGCCTAAAAAACAAAGACAAAAAAGAAGCAATAACAGGGCAAAGAAATATATCACATTATCCGATAATTCCGGAAGGAAACTTTGTTAATGTTGTCAAAGTTATCATCGAGAACGCGCCTCGACTTCAGATACTCATGTGGCGCTTCATATCTACCAATGCTTCAAAATACCCGTCGATAGGTCATTGCTATAACACTGCATTTTCTCCAGCATATTCTTCAGGAGGTGTTGGACGAATTTGCCAATGTGCATCATTTCAAAATCGCTGTGGAGGAACTGATTTTCCGCAGTTCTCTGTCTGTAGACCGTTTCCCTATATCAGTAGAGAAACTCGCATGACTAAAAAGTAAAATGCTCTGCACGTGCTCACACTGACTTACGAACTTTTGAGCTTTGACCTTTCCTTGAAGGTGGGACAAAAATGCTAACGCTTTTGAAATTCCATTTCAGAAATAAAAAAATTTAATAAAAACCTCTTTTTTGACGCTTTGGAAGAAAAAAAGGAAAAAAAAAAAAGCATGAAGGAAAAAAAATCTGACACAAAAAGTTTGTTTTGTAAAGGGACCTACTTTTTAAAGAGGTCACTTGAATTTTACTACCGATATAGGGAAACTGACTATAGTTGGGCAATTGTTCTTAGAATCAATTGTTGGGAAATTCTGAAACTACTGAATCTCGCGCCATCTATCAGGTCATTTAAAAAGTTCTTGCGTCTTGTGATGCGGTTTGCAATCACATAACTTAAGACCTTCAACTTCTTTATCAAAATAATTCCCCTCACAATCAATAACATGTCTCCAATGTGTAAATCCCTTCTCTTTGGAGATGAAAAAGTTTTGCAGCTGTTTCGAGCGCATGACGATTTCTAAACTGTCGTGTGCGCATATGATTATCCAATGATCTAAACAGGTGATAATCTGTGAGAGAGATATCAGATAAGTACGGAGGATGAGGCAAAGTTTCCCACCCAACCTGCATTATCTTTGAACGGGACTGTAAAACTGTGTGTGATCTTGTATTGTCCTATAGCAATAGGGGCTTTTGCGATTTACCAGTGCTGATTATTGTTGTAGGAGATTCTGCTGAGCCCACTGGAGATACACGTGCTGTGATTGACCCTGCTCTAAGACCTCAAAGTGCATTATTCCAACTGCTGTTCAGAAAACAGTTAGCAATCACTTTCTTTGGGTGTAGGTTCTGGTTTGAGATTGTTCTATGAGTTTCCCTGGTGATGACCATTGGTTGGAGTGATGAATATTATTGTAGAGGATCCATTTTTCATCGCATGTATTGATTCGATCCAGCAGTGGTTCTCTGTGATGACGTTGGAGCAAGAAAAAGAAAGTGATCAGGCGTTGCACTTTATTCGTTACTGACAGCTCATGGGGGACCTATTTATCCAGTTTTTGACTTTTCCCTTTATGCAAAGATGATTATGTACAGTTCTCTATGTCACAGAGAGTTAGTTGTCTGGTTAATTCATGAGAGTTTGACGTGGATTAGCTTCAATTCAGATACACATTCAGTGTATCTTCATCAACGTTCCAGATTCATCACGATACCGGAATTTCAAAACTGAGCTTTTATTGGTAACAAGGCATCCTGTCAATGCACATTTCGGCATGCACCAGTTGCATTATGATCCAGTTTGAATTCAAGCAGCAATGTTGCTCGAATTTCGACTTAATGTTGCTTAGTTAAAACTTGACCAATGCTGACTTTGGTTGGCGTAAAAGGTCGAAAGGGAGCTTCCCAGAAAGCACAATTCATTACGGAGAAGCTATCTTTCTATCTTTTTCTTATTTTTTTTACGCAGCGTTATCCAGCCTTTGTCTTAAATCTCTTGATGGCCTAAATCTCCTTATTAGATTGAATACATACCAACAAGTAAAAATGTACTCAAAACACGAGGATAGTGATCAACTATAATTTAGATACAGTATTGTAGTTCACAAACGGTCACTTGGGCAAAAAAGTATCTAATTAACTTTCTTCACAGATTAAAGCTACAAAATGCACGGCTAGAGAGGGAAAAAGCAATAACTTATTCCAGTTGTAATAAGGCTAGTGCTACGCTTGCCAAATGGACTATCAGCCAAATCACTGAGGTCCTTAACCACAGTCACGAAAGGGGCACGCGCCCAAATTCGAAAAAAGTCCTGGATAAGGATAAATAACAGTTTCCATTTAATTCAATTTCGTCTCTAGATGACTATGGGACTAATAAGTGCGTTCCGTGGGAGTCCCATAAAAGAAGATAATTACACAGGAAAAAGATAAATCTAAGTAATTTTCTAAATTAGATTTTTTTTAATATTACATATATATTTCCAATAAAAAGTTATCCCAGAAATGTATTAACATAAATTAAGAAACTTAAAACGAGAGGAGATCTCGAAAAAGACCTTGAGACGGCAGAAGAATTAGGAAGTAAGCATTCATTATCGATATAAACGTATTTAAGTTCGAAGAAGCTAGCGATGATTTAAACTATGAAATAAAAGCTGTTTCACCTGGAGTTGAAACGACAACCCAAGTCAGAGAAGTTGACGTGGTTGCCAAAGAAAAAAAAAAAAAAGATCGGCCTCGGTGGCTCAGTGTGTTGCGTGATCGCCTCTAATGCCCGAGTACGCGGGTTCGATCCCGGCCGAGGACGACGAGGATTTTTCAGGGGGAAATCCTGAGATCACGCACTTCCTTCGGAAGGGAAGTAAAGCCGTTGGTCCCGTGTAGTCGTTTGCCGGCTGCACGTTAAAGAACCCTTGCGAGGCAAAATTTGCGGCCCCTATAACGCCGTCCTGAAATGACCATAGCAGTTGAAAAGGACGTTAATACCAAACCAAAAGGTTGCCAAAAACGGTTTAAATTATGAGAAGCTGCAAGGAAAAACGACATTGAAGCCAAAGATACGAGAAATTTTTTAATGCCAAAAGAAGGTAAATTCAGATATTTTTCCTCACATTTGTTTAATTGTAAATGTAATATGGCCATAATCAGTTAATTCGATGGAGTCCATCTTTGTCCCTCATTTAATGTATAATGACAAAAAGACAAGTTGTCAACGTACCGTTTCAGCGTATCGCTCCAATTCACCATAAGTAATAAACTTTTTCTCTCGGATATTTGTTTTGTAAAAAAGTCCTGAAATTACTAGTTGAATAGTATGACAATAGTACTCAAAAGTAACTTTGTTATATTTGCAACAAATTCTGATTCATTTTAAAAATATTATAGTGTTATTTCGATCATTTTTAAATTCTACAACCCCTGGCAGAAAACATTAGATCACTCAAGGCTCTATGGAAAACGACATCATTTCAACGAGTAAAAACACCAAATTATTTACAGCTATTCTACACAATTCATTATATGATGAAAAGCATATATAGGTGAAAAGGATATATTGGTTTCGCTCTGTTTGTGTGTTTGTCTGTCTGTCCGTCTGTATGTCCGGCGATTACACGAGAATGCTTTAACTTTTTCAAATTCTGTTTTCGCTTTTCGATAGAGACCCTTCCTGAGCTCACCTGATTAATTTGTCATTGAAATCGGTCGAATAGTCACGTGACTATTGAGACCCAAACCCGCCATTAAATTTTTTTATTGGAAAAATAAGAAGTGTATTATGTCATTCCAACGGAAGTCGCGAGCACAAGGCGAATATGACATTCCTTTCGATCTTCGAAATGCTACGTCCGAGAACATGATCCCCAAAGAGTACTTCAATGACTCCTTAGTACGAGCTTTAGTTAAAGTTATATATCGTGTGATCCAAAAGTGTGTTACATTTTTTTTACTTTGTTGACGACATTTTCAGTGTTTGCTTTCCAGCAATTCATTGCTTTCGTAAGAATCACGAGGCACGCGCAAACATTTTTTGTGAGAATTCGAGCGTGGGTGAAAAATGTGAAATGTACAGATGAAAGAGAAGGAATGGACGAATTGTACGGACATTTAACAACACGCCTCTTCTTGTGTATTATGGTAGTTGACATAACATTACAGCAGTCGCCGCACTACACACTCTGCTTGATGTGGTCTTGCTTGTAGTGGAGAATGATAACTCTGTGGTTAAGTAAGAATTGATTTATCACTGCTCTCTGTGCAACAATACAGTAGGAAATCACAGAGCCATCTGGTGTTGTGGAAGTTGTCGTATCTGAAGTCTAAATCAAAAATTTCGAAAAAATTGGCAACAAAACGACCAGCTTCGCAGATTCTGTAATGATGTCTTTAACATCACTGAAAATATTTTCCTCACATTCACCATCATTGTTTATGTATTTTTGCCAGCGACAAACATATTGTACATGAGAAATGTCAGTTCATGCTTGCTTCAACGTCAGTGGATTCTCAAACGCCAATTAAGAAACCGTTGTATGAGTGTCCAAAACAAGGTTTAAAGCATCACTTACACCATATCATAAAAACCCGGTGGCAAGAGCACTGGAGCATAGGCTTTACAATTCTCGAGTCCGTCGGGTTCGGTTTTGAGTCTTGCCGTGGATATGGATGTTTTAGTTATCCCATTAATGCGAAAAGATAATAGTCATGTGGAATTGTTTCAGGAGTGAGTTAAGATATTAGATACGTGAAATGGCGCAACTGAAACAAAGCATGTTTTCTACATTACTCGTAATCCTGTTCTCAAACCAAGCACAAAAAGTCATTTTGATCATTTTTTATGTTGGCTGATGCAATCATTATGTCAGCAGCAATTGTATTGCATCAGATTTTAGAATCCTGTCCGATCGACGTAGTGTACATTAGTTGATGCAATCATTATGTTACGAGCTAGAGTATTTCATCAGACTTTAGAAAATATGAAATATGGAGGCTTTGCAATACATTATTGATGAATATTTATTTCACCAACCGGTTTCGCCATTCCCGGCTTCGTCAAAGTGATGGAATGAATCTACGAGGATGGATCCAAAAAAGAAAAGGTTACAAGCAACAACATTTGAAAAGGTTTGGTTGGTTTGTTTGGTATTAACGTCCTTTTCAACTGCCATGGTCATTTCAGGACGGCGTTATAGGGGCCGCAAATTTTGCCTCGCAAGGGTTCTTTAACGTGCAGCCGGCAAATGACTACACGGGACCAACGGCTTTACTTCCCTTCCGAAGGAAGTGCGTGATCTCAGGATTTACCCCTGAAAAATCCTCGTCGTCCTCGGCCGGGAATCGAACCCGCGTACTCGGGCATCAGAGGCGATCACGCAACCGCTGAGCCACCGAGGCCGATACATTTGAAAAGTAATTATTGTGGAGAGAATATTTTTTCCCCAGAGTGGAGACAGATGGCGCTAGTTGTCTTACAGCGGTTGTGCGGATAGTTAGTGTCAGTTCACAGAGGCGTCAGGGCGATTGAAATGGCAAGACGTTTAGAAAAGTGGTCTCGCTTAGAGGAGCGAGCCGTGATTCATTTCTTATGGGCAAAGAATGTGTCAAGGTTACGTGAAACCATCCAACGCAAACGCCTTGGCATGTTGAGTGATGGTATCGTCCTCCTGCATGACAATGCCAGGCCTGATACTGTTCGCCAAACTCAAGAATTGCTGCAAAAGTTCAAGTGGGAAGTCTGGAGCCACCCGGGATACAGCCCAGATTCGGCACCCAGTGACTATTTCTTTTTTTCCGAAATTGAAGGAACACTTATCTGGAACAAGGTTCTCTTCAGACAGTGATGTGAAAACAGCTGCCGAAAACTGGCTCAATGGGCAGGGAATTGATTTCTACCAAGCCGGGTTAAACAAGTTGGTCCTGCGTTCAGATAAATGCCTAAACAGATTTGGTGATTGTGTGAAAAAGTGATCGGCAAGTATGCCTCTTAATTCCCTTTTGTATTTTCTGTCTATTTTAATAAATAATTTTTCATTGTCCTTGTAACCTTTATTTTGGATCCATCCCCGTAGAAACCTGATTCTAGAAACCTGACCAGAAGTGATTCGAGAAGGATATGACACCTAGGAAACGTACGAAGATCGTAACTCTGCACGAAAACGCAGCTAAGGCGTATCGAGAGTTTGCTCCAGTGATTGGTGTGAATTTAGCAGCTGTCAGCCGTGTCATCAAGTTGAAGCAGGAAACCGGATCCGTTTCTCCTAAACGTAAAGGAAAGTGGTCGTAAGAAGAAAACACTTTCCTAGAGATGACGCTTACCTGCCTCGACAAAGCTAAAAGGATCCTGCAAGACTTGAAATTGTTTGTTTCAATTAGTTTGTAAAAGGTTGTAGAGGTTGACGCGCCCAAAATACCAAACAAATTAACTAACCAACGACTATATCATGAGCAGAAATGTTTATAATCTCAGATTAAACTGCAGTAGAGGAAAACTTTCAATACCTTTTATGCGCCATCCTTTAGTTTTAATTGTGATTAATGTTATATGACGACGGACAGGACAAGTGGTTTTTAGTTAAGTGTAATTCTTATATAATTGCCAGAAATTGTACTCATGATATAGTCGTTGGCTACTTTATATCCTCATAAAGTAAGATTAAAAACCAACACAATTATTAAGCTAATGAATATTTAAAGCTTAGAAAAGGTTAGTAACTGGTGAAAAATTGATTACAGAGATAGTGAGCAAAAATAATAGACGCTCCATTAACTGTGCAGATCTAACAATTATTTTAACAAGAATTATGTTAACGCCATCTGATCCATCCATACAGTTGCAGTTACGATGAAAATAATTTCCTATTCAAAACCAGCGTTCGCTATGGCAATTAAAATAGCAAATTTTGAAAATCCATTTTGTCATTTGAACAATTATTTATATCACATCTATGTAATAGCGTTAAATACATGTAAACAAGAAGAAATAAATTGAATTTCACTCGATGTTGTGAAATATGTTGATTCGTGTAGGTCAATAAAAACTTAAATGCCGTCATTCTTCATTAAAACTGTATACTGTTTAAAATGAAAGCTAAATAATTAATTTTTTAATTATTTCATCAAATATACGAGGTAAACATAATTAAACCATCAGTCATTAAATTATTTTCGCACGGGCTCAGCTAATATAATTAAATATAATTTTTGCTCTTCTTATTAGTTAAAAAAAAATGAGGTGAGGTCACCACACAACTTTCTTATACGTAAATGTCCTGGTCCAAATACAGAAAAAAATTAAACAACTGTCTAAAATGGCTACTTCCGATAGAAATTTTGAAAAAGTTTTTGAATAAAAGTTACTTCAAATTAGCTTCTAAACACTTTGGTGTAGATTCCAAATTTTCCTATACCATCTTATTTCGCCTATACTAGCAATAAACTAGATTTTGATAAGAGTAAAACTGGTACTTCCGGTTGGAATTTTGAAAAAATTCGTTAACAAAAGTTGTTTAAAATTGTAATTGTAACACTTTTTAATCCTCTCAAAATTTTCATAAACGCAATGGTTAACGAGATATTTCAAAATTTATATTTTGGCGCTGGAGTAAGCTGATACTTCCGGTTCACCGATTCCACTGGAAACTAATCTGACCTCCCGAGGAAGACTATAATCTTAAGTTTAAAGTTTGGTCTCGATAGCTTTAGCCGTTTGGACGCTATCGTGGATACATACACACACAGACTGACAGACACACAGACATTTTCCAAAAATCACTTTTTCGTAATCTAGGTACCTGAAAACGTGAAGATCAGTGAAAATCTCGAGATCGAAATTTTTCTTGATTACAATAAATTCTTATACGTAGTAAAAAGCATGAGTGATTGTTAAAGAAAAGTTTATTGATCGATAGGTTCATTTGACTAGAACCTCAAATCTATCAAATTTTATGAAGAGGCGTTATATACACTGAGTGGCCAGTTTATTAGGAACACCATTACTGTGTTGCGCCACCCCTAGCAGCAATAACAGCACGAATTCGCCGTGGCATGGATTCAATTAGCCGCTGGAAGCATTGTTCCGTGATGTTTGTCCATGCGGATGCAACAGCTGCTCCCAGTTGATGCTTATTGGATGGTGGTGGATCCATGCCTCGAATAACCCGTTCCAGCTCATCCCAAAGATGTTCAATTGGGTTCACATCCGGGGACTGTGGTGGCCAGAGGTAAGTTGAATTGAAAGGCTCGGGGCAATAAGGACGTAACCCACAGGAAGAAGTTCTTACTAAATGTAATAATTACTGCTTGTGAAATCCATTTAAAGTATGTATTAAAGCAA
The DNA here is from genome assembly GCA_023313115.1 of Rhysida immarginata. Taxonomy (NCBI): domain Eukaryota; kingdom Metazoa; phylum Arthropoda; class Chilopoda; order Scolopendromorpha; family Scolopendridae; genus Rhysida; species Rhysida immarginata. Next base: position 3,707,311 of record JAHWFO010017185.1, read on the forward strand.
TTGCATAAGTAAACTCTAATCAGAGTAAAGCAAACCACCAACCATACAGATTTACAGAATTTTTAAAAATATAACATCACTTTTCTCAAAAAATTCATCCTGTGGGTTAGGTCCTTATTGTCCCGAGCCCTTCAATTCATTATAGTGCTCCTGGAACCATTCCATGACGATACGAGCCTTGTGGCATGGAGCATTGAAGTATTGAACCTGGTCGGCAACAATGTTCAGGTAGCCCTGACCATTAAGGCGTTGTTCTGCAGGTATCAGCGGGCCAAGAGTATGCCAGGAAAACATTCCCCAGATCATTACAAAGCTTCCACCAGCCTGAACAGTGGAAATCAGACAGGGTGGTTCCATCGCTTCGTGCTGTTGTCTCCAAATTCTTCGTCGGCCATCTGCATGGTGCAATAGGAAACGGGATTCATCCGACCAGCAGACCTTCTTCCAGTCGTCGACAGTCCAGTGTTGGTAATCATGGGCAAATTGGAGACTTTTTTTGCGGTTTTGGATGGAGATCAAAGGTGCTCGTCGGCTGTTGTAGCCTATTCTTGCCAATGTACGGTGTTTAGTGCGTTCAAAGATGTTATTCTGCGGTTCAATGTTGTACTCCACGGTTAGTTGACGAGTCGTGACGTTTCTATTCGCACGAACAAGCATTCCCATCCTACGCTCACCCCTTGGATCGACGAGTCGTTTGCGACAACAGGCTTGGTACCGACTGTCACGTGACCAACTGATACGTAGTAATTGCTATGCCAACGGATTTGCATAGCCATGTGTATTCCTAATAGACTGAACACTCAATATTTGTGTCAACCTCATTTAAATTGTTCAAGTCCTATAAAGACAGTAATAAATTATAATTGTCGTTAAAACTCCAACATAAGTTAAGATATTACGATGTAAGAATAAATGAATGACTCTTTTGCCACAACAATGAAAAAATAGAAAAATACAGCCTTATACTGGAAGATCTTTTCGGAAGCGATTGCTACCATCGTTCAGCAGTCCAGGAGTCCCCTAGTTCGAAAACCGACGAGTGAACTGTTCAGCAATCGAACTAGGGGACTCCTGGACTGCTGAACGATGGTAGCAATCGCTT
>JAHWFO010017185.1:3708812-3786203 GCA_023313115.1 Rhysida immarginata
GCTACCATCGTTCAGCAGTCCAGGAGTCCCCTAGTTCGAAAACCGACGAGTGAACTGTTCAGCAATCGAACTAGGGGACTCCTGGACTGCTGAACGATGGTAGCAATCGCTTCCGAAAAGATCTTCCAGTATAAGGTTGTATTTTTCTATTTTTTCATTGTTGTGGCAAAAGAGTCATTCATTTATTCTTACATCACATTTATCTACATAAATTTTAGTTCTTACTTAAGATATTACATGAAAAAATGGAAGGAAAAATGGTATCCCAATTGGTAGAGGCGATGAGCTGGATGGTCGTGATCCGTAGTTCGAATACAGGTTGCGGAATTTTTCCTTCCGTTTCTTTCGTGTAATATCTTTATCTTATGTTGGAGCATTAACTCTAGTTCTAATTTATTAATTACTTTCTTATGAGATTTCATCAGCTTGCTTGGTTTGGAAAGGAGGAATGGCCGATCTGTTAGTCATGTGCCTGCCTTATGATAGGGCATCCACGTTGACTTCCTTGTAGTCTTTAGGACATTTGGAGATAGTCTTGTTGTGCTGTGTCCGCGGTGGCCCAGTTGGATTTCCTGGTCCCTGGTTCGAATCTAGTCGCGGGATTTTTCGTTCCATTATTTTTCATATAATATCTTTATCCCTTGGAGGCGTTATATCAATAATTACTGAAATTAAAACTGGTTCCTTTTATGGGGATATAAAAACAAAGAAAAAATGTAAAATGTACCACATTTAAAAAAATTCACAATAAACAGTCTTTCAGTAATTAACTTTTTAAACGCATAATAAACAAGAATGATTTTACCGCCAAAGCGGATAAAGGGAGCACATTTTCTATTTATAGCATCGTACATGGATATATAGAATTAACCAACATTTTAAAACACTTGAGAGTAAATAAATAAATATGAAAACTAAATTGTAAATTACTATTTAAATAGGCTAACGTATAGAGAGAATTTAAAAGAATAAACTTGAAGAATGAAAAGTAAATGGAGAGTGAAGTTATTCCTCATACACTTAAAAAAATAAAAGTTCTTTAATTTGTAAGAATTCTCACATAATGTTAAACGAAGTGAGCCTCAATTGCTGAAGCGTTATGTGTAAGCATCTATTAGATTTTCATATGAAATTACTAAACTCTTATTGAAGCAAGCGTTTAACTACTAATAAATTAATTAGTAATGAGTTTTAAATACCATTAAGCCTAAGAGTACTATACTCTTGATTCAAATAAGCTATGGATAACAAAAGATCTAATAACGCGTAAGGAGTTGGTTGATATATTACACGCCATATCTTAGCATTAAAAGTTCTATAAATTCTGTATTGTACCATTAGGGCACGTGCTACAAAACCAATTGCCACTATCATTATTTACTCGTGATAGTCACTCATGGCACGTTGTTACGAGTCGTTTGATTTTTTACATGCCATATCTTAGCATTGAAAGTTCCAAGGTTACCATATGGTACCATAGGGCACCATTAGGGCACGTGCTACTAAACCAATAACTATTATCATTATTTACACGTGATATTCACTCATGGCACGTTATTACGAGTCGTTTGATCTATTACATGCCATATCTTAGCATTGAAATTACCAATTGTACCATATGGTTCCATAGGGCACCATTAGGGCACGTGCTAGTAAACCAATAACCATTATCATTATTTTCTCGTGATATTCACTCATTACATGTTGTTACGAGTCGTTTGATATATAACATGCCATATCTTAGAATTGAAAGTTCCAATGGTTCCATAGGGCACCATTAAGGCACGTGCTAGTAAACCAATAACCATTATTATTTTCTCGTGATATTCACTCATTACATGTTGTTACGAGTCGTTTGATATATTACATGCCATGTGTTAGAATTGAAACTTCCAATGGTACCATATCATGCCATAGGGCACCATTAGGGCACGTGCTACTAAACCAATAACCATTATCATTATTTTCTCGTGATATTCAGTCATGGCACCTTGTTACGAGTCGTTTGATATATTACATGCCATATCTTAGCATTGGAAGTTCCAATGGTTTCATAGGGCACCATTAGGGCACGTGCTACTAAACCAATAACAATTATCATTATTTTCTCATGATATTCACTCATTACATGTTGTTACGAGTCGTTTGATATATTACATGCCATATCTTAGCATTGAAAGTTCCAATGGTTCCATAGGGCACCATTAGGGCACGTGCTAGTAAACCAATAACCATTATCATTATTTTCTCGTGATATTCACTCATAACATGTTGTTACGAGTCGTTTGATATTATACATGCCATATCTTAGCATTGAAAGTTCCAAGGTTACCATATGGTATCATAGGGCACCATTAGGGCACGTGCTACTAAACCAATAACCATTATCATTATTTTCTCGTGATATTCAGTCATGGCACCTTGTTACGAGTCGTTTGATATATTACATGCCATATCTTAGCATTGGAAGTTCCAATGGTTTCATAGGGCACCATTAGGGCACGTGCTACTAAACCAATAACAATTATCATTATTTTCTCATGATATTCACACATTACATGTTGTTACGAGTCGTTTGATATATTACATGCCATGTGTTAGAATTGAAACTTCCAATGGTTTCATAGGGCACCATTAAGGCACGTGCTACTAAACTGTTAACCATTATCATTATATTCTCGTGATAGTCACTCATGGCACGTTGTTACGAGTCGTTTGATATATTACATGCCATATCTTAGCATTGAAAGTTCCAATGGTTTCATAGGGCACCATTAGGGCACGTGCTACTAAACTGATAACCATTATCATTATTTTCTCGTGACAGTCACTCATGGCACGTTATTACGAGTGGTTTGATATATTAATGCCATATCCTAGCATTGAAAGTTCCAATGGTACCACTTGGTACCATTAAAACACGTACTACTAAACAATTCAGACATCACTATATACCGTTATATTCATTCATGAGACATCCTTGCACGTACACGTGCCATTAGACCGATACTTGCCATCACTAGTTACTCTTTTATATTCGTTCATGATATTTTGTGACAATTTGTTTGATATATTACTTGCCATATCTTGTTATAGGAAATGTTTAAGAGGGTATCATAATGGTACTATTTAAGCACGTGCTATTAGAGCACGTACTTATTCCTGCTATCTCACGTTCGTACTTCTGCGTACTCTGTCCCATTTTAATGGATTGGTGAAAACAGACTGTGAAAAAGTTAATTCGTTTTCAAGTTATCGTAATAAATGCTAAGCTCCCTAGGAATAAAAAAATTCTCTTGATTTAGGGAGCGAACTGCCCTTTTAATAATCGTCAAACACGTGCATCCTGCACGCACACCATCTCATTAATGTTTAGAGCACGCGCAGAACCGAACCCATGTTCTCAACACGCGTTTTACCAAATGCGAGGATAATTCGTTTCTTCCAGCAATTCAAGACATGATTGAATGAATTGTAAGATTGCAATACATGCAATTCAATACATGCAACGCAATGAATTGTGGGATTGTCTACAGACGGACGGACGGACGGACGGACGGACGGACGGACGGACGGACAGCTGGACAAACCGATCACATAAGCACATTTCTATATATAGAAAATGTGCTAAAAATGGTGCCATAGTCATTTGAATAAAACAGCCTTTAATACATACACGAATATCTCGGCTGATATATTTATAATGAAATGAAATAAAAAAATTTTAATCCAAATTCGCAGCGATGAATTGTCAAATAAAAATGTCGTCTAACGAAGGTTGAAAACGGTAGTAAAAGGACCTTGGATTTTCATGACACCGCCATCGAACAAACCTCCCCGTGAGAACACTCCAGCATTTGTACACCCGGCGAGACCACCGAGGCGATTGTTAAAGAAGTTCTTGCCTGCCGTGGTTATGTCTTTCTTCTCGGAGTTTTTCTTTTTTTAAAGGTAGAAATCCTTTTCATCCCTTCTGTATTGCTCGAAGAGAGTGCTAAAACACTGACCGCACTTTTCTCTTTCAATTACGATCATGAAGCGAAATAAACATGGCGAGGAGAAGGAAGAAGAAGGTTGTGCGGTAGGGGGAGAGGGTTGAGAGAGAGGAGGAGATGGAGGAGGAGGAGGAAATAAACAACCTCTCAATTACGAGGCGTGTCTCCGGCAAGGCCTAAGCCCAGTGCCGGCCGACTCAGCCAATCTCCCTTTGCTTTTACAATCTCTCGAGGCTCGTGTAATTGAGGTGTCAACGGGTGTCTGCTCTCTTTCATGGACCCTAGACTCGCTTCTACGCGGTATCACTGCCCGCTTGAAGAGCTCCTTTTATTACTTTTCCGTTTTTTTTCTCTCCCTCCTCTTCCGCCTTCTCCTTTTCGCCGTCTATCTGCACGCATTACACGCTGATCTCGGATTATATTTCACGTCGGCTGCCAAGACCGAGTTTTGCTTTTCTTCAATTTGGCAACCGACTTGGAGTGAGTAGTAAAAGGAGGAAGGGCAGGGGTTCAAGATACACGAATCACGGGACGGAAAAAGGAAAACGAACCCACTATTCTGCCATCATCCCATAGAGCAAAAGGTTTAAACGAAGATCTTCATGAAAGGTTCTCTTTCGTTCTTCTCGCTCATTTAATCAGCAGGCCTTCAGCTTTGTTCCTCTTGCTCACTTCCTAACCCTAAACATCACTGCGAAAACAAAAAGAACCAAAGTTCTTGAAAGTGCACATTTGTGAAGCTTTATCATTGATTAAGACAAAATAGTTTGGTTTCACTTTTTTTTTATTATATTAAATTCACAGTTGATTAGGATTTAATTAAGTTTACTAATTAACTGGAATAAAAAAGTAATATGGATGAAGAGGTTGAGTTTATAATAAAAGAAAGTTGGTACTTGTATCATTGTTAAAATGTTCTTGAACATGATCGTAACCATGAAGAACTCATTTAACCCAGAGCTCATCCACGAAGTTAGGTTGTTGGAAGATGATGGAATAGACATTTTTCAGGACTTTGACTTATTTTTCTAAGAATTTTCTTTACACATGAACAAAAAGTTTGGTTTGGTTTGGTTTGGTTTGTTTGGTATTAACGTCCTTTTCAACTGCCATGGTCATTTCAGGACGGCGTTATAGGGGCCACAAATTTTGCCTCGCAAGGGTTCTTTAACGTGCAGCCGGCAAACGACTACACGGGACCAACGGCTTTACTTCCCTTCCGAAGGAAGTGCGTGATCTCAGGATTTTCCCCCTGAAAAAATCCTCGTCGTCCTCGGCCGGGGTCGAACCCGCGTCCTCGGGCATCAGAGGAGACCACGCAACCCCTGAGCCACCGAGGCCGATACAAAAAGTTTGAAAAGAACATAACTAGTAATAAATGCTTGCGTCTTCTCAAACGCAATGTTTAAAATTTAGCTTAAAAATCTAAACTGTTCAAAAGCTTGAGGAGGCATGGCTCCCAACTGCATGTACTAAACATCCGTCTATGATTCGAACTCAGACCAAATATATTTTTCTTCAAATTTTCTACTATTAGGAAGTACACAATGATCAATGAATTGGAAACATCTGTTTAGTATTTTATTGGACCCTCTTTGGCCCGAAGTATAACATGTAAAGGGGTTGGCAGAAAATCGCAATTGTTTTAGTTTTATTCATATTGGTTTCAACTGGCTGCCATTTTTTTGTATAACTTCTTCATCTCGGCTTCGATAGGACAAATTTTCAATATTGACTTATTATAAGGTGTTGAAGTACTTGTAAGTCAATGAAAAGCCAGGCGTTCACCAGATATTCCCTTATTTCTCGCCAGTTTGTTGAAGATGTTCCAAATCTTGTTCCAATATGTCTTAAACAAATGTAGGAATTATCTTCCTGATCGCTGAACCACTACTGAACCAACTGGGAAGACAGCATAATCGTCCATGAAAGTCGTCAAATCGGCAGCGTTGTTTAGATAGCCCGTTGAACGATCCTTTCTGCTCACAATGACACCACTAGAAACATTGAGTTTCTTGATGAGACCTGCTGGTCCCATTGCTTCATGGAGCTCCTGCCAAATCCTCTGTCTAGCATCGACACCAAACTTCTATCGTGATGCGTCAGACTACATAATTTCTTCCAGTCGTCACGTGTTCGACATTTCAGACACCACTGTGGAAGAACTTCTCTGCTCTCTTCCCATAGGTCTACTTCAATTCTCGGCGCATGGTTTTATCAGATGTTTATTCATTTAAATAGATGTCCTGTTTCTCCTTAGAGCAGTCTCGCTTATGAGCGTTTGTCTTTGAGTCACAGTTGCACTTTTTATTGAAAGACTTTTGTGGATCATTTTTCCAACGGTTGAATACCTTTCGAGAATCCCGTCATCGCCGTTGTTTCAATAGTGGCTTTAGATAGACGAGCACTAAAAATAGTCCCTTTTCGTAGTCAGTTAGGTCATTCTTTTTCACCATGCTAATCAACTCCATAAATAGGAGATAAATACACGCTTGAATAACATGGCCTCAACCTATTATGCATAAAAACGGATTAAAACACAGTAACATGTGTTTCAGAGATATTTCTAATTCATTGGCCAGAGTGTTTACAATTCATTACTTGGCGAAATACAGTGAGCAAAAAAAAAAAAAAAAAAATCCGTCCACCAACTTACGTAAATATAAAAACGTTAAAATAAAACAAGTCAATTAATTTTGAATGGAAATTTTATCATTTTCTAAGTATTTAAACTATGTGACATCAAATCTTGGGTAGAGAGTTATTGTAATAAATGAGGAAAAGTGAAAATACAGTACAACCCCTGGCAAAAAATGATAGAATAAGCAGATCTTACGTTGATAATTTTAAAACGTTTATTTTTTGTATTGAAATAAATGTTTCAAATCGAAAATAAAAATTACATTCAACAAAATTAAGGCTGCATATTTCTTCAGGAAAAAAATCGTAATTGTCTGTAACAATAGGGTTGAGGAAAAAAAATCTTATGGTTACTCTGTCAAGACAAAGAACTGCGAAAAATCTGCCTTAAAATGAGAAGAAGTTCATCCAGACAGCGAAATTGGGAGTAGAGAAAACATCACGCTGTTCGGAATAGGTTAGCCAAAATGGGTTTCAAGTTTTGCGAATCTAAAACAACCTATGATGACAAAGAAACACCAAAAACAGCGCTTGAGATGGCCCAAAAATATGTAAAATGGACTACAGACGCACAATTAAATTCCCTGATTACGTCATGATTTGGGGTTGTATTTGTTGTAGAGGAGCTGGAAAACTGTGTATGCAAAAGTATAGAAGTCGGAGCATTTTCTTATTCCCGTATTGAGCAGCACTTCGGAGATGAGGATGTGATTTATCAAGATGATAATGCATCATCACATCGAACTAGAGATGTCAAGGAGCTTCTTCGTTCAAGAAACATAAAAACTTGACGATGGCCTGCCAACAGCCCTGACATAAACCCAATAGAGACACTTTGGGGAAAAGTTAAATCTTCAGTAAATGATTTCAAACCAACAACAAAGAATAAATTAAAAATAGCCATTTTTTACGATTTGGGACAACATCGATGCGGAATATTGCAACAATCTTGTTAGTTCAATGCCGGATCGCCTTAAAGCTGTAATCAAAGTCAAAGGGAGGGTCCAACAAAGTACTGAAGTATCAGATTCACGATTTATTTTAAATATTATTGCTTTTTTAATTTGTTCCGTTTCTTTTTTTCCAGAACATGTTATGTTCCATTATTTTTTTTCCAAGGAGGAGTAACCAACAAGATTAGTTCAATACAAAAAAAATAAACCTTGTAAAGTTATCAACGTAAGCTCTGCTTGTTCCATCATTTTTTGCCAGAGGGTTGTAGATGATAAGACACCTTGTAATAGCAGAGCCAGAAATTTATCCGTCCAGTTAAGTACTCTAAGCCAAAAATATTATCTATTATAAAAAATTAACTAATCACATTCACAACAGATTATTTTTCGGTATGGATAATGAACGAAGTGAAACGTTGCAGAAAAATAAGTAAATAAAGGAACATTCACATGATTTGAGGGCTAGAATCATAGATGGACTAAAGGATAGGAAAAAGTCAGCGTGTAATTGCCAAGGAACTCCAAATTCCGCTCTCATCAGTCCAATATATCATCCAAATTATCACTCAACAAGAGAAATCACAAATAAAATTGGAAGATGCAGAAGAGAAGAATATCAGAACGGGAAGACAGAGAAAATGTAAAACGCATTAAAAAAGGTAGTGAAAAATCAGCTGTAGAATTGTGTGCAGAAGTGAAAAATGATCTAAACATATCAATTATTCTCAAACCATTTGAAAGAGGTTGCATGAAGCCGGGCTTAAAGTGGGCACATAAGCCCTGCGTCAGTAAGTGTAAAATCGAGTGAGACGCCTGAATTGGATAAAAGAGTATTTAAACAAACACAAAAATATTTGAGCAAAAATTGTGTGGTCAGATGAAAACAAATTTAACTTATTTGGCTCAGTTGGCTGTAACAAAGTTTGGAGAAATCTGATGAAGCTTATAGATTGGAGTATTTGTCTATAAACTTAACAAAGCTTCATTGATTTAAAACCAACTGTGAAGCATGGAGGAGGAAGGTGTCATGGTATGGGGCTGCATGCCAGGTTAGATAACATCTAGGCATCGACTGTGCATAGATTCTACTAAAGGATTTGTGGGTTTTTTTCATGGAGATCCAAAGGTGGTCCCACTAAATACTAAAAATTAAGTTTTGATTGTACATCTGCCCAAATATTTAAGCGGACGAATAATATTTGTGACACAAAAATGTCATACAATCCTATTTTGTTTTAAAGTATATCGTATCAATTGAAACCATAAGTTCAGGTTATTATTCAGAAAGTTATAATTTTTCAGACACTAATATGTACAATTAAACTTGAATAATCTGAATAAGTCACTTAGTGTTAGTCATTTCATTCACTTGCAAACTGGTGGACGGATAATTTTTTTGCTCACTGTACATGTAGCTGCGCCTTTTTCAAACTTAGCAAAGAACAGTGGACAACGTAGGTGGGTTTATTTTCCCTTAAATAGTACTTGATTGTATGCTCTTCTCTGTTACTTTGTGGGCTCTACGTATTCTTAATACATTAATATCGGTATCGTAAATCATACATTGAAATTTCAAGCCAGTTTTATTAAAGTGGATCTTATTTTAACTAATGAAATTTAAACGATAAACGAGATTGAAATAAACGATAAACTTCATGAAATTGGATGCATTATTTATTTATTTATTTATTTATTTATTTATTTATTTATTTATTTATTTACAATACAATATAATAAACCCTATCCGGAGCCTAAATGGCCATAGTCGACTTGTAAGGTCTCTGGAGGGTAAAATAGACGTATAAGAATAAATAATAGAAAGTTACAGTAAATTTAGCTATAATAATTTGGTAGCGCATATAAATTGTTGTATTAGATACATCAGGAGTAAGTTAAATTAAAATATTTTCAAATAGTAACCACCATATAGTATTAAATTGGTAAAAAATAAAGTTATTTAGGGTTGGGATTAGAGGGAAGATGAGTGGTTGAATGTATTAAGAAAGGGCTTTAAAAGAAGCAGGGGTTGGAGCAAGATATAAAGAATACAGGTAGCGCCGTCCGAGAGAAAAACTGACTGTCGCCCCATCTGGTGTTGGTAATTGGAATATTGCCAGCTTCATGACGTCACAAGGTCCAATCTTTAAAACCTATTACATAGCAAAATGCCATAATGCGCGATTCTCACTTGCAATAATACAAAATATAATACAAAAGATAAGAATGCTTCCTTTTTTCATTTCCCCAAAGATCCAAATTTAATTAAAAAATGCTTAATATCATGCAAATTGGATAAAAATATTTGTACCACAACTGCAGTGATTTACTCTAATCATTTTAAAGATGACGATTATGAAGACAAATATCTAGGCCTATGTCAACTCATGAATCGAAGACCACGTCTAATGAAATCTGCGATTCTGAGGTAGGAGGCTATACGAATTCAATCAGAGAATATACGCACTCATTGTTTTCATGATCGTCGTCTTTAAAATGGTTAGATAACTACAAGCAAGAACGGATGAATGGGAGGGGGGGGGGGTGTGAAGCAAGTGAATGTTCTTCCGTTCTTGCTACAAGTGAATGTAAGAGCAAATTGGCTAGGTATTGTAAATATGTAGTTGACGCAAAATTTACAACTGATGATCTTTATTTTAACCTAACCTAAAGAATCCTTAATATCCCATGATTTAGTGGTAAGTGTTAGTTAGGTAAGAGGATATACGAATTCATTGTTTTCATAATCGTCATCTTTAACCTTCGAGTAGACGCGATGATTTCACTCTCTCGAGCAGTCGCGCTGTTGTATTTTTTACAACATTTGATATTTTACCTTTTTTATTAGCTTAACCTATTAAATAATGATTAACTATGTTTTCTATTGAAAATCTGAATGAAAATGAGAAGAAATGTAAACAAAATTATTTTAATAAAAGGGAACAAGATGAAAATAAAATCAAAACTTTTACAATATAGATTGTCCTGTTTGGTTCAGCTCACCCAGATTCATTGTCACTCTCTTCCAAATCACTGCCAAAATAATCATCCTCCTGCAAATCCTCTTAAAGAATTTGTTCGATATCATTTATGCTCAAACCATGTGACATGTTGAATGAGGAAAAATTTTTAAAAATACACAAGAAAACCATAAAGGGCAAATTTTACAGTGTCACGAGTAGGCACATGTTGTAAAAAGTACAACGCCGATCGACGCTCACTGTTTCAATTCTGACCTGCTGCGAAACGGAAAGGGGCAAGATCATTTGACTTTGAGTTTGGCATGCAAGTAGTCAGAAAAAAGAAAAGATGCAGGAGCCATAATCCCTACTATAAAAAAATATTCGCTAGGAACAAAAGAATGCCGGTGTTGTAAATTTTACATCAGCGCGCTTCCCGGTGGGTTAAAATGGTTAGAACAAATCACTGCTGTTGTGGTACAAATATTTTTATCCAATTTGCAAGATATTAACCATTTTTTAATTGAATTTGAATCTTTGGGGAAAATGGAAAAAGTAAACAATTTTATCTTTTGTATTAAATTTTATATAATTGTAAGTGGGAATTGCGCATGATGGTATTTGTTGCGTAAAAGCATTATTCCCCATAATAATTTTTAAACATTGGTCCTTGTGACGTCATGAAGCTGGCAATATTCCAATTACCAACACCAGATGGGACGACAGTCAGTTTTCCTCTCGGACGGCGCTACCTGTATTCTTTATACCTTGGGTTGGAGCTTGCTGCAGATGTTCAGGTACGCGGGCCCACCAATTTATATCAGCAACAAAAACACAGTTGTTTTGATAATTTCGACGGACCAATGGGCATCTTATTGAGGAAGCAAATCGGGTGGAGTAGGTGTGAAAATCTTGCTGATAATGTATTGTTGGGGATTAGATACGATTAAATGTCCATTAACAATTTTAAATATAAACGTTAGTAATTGTTGGATATATATTTGAAAAATAGTTAATATTTTACAGCATCCAAAGTAGGGCGATACTTGAGATCGTATTGGGAGTTTCAGTAGAATTCTATTAAATCTTTTTTGGATGCGTAGGATTTTTGCTAAGTTAGATTTGGAAGTAGAGCCCCAGAATAGTATTCCATAGCAGATAGTTGCATGTATCCGTGTACTGTATAATAGCAATAATATTCTAGATGGAAGGTAGTGATGTTGCGAGATTATGCCAAGTCTTAGATATTTCATTTATATGATTGTTCCACTAACAAGGGAATCCCTCGAACATGTGGGTCACAGATTTTCACCAAATTGAAATATGTTACTCAATTGAAGCTACAATAGATGCTTGCAAAATAAGAGAGTGCGAAATTTTGTTTCTTTCAAAATAAACCGCGAAAACGAAAAAATTTGAGCACACATAGTCATACAAGAACTCCATTGTTAAAGCGGTGTATGTGTATTAATGCAATTATGTATTAATGCTTAACGGAACTTTTTTCTTCCACTACTCAGCAATAAGCACGAATCCACTTCACATCAAATCAATGGAAATAGACAGCAGCAGACGAAAATGGATTCTAAACAAACTATTCTTAGTTTTTAAAAATAGATTATTACAATTAGCTAATTGCCTTCCGGTAAAAAAATATGTAGAGTAATTAAGAACCATTTCCTTAATTTATTATTTCATTTTATTAAGTAATTCGGTAATCAAACACGGGGCTGGCTTCATGTGCAACGTCGAGTAATACATTGCGTTGGTGAGGGGGTATGTATCGCGGTGCTTTATAATTTTAATTAAAAATAGTATTCATGGACGCTTACCTCATCTTATAAATTATTTCGAGGCGAATAATTAATAATAGTGCTCTAACTGTAATTCTTTGGCGACCGCCGCTAACGACTTTGCTTACTCTATAACCGCCATGAATGTTGAACTCTGCGCACTTCCGGAGCGCTTCACTGCCGCGCAACGCTATCGCTTCCACGGTGTGCTTGCGCGCAAAAAAAAAAGACTATGTGGGGTTCCCTTGTAAGTGAAAAAAAAACAAACTTTCTTAAGTATTTTCTTTCATAAAGATGAGTTTGTAGCCCGTTTATTAATTAATAAAAAATTAATTTCTTATTTATTATATCTTTGAAAACTTTGATAGCAATCGTAGCATTATTGATGGTGTTAGCGGTCCTAGATCGTAAACCTTCACTGCCAGTCACATGTGACGAGACTGAAGTCAAAAAATCTTATCTTGCTTTTATATAAATAAATAAATAAATAAATAATAAATAAATATTGTGATGATTTAATTAATTAATTTACTTTATTTTATTTATTCAATTGCTTAATTTATTTATTTTTTGTATATTCTCATCATTGCTATCTTGAGAGGTTTATTATTTCCTATCGACTCGTATTTGCAATCATTTTATAAATTCATTCTTTAATTTTCATTTCTATGAAATGACCTTTCCTATTAACACCTAATAAGCCACGAAAAATATAACGAGGAAAATAATTTTCTTTCTCTTTGTCTTTAGCTGTCTTAAAATTCACGCAATAATTGTTATTGATAATGATCACTGAATAATGATAGAATTCGTTGAATATTTTAGACGTAGCTCGAAATATTGAACGAAATTTTTTGACTTCTGGAACGGACGACAACTTTCCCATATAAAAATAAGGAAACTAAATTTGTGATGTACGAAAGAGTTTTCGATTTACGAGGCGATTTCCAAGAATGCATTAAGCTCGTAAAAGCGACGAGCGAATACCAGACCAAAGTGCCTAAACGTTTATCTTAATGGATTGCATTTGAAAATAAAACTTGCTGCCAGAATAATCGGAATAAGACGGTTATTTGTGTATTTATTTAAAGACAAACTATTATTTGAATTGTAGTTCTTAAAGTATGATCAAACCTTTTATTACTTCTTATAAGATCAGCTCTTTAGAAAATTGTCCAAATTCTCTGTTATTTAACTTTTATTCGTTTCTACCAGAGATGTCGTGTAAACTCTCTATGTCTTTCCCACGTTTTCTTTTCTCCTCTTAGCAGACTTGTCGTGAGTTGGGCAGAGTAAGAAAAGGAGACGACTGGTCATCAGAGAAGAACGTGCAAACGCTTTATGTCCCTCTCTCTGCCCGGGGTCCTATCAAAGACAATAGGCCCTCGAGCCGTTCTCATTGTAATCAAATCTTTAATCAACAGTAGAAACTCTGCCAAAACAACCCAAAGGAGACCAAGGAGACCTGCACAGCCACGGGCAATCGATTCCATCTCGGTGCTAGCAACCCACAATCTCACAGCCAATCTTCACTTGACGCCTACATGTTTTGAAATGTTACCTCTCGCCTTATCTCAGAACAATTGGAATTTCAGAAAAGTAACTTCTATAGGGTTCATCCCACTGTAATGTAATAACGTTTATTATAAGATTATTATACTCAATAAATAAATATAACCTTTATCACATTTTGAATACGCAATGGCTTATCATAATATGGATTTCTATTAAGGAATGTGGATGTATATTAAATATGACTTTTTTAATATTAAACAAAAATGTTATTGGAAGATTGGTTTCAATGGTTCTTACCATTATTATTGCAGTCTCGTAGCCGAACCGTCGGGAGTAATAGTGAGTTTTAGTCCGAACCATATGGATTGCATTATAGATACTTACATGGATGAGCATAAATTTATAGCTGCGAATCATGTGGTCATAAAAACATGACTGTCCGCAAATGTCGCATCGTTGGTTACACGCTCATTAGCCGGCTGCACTCTAGAGGATCGAAATATCTGTCGATAATTGAACGTGACACAGAAGCCTCTCTAATTGCTATTCAGATTTGGAAACATTTCTAGCATGTTAATGTACAAGCACATGCTATAATGGTTCGACTGATTATTTTCATAAAGTGTATTGTTTAGCTTGCCCAGGCAGGAAGGCAAAATTAATAGGAAGGTATGTTACCCGCGCTGTGCTGTTCGAATATTTGATGCGATGGATGTAGGTAGCAACAGTGTATACGCTGAGACCAAGAGAAATATCACTCCATGTGCTCAGTTGACACGAGACTTCACTCTAGTATAGGAGACTGCTTTTCCAAGAGCCACTGTCATGAGTACGTTCATACGTTTGGAACGGCTGAAACAGGGTGAACGATTAATGCCCCACAATGCTGTGCAACCATAGAGGCGCTCCACAAAGCCATCGAAAGCCGACACCCAGAAAAAATATCCCGTGTCATTGTCCTCTTCAGGAGAATACCATGCTTTACGTGCCGCTCGCAACAGTGAACATCCTGCTACGAATCCACTGGGAAGTCCTTGTCCTCTTTCCATATCGTCCAGATCTTTTTCATCTTTGGACCATTGAAAAGGCTTTAAAAGTGTTTCACCTCCGATCAAAAGTTCCGTGCTGCGGTGGTGGAATGCTTTCGGCTGACCCACCGATTTTTTGCGGAAGGTATACAGAATCTTGTTAACCGTTGGATCGCTGCATGAAAATCACGGATGACTACGTGTCGGCACAACCGCTCGACCAGAGCTGGGAACCTATCATAAGTGTATTGCTACACAACAATTTAGCATGTTCCTGAAGAAAAATATTTCTCTTACACCTCGCACTGCAATATTTGATTTTCTGTATTGTTTCCTTGGCCATAGTGCATATCTCTCCTTTACTACCATTTCCAGTCCAATAGGAGCTGCTTCAGATGCCGCAGGTTGGAAAGTTCTTTTGTAGTACGCGATCAGATAATTCAGTTATCTTTGAGAAATGTGATCCTGAACCATGCTCCTTCTCAGTGCGTCCCAATTTTCTAGAATGGGGGCTAGCCTATCCGTTTGTTTACGAACATCTCTGATCTCTGCGCCATCGAATCTAAGTTACAGATGTCAACACTCACAGTGCTCTGAAAATGTCCCTTCCGATGCAAAATTTTTGTAACATCTTCATTTCCGGATTTAGACACTCCAAACAAATACAATAGAAACTCTCAGTCCCTTCTTGTCTAGGTCCTTCGTGTAGGCAGGATAAGGTTGTTTGCACAGGTCACAAAAACAAGTTCAATAGGAGCAGCTTGAGCATCCGCCCTACAGCCCGGACATGTCGCCCTGCAACTTCCATCTGTTTGGTCCGCTAAAAAACCATCTCAAAGGGAAGCGCTTCAACTCGGACGACGAACTGAAGGACACACAAGTGGAGAACTGGCTGCTATCAGAGCCACAGCAATTCTGGGAAACAGTGGCATAGTTGTGTTCAGGCCTATGGTGATTACTTTGAATAAAGAATTCGATAATACCCACAGTGTCGTTTCGTACCTTTTCATTTGAACACCCCTCGTACAAAGATTGCCCAGTAAATAATGCATGTCATATTTTTTTTCTGTCAAGATGAGCTAGATTAGTCATGTCATGACTAAGACTGGAATATGCCACCTCTGTAGCCAGCCCTACAAGGAAGTTAGAATATCTGCTTCATGCGCAGTAAACGGCAAAATCAGCAAGATTCGTAGCAAATAGCCGGCTGTGATTGAATTCTCATTAGCGGAGAAGAAGAGTGTGTCCGAGATACACGGGCGTTCGCAAAACTTGTAGGAGGACAAGCTGTTAGCAACCGAAGCATCGTTGGTCTCTGGGCATCACGAATTCTGGTCAGCGAAACAAACACTCTATCGATACATTGAAACCCTGGAGAAGAGGCAATTACGAAAATGACTGGACCGATGCTTCCTTTTCTACCCACCGTTTTATTTATTCGGGCCAGCAAAAGATGCAAATCCGTGAAAAAAAATTTCGCTAGTGACGAAGACATCGTCGCATCAGTGAAGCGATGGCTGTGCATTCAGGACACGGAGGTTCGGAACCGGAATGAGCAAGCGTACAATAAAATTGTGGTTTCTGTGGAAATGGCTGCAAGCCTCCTGTCCTACGTTTTACTCCTCAAAGACCATCCATGCGAGATATAAACTTGGAATACATATTTTTAATTTCGGTTGGCGTAAGGCCGTCCAACATTACTGGACTATAGCTCCAGTATTCAACTACAGGGTGATCAGAAAAAACTCTCATTGATAAAGAAATTAATAAAACAAAAACTATGTTAGATAGATACAGGGTCGCGACCGATGTTTCATATACTTAAAATGGCGAAGTTTAGTTTACAAGATCAACGTGTAATAATTCGTTTTCGGCACTTGCGGGGTGAAACACCCATCGAAATTCATCGCCAATTGAGTGAAATATGCGATGAAGGCGTTATGAATGTTAAAAATGTGCGTTCATGGGTGCGTGTAGAACAAGTTGTTATGGAAGATCGTCGCTTAGGTGTGCGTGATATTGCCTCTAAACTTGGCATTTCCGTGGGGGTCTGTGGAGTCCATTTTGCATGATGAGCTGAAAATGCGGAAAGTTTCTTCAAGTCTGCGTGGGTGGCAATTTCTCAGCAGATGTTGACACGTGATGCAGCAATGAATAGTGCTTTCTTTTCATCAGTTGTGATGATAGATGAGACGTGGATTCCACTTTTTAACCCCGAAACGAAACGCCAATCTTCAAAATGGAAAAATTTCGAGTTACAGCCTCTGCTGAGAAAGTTATGGTGGCCATGGTTTGGGACAGCAAAGGCGTAATCCTCACGCATTGTGTTCCAAAGGGTACAACTGTTACACCTAATTCATACGAAAATGTTTTGAGAACAAAATTCCTTCCAGCACTGCATGAGAAACGACCAAACAAGATTGGACGGGTGCTCTTTCATCAAGACAACGTCCCTGCTCATCGGGCACTCCTAACACAGTAGTTTCTTCAAAATAACAACTTTGAGGTGGTTTCCCATGCTTCATACTCACCAGACCTGTCCTCGTAGCGATTTCTGGCTTTTTCCAATCATGAAGGACACTCTCCGTGGCCGCTCTTTTCACAACCGAACTGCCACTGCTTCGGCAAAACATACCCCTAAAGAAGAGTTCTCAGCAGCCATGGAATCATGGCGCCGCCGTTATGAAAAATATGTTTGACTTCACGGTGATTACATCGAGAAGTAACAGTAGTTACAACTTTCTGGGTTAAGTATTTTGTCAGAAAAAAATTTGGAGACCTTAGAACTTGAACGCACCTCGTACAGTCTGTATATCCCCACAAGAAAATAGTCTAAGGGAGTAATGTCCGAAGGATCATCGGTTGGAAATGTTGAATTCAGGATTTCATGCCCAATGTGGCGGCTCACCTTCCTATTGGAAAATTACTCGGCTGGTACTTTTCTAATTAAGGTGTGATGTCCATTTCGATATGGCCGATGTTAGCGTTCGGCTCCTAACGTACCGTAAAAAAAAACAAAAACTTTCTGACATGAACGTAATCTAATATAGTCTTTGTTTCAATTAATTTATTTTTCAAAAGTGGAATTACAATTGCAATATAATTTAAATTTATTTCCAGTTCATAAGATTTCAGTATCATGACTAAATCGTTTTATTTAATGCAATATTTACCCCCTAGCATTAATGGCCGAAGATTACGATTACGATTTAATTAAAATTTGGAATGAGAAATAAAAATTACTTTAATAATAATAATAATAATAATAATAATAATAATAATAATAATCGATGAAGATACATGGTTAATAACAACAGAGGAACTTTCACGTTTTGGTACTGAATATTCCGATCTGTTGTGGTTCATTTGCCATCGGCTGCTCAGTTGGAAGAGACAATAAAAGCGACCGAGAGTCGTGGTTGGGAAGAATTAAGAGCGGTCGGTGGTGACAATAAAGGACGACATGTGGCGACGAACGGCTCCGCTGGGGATGACACTTCTTAACGCCAATCGATACTTAACGCGAATCCTTTGTCTCACCGGCGAGCGTCGCATATGTAAATTATTAACGATTTGAAAAATAATTAATTGAAATTTGGCGAATTTTACATCCCACCAATTATTCCGAATGATGTGCATTAGAAACAGTTTGGAAACTTTGCCGTTCCTGTCGATTAATAATGAAAAAATTTGAATACACATATGAAACAATAGCTAAGTTTCTCCTTGTTATTGACTTCTGTTTATTAAGCTATTTCATAAACGCTTCAGTTAGATTTTTAAATGCTTAGGCTTTATGATTAAGTTTTGAATCATTTAGAAAAATATAGTTTTGAATTCTGATAGAGAAAGGTTTGTTTTAAAAAACTTCTAAACAATTTCTTAAATTCAACGGAAATCAAAACAAAAACGCAATAATCATGAAGTTTGCAAAATTTTAATAAAAGATACATTCTTATGGATAGGTGTAAAATAGAAGATAATTTCTCCTATCACCACACCAGGCAATTCTGATTTATTGGTAAGGTGAAAAGATTTAGACTCTACACGTACAGTATGCAACCTGGTTTTAAGATTGTACTGCAGTTAATTCTGAAAAGAATGCGCGCATATAACTCAGATACATTTCCATATTTGTCGCTTGTATAACCATTCGAGCATGCTGCTCAATTGTTTCCTTGACTAGCAGTAATAAATAACAATTGCTATGTTTTCCAATGAAGAGTAAGCGGACATTGTCCTCGTGTATGGTTTCTATAATGGAAATGTGAGCATCTGAAGAATATCAGTGTGCTCGGATAGAGACATCTTTAGCAATGTTTATCGATGCATTAGAGAAATGGGTAGTGTTCCTCAACCACGTAGTCAAGAACCAGGGCTATACAATAACATGGAAGATAAGATCTGGGAAATGTAGACCCAGTCCAACTATAAGGTTATAAGAAATGCTCATCAAATTGGAACTAGTCATATGTTGTTTGGAGAACTTTCCACGACTTTGGTTTAAACTCATTTCACATTCAAAGTGCCCAGGCTCTGCGACCAAATGATTACATCGAACGTGAAAATTTCAACACTTGGCTCCATCAAGATTCGCTTTAAACGAAGGTGGCAGTACACACACAAGATACTTACATGCGTTGGCTGATCATTACGATAATCCACATATATCCGCGAATCATTTGGTATGTTGTGATTGGGATGATTTGTCGAGTTTCCATATATTTTGACATTTCAGTATTGCAATATTTGCATTTCCTACAAGTAAATAATCCTATGGAAACAGATTAGGTGAACTTGGCGGCTATTGGACCTTACTAATCATTCCAATTATGTGGAAATTGTCGAATCAGAAATGGCAAAGTGCTCAAGTGCACATCTTGCTTAATCCACATGTCTGTTAAGAAGAGACGCTTCTTCCAACTGGGGGCACATGAAATCTGTACTGTGCGCTATTTGTTAAAACACTAGCGTTGAGCTTATCCAGAAAATAATGGAGTTCGGTGAAAGCTTGAGGAGTAATGAGAACGATCGATTCTCTGACGCGTAAAGCACATAAAAGCTCCTTATGGTGGTCATTTCGAGCTTCAAATGTGATAATTCAGAATGCGCTGTACTCCTCAAAACAAGTTGTAAGTAAATTACAAGCAATAAAATCATTATTTTAGATTTTATGTTTTATGGATGAATTGTTGCAATTCGGATCCATGTTGATTTGCAAAATAATCCCAATAGTCAAGCTACAGTATAGACATTCTATTGCGGAACTCTATGTATGATAGCATCTATAATGATTAATAGATTAAAAATATGCATATTAAATATGAAATTTACATATGCCGAATGCATAAAATATGTGCTGAAAATAATAAAGCCTAAATCGCAAATGCTTTTTTATTCTTTAACAAAGAGAAAGTTTGCCTGTTTTGAAAAAAAAAGATTATAAATATATTTTGAGAGTCTCAAGACATTTTGCATTCTTAAGCTGAAAATATTATACAGGGTGGAAACAAAAATGAGCCCCCCCCTTTTATTTTCGTAACCGAAGCAGATATGTCAATTTTGATAATCCAATGAATAGGAAGTTGTGGGTGACCTATCCCATGGTGCACTTTTCATCATCCCAAATATACAAATTAGGACACATTCAAATCCTATCTTAAAAACCGTAACAGATACACGAAAAATTCCAATTGAAGACTTGTTCAGCATGGAATTCCGAACAAAACAAAAAAAAATTCCAAAATCTGATGAACATGGATGAATCACCAACAATCCAAAGCAGAAGATCATGTTGACCATTTCAGGAACAGTGTAGCTTGCCATCCTGGAATTGTTCTATTTTCTGTATGCTGACGCATGCCTTTTATTTGCTTTTCCTCATGAAAGTGAATGTTATTATGGTAGTTTTTGGTAATTTCTTGATTTGCATGTTGAACATTCAGATGTCTTTGTGAAGTGCATAGGGAGGTAACTAATAAATTCACCATGTGATTATTGGTGATCCGTTCATCGGATTTTGGAATTTTTTTATTTTGTTCGGAATTCCATGCTGAACAAGTGTCTTCAATTGGAATTTTTTCGTGTATCTGTTACGGTTTTTAAGATAGGATTGAATGTGTCCTAATTTGCATATTTGGGAGATGAAAAGTGCACCATGGGATAGGTCACCGACAACTTCCTGTTCATTGGATTCATCAAAGTTGACATATCTGCTTCGGAAACGAAAATAAAAGGGGGAGGGGCTCATTTTTGTATCCACCCTGTACAAACCGAAAAGAAGAAAGATTATGAATTCAAAATGAATGATAACACTATGATTAAAATTATTATAGACTGGTTACCAGTTGATTTAAAGACATGGCCGAGAAATTTGCTATTTGATGACAAGGCTCCATATACTATATATTGTATCCCAACTATAACATATACACAAACACACATGCACATCTCACACAAACACAAATATATACCATATCATTTCAAGGAAGTTAGGGGAAGAGTGCTATCATTATTAAAACGGACATTGGAAGAAGGAACTAAAATAACATTTATCAAGGTCAAAAAAGAAAGTGGCTGAATGAAGTATGGAAAGGAAAATTTATGTTTCAGAAAAAAGCGAATAAACATGGGATTGAAAAACAAGAAAAACATTATCCAATATTAGAAGGACACATGGACTAGAAACTGACAATGACCACAAGAAGGAATAGCTGTAAAGAAGGAATAGTTAACATCTTATTTACTTCATCTGCGTTGTCTAAAAAATTTATGAATTTTTATGTTTCATAAATATTTATGAATGTCTAACCGTAGAATTTGTAAAAAAGAGGATGAGATGATTTGGCTAATGACTGCAGATAAACAATCAAAGCGGAATTGAAGCAAACGTTTAGTGGCAAAATTAAGTGTCATCCCGTAAAAATTCATAAAATATAAATAATATTAAATATGCAGGAGTATATAAATAAAATATGCGGGGATAATCTTGAGACAATTGAATCTATCACACTGAACAATGAATTAATAACACATGAAACATGTAAAATTGTTTTAATCAGTTTTTATGCAAAACGTATCAGTCATGTGATTCAAATTTATATTATCACTTAATGACGATAAAGCTGAATGAATTTAGTCATAAAACTTGATTAGAAAAAACGGACCTGGCTTCGATAAGGGATTGTTTAACTGGAACCACGATTAAAACAACGATGACTGAACTCTCGAAAGGTGCGATATCTAAAATATCCAATCTTTGGAAAAATGATCCACAGACTTTGCAATCTTTGTGTAAAAGGTATGACTGTGCCTCTAAGATGGTCAAACATAAGCGAGAGTCGTTCTTCCAAAACAACTTGTATCGGAAAACAGAATATCTGCGACGGGAATAGAAGTGGATCGAAAACAGCAGTCACATTATATAAGAAATAGCCCGAGTTCTGCAAAGAACAAGAAAGTTCGTTCGGAAAGTCGTGACTGGACACATGAAGACTGGAAGAAGATTATGTGGTCTGAAGAATCACTACACACGTTATTTTGTACCGACGGCAGAAAGTTTGGCGGGAGCCCCATGAAGCAATGGACCCAGCTTGCCTTATCAAGACAACTCAGGGTTCTGATGATGAGTTAGTCCGTGGAACGCACCGGATCTTCTATGAATATCAAGTCACGGATTATCTAAACATTGTTGCCGACCAAGTTATCCTGCAATGCTGAACTTTTTATCCTTCGAAATGAAGTGGCACCTTTTTCATAGACGACAGTGCAACAGTGTGATTACAAATATCAGGTAGTTGCATATCAAATGTCGGATTGCAGAGGTCATCTTTAATGGCCCTCTAGAAAGGACACCTTCACACGTGCTATTCGAAATAACCCCCATTGCAATCCAAACATTGTTGCCAACGATTTGGCAGCTTCTCGAGCCCTCCCCGATAGAATCCATGGTCACGGGACTCAATAAACTCCCGGAATGCGTTTTCGACGTCTGCTTGGGTTAGGAATGTTTTACTACGGAGAAAATTGTCCAGGCTCTGGAAAAGATGGTAGTCAATAGGGGAGAGGTCCGGAGAGTACGGATGTTCCAACAAACTGTAACCATGAGCTTCCTGGGGTGCAAAGGGGGTTTAGGGAACTGTCGTGGGGGTTCATCAGCATCCAGCCACTGTGCTGAACGTTTCCTATTGTCGTATAGGAGCCACTTCTCGTCGCAGGTGACAATGCGATCAAGAATCCTTGCTTCTTCATGGCGCAAAAGCAATTCCGTACACACCTCCAAACGACGCTCTTTTTGGTTTTCTGTAAGTTCATGTGGGACTCATTTCTCCTGCTTTTTCACCTTGCCGATGGTCTTAAGGTATCTACTGACAGTCGACTCTGATACAGCATGATCCCTTGCAAGGTCCCGAACAGTTTTTGACGGGTCCTCTTCCACAGATCGCTTCAGAACAGCATCATTCAACACGTTGGGCGGTCTGCCGCGTGGCTCATTTGCCAGTTCCGTCACTCCCGCCCGGAATTTTCGGAACCATCGTTGGACAGTACGTTCGTTTATGGTACCTACACCGAATTCCTTCGAGAGGCGTTAGATGCAGTGGATTCAACCTGAACTCGTAATGCATTATCACACTTAATTCGTATGAAGTCATGACTATCTTCGCTTGGGTTCAAGCGCTATTAAATATCATCGCAGACATGGAAATTTCAGGCAGCTGGTCGCTGATTGGTTTATCTCTGGGAATGTACCACTTTGTTATGGGTACTTGATACTAAACGTGGAAACCGTGCTGAAGCGCGGAGCCCACCTCGAAATCCGACATTTGATATGCAACGACCTGATAGAAAAGGGAAGGAAAATTTCCGCGACTTGGACTCGAACCAGGGACCATGACTTTTGCTGGCACTGCTCTTACCAGTTGAGGTACTGCGGAATGAACCGACAAGCAGTTACAATATGTCCACATGGGCTTCCATGAAGCCACAAATCAGCTCAATCGGCAAATCGGGAATCCTCCTTACCCTTAAACCATCAAATAAATTGATGAAATTCAACTCAAAGAGAAGAAAATATTACAATTGAAGAAACTCTTCAAAAACATATCATTGAAATAAGAAGATATTCAAGCCTCTTGGGGCTTCACGGAAATCCATGTGGACATATTGGCGGTTCATGTCCGCGGTAACTCATTTAGTATGAACAGTGCGAGCGAAAGGCATGATCCCTGGTTCGAGTCCAGGTCGCGCAATTTCTTCTTCCCTTTTCTATTTGCAATCATAAGTTTGAAGAGTTGTATTATCTTCTCGTTGACGATGCTATTGTTCACCGCGCGTGATTAGTTCAGCAGTGGTTAGCACTTATGAAGATGACTTCCGACATTTACCCTGGCCGAGAACTACCAAACTTCAACCCATACAGTAAGCTTGGGACATGTAAGAGCTAAGTATCTGACTGCAAGATGTACTTCAAACAAATCTACGAGGACTAAGGGAATAGCTGGTGAAAGTCTGGTCTTCCATTGACTTAACACCTTATTGACTCTATGCCAAGCCGCACACATACTTTAATTCGGGTCAAATAATGTCCAATAAAATATTTAACAGGTGTTTCTAATTCATTGGGTCAGTATTGGTAGTTTGTATTTTCTGAGGCATCTTTTCCTCGGAGAAAAAAGGCATTACCAAGAGAGTCTGCTTGAAAATGGTGACTATTTCTGAATAAAAGGATTATGTTTCTTCAGTGATAGAAGTGTTCGCGCGTATAGTAATAAAGCATAAAAAGAAGGAAATGCAAGGTTTATGGGCAACTCACGCTCATATGGAAAAAATAAAGAAATTGCTTAACAAAATATAAATCTCGTATAGTTTAGAAAGTTCCTTTCAAACTTTTTTTGTACCTTTTATTTTTTTTATTATTATTCTTATTACCGTATTTACAGATAAAGAAAGATAAAACTTGGATTTTCATCACTGACGCCAAAAATCTCGAGAAATATTACGACTCTGGAGCAATGATCGAAAAATCTTATCACTCCCAAAGGAGGAATTTGTGGAGCCGACGCCCACGCACTCAACCCCATCATAAAAAGGAAAAAAAAAACCCACTGTTGAATAACGACGGCCGAGGGCCGGGTGAAGAGTTGGTCTCCAACCACGGTGCTTTTTTATTTCTTTTCCCCTTTACCTCCACGTTCTTTTAACACCCTCCCCCCTCGCAATCTTGGCCATTGATTTGTGTGAAATTTGAACTTGCAGAATCTTAAGAAGCTAATCCCAGTCGGATAATAGTTGCACACGTTTGAAGTTTTATTATTAAAATATTTGATTTAATCTCTTTTTAAACGATTCTAGTGAATTTCTTAATGCTTTCATTAATCAACATTTTTTTATAAATACATTAAGGAAAAAACAAAACACGGAAATCTTAACTATTCAAGATGTCCATAAAAAAGTTAAAAAGGTGTTCAGATTCATGACAATGCACTTTTTTAATTCACAAAAATGTTAAACTGTTTCCGTCGTACAACTCATATCTTGAAGATGATTTGTTTTAAAATGCCTCAGAGCGAAATGATAGTGTCAAGTGGATTTCGCAGAGTTTAACTTTACAAGAGATGGGAACGAGAAAGTTTTATAAATCAGATATTTAATAAAGCCTTTATTAAACCTGTTTTTAGTTCAAACAAAAAATAATAATAGGTGGCGCTGCCACGTATAGTTTTCAGTAAACATACTCCGACTCAGGAAAAGAAAAAATATTAGGCAGTGGAAGAATAGTTTATAACAAATTGAATGAAAGTTTAGTATTCTCCTTTTCTTCAAGGAAGTGGTTTAGATGGCGCCCCTGAGGATATGAACGTCCGCAAATAAACACGATTTTGAATCAAAGTTTGTAACGTGGAAAAATTAGGAAGACAGTTGTCACGTGACTGCTATTGACGTTAATTAAATAAGTCCAGTCCAGGAACTAAGCCGTTAACTTGAAGATCTCGCAGAGGAACACTGGATCAGCTGAGGGGTATTGACGGATGACGAAGCCTGATGCTGGCTGGCCGCAATGACGGATGACTCACGAAGCTCGACGATCCGGAAAGAGGTGATCTATGGATTAGGGCTCTGGATACGGCGAAGGTGATGGATACCCGACGAATGGCGAGGCAAGGTTAACTCGCCCAGACGTCCGGGTTAACTATTGTAGAAAATGGAGATAGGAAGAGTTGTGGCTCTCGTAGATCAGACAACATAACACGAGGGCTGCTCGTGAAAGCACTAACTTAAATTAACCAAAGCACTGAAGTGGAAGATGACCACAAGATGAGCTCCTCGGTAACGGACACACACACACACACACTAAATAAGTAGAGCATCTTTTGAATGGCATACCCCACACACACACCACCATTCACGACTGTTGCTCACATGACGAGAAACAAAATTACTGAGGCATATATTACATCGAACTGTTGCGTAAACGATGATTTAGACAGGATGTGTCACACTTAAGTATTCACTAAATCAATCGGGCTACACAGCACCTTTGTAGGATTTCACTTTGTAAGCGAGGCAAGACACTTTAATAACTACAGATGAGCATTGCACGTAGCTCATCCACATTATAACACACACGTGACATAATCTTCGTCGCTTGAAGATAGCCAATTTTTATGGTAAGAAATTACGTGGGTACATCTCTGACACTGGAATACACATAAAAACAGAACATATGGAGCACAATAATAAGCGGTAAACTCGGCCTACGATTAGAAGGAAAAAGATAATCGAGGCAACGCTTCAGATCCCTCTTCTACGCCTCTCCAGGCTCGTCGACGTAGAACCTCGTCGGTAGACGAAACGTTTTCCGCACGTGTTGTAAAACTCCGTCGGAATCGGAATCCCTCGACGAAAAAGAGTTCGCAGAAACAGTTCAGGTTAGTGTAACAGTTTTGAGGCTCGGTTTCTCGGAACGAAGCCTCCGGCCTCACCCATGAGGTATGCACCGAGCGAAAACGGATAAATGCCTACAACGGAAGCTCCGATGGTTAGTTCCTCGGCCTCCTCTTCGAAAGTGACACGAAAAAGTTTTAATTGAGTCTCCGTAATGGTTACGCTGAGCACTGTCACGTTAAAGGCTACTCTATGTGCGCAACCATTAGGCGACTCAAAACAAGAGAAAGTTCGTTCATACCTTTGGTGAAGAAACGGTGGTAAACGGGCGTCGTTTTCTTCCGTCGGGGTCGGCTCGTCCGCTAACGGCGGGACGTATACGGAAGACGGCTGAACCTCGCTCCTTTCGTGGGCGACGTCGGGGCACGCTTCTGGCAGCAGCTCCTTTATCAAAGCTTCAACGGCACTTGTCAGACGACGCTCCCAGTCCTCGTTGGCAAGTTTTACGGCGACGAGAGACTCCCACTCGCTTGCGCGAGGATTACGTAACTCGCTCTCCCGCTCGCCGACCGTTGACTGACGCTCGCCGGCGAAGACTTCCCCGTGAACGGCTTCTGTAGATAAATCGTTCGCCTTGTGGAAAGATACTTCGTTTGCCTCGCAGCGTCCTTTTTGCTCTGTTCGCCTCTCACTCGTTGCCAGTTTTTCCTTCCGTGTCGGAAGAGATCGATCCCGCGACCTTTCGTCACTCAGCCATCGGTTCTTTCTGCCACACCTCTCGTTCTCCTCTCGCGTGGCTTTCGGAGAGTCGTACACTTTCTTACGTCGTCGACGTACGTCATCGTCTCCTTTCGCTTTCGTCGATGAGTTGCTCTGATGAAATCCACGTGACAGATAGTTTGGTCGCATTTCTCTGCCCGGAACTAGCAATTAGCAAATAAATACAAGGCGATTCTTTCGGGACTAGACCAACGAAAATGCGAATATTTCAACAAGTTATGAATATATAATTATGAAATTTGCGTCAAAAGAACGTGGGGCACTGAGAAAAACGGACAGCGTTTGGCGCCAGGTCGCACGCTGCCCATGTCGTGAAGGAGATTGATGTATAATTATACACAACAAAAGAGCGTGTATTCTTCCTTCGTAATTATTGGGTGACAGACTCCTTTAAAGTGCCAAAAGTTATATATGGATGTTCAAAATCTAATGAATACAGAAGGTAAATTACGATCTTTGGTAACGTTTTATTACGTTAAGTTTAGATTAGGTTATGTTAAGTTAGATTAGGTTAGTTGAATGGTGCAGGTCAAGTGCTCGTGCGTGTGACAGAAAACACGTGAAATGATGTTATTAGTGTGTTTCATTCGAAAGCAGTAAATGTCATGAAAAATGGACTTACTGGGAAGAGTAGATTACTGCCCTTTTCGACGCTAATTACATCTATTCTGCTATAATTAGCGCATGAAATTTCTGTTTCGAAGAAAGGCGTATCGGTAGTACTGAATGAAAAAGGAAAATCCCGGGAAGGGTTAATTCCAACCGACTAGAAACAGCAAAATCCTCGAGTTACCACAAGCCAAACACCGCAGGTCATTCAAAAGGTCAAGCAGCTTGTCCCGTGTGATAATCCAGCAAAGAGAGATCGCAAACACTGTAGGGATCTGACAGGCTAACGTAAATAAAATAATAAACAAAAATTTGCAACTCGAAACGCGTCACAAGAGTCGCAGAAAGAAAGAGGAAGTGTCGGAGGCTCTCTCAGGGTTACCTCGCAGCAGAACGAAGAAAGTATGTTGTCACTTTGGATGAAGCCTACGTCTATCTCAACGATTGCAATAAAAACCCGTTCGATTTTTCTACCTTCACGTAAAGAATATCAAAAGTGGTTCAAGAAATGCAAGGAAAGTTTTACTAAAGAATTTATGGTGATTGCGGGATACTCGTACCACGGCAAGCTCACAATCAGAAGAGTGAGCAGGAAGGTGAAGATTCACCCCCTTTACTATCAGCAGCATGTTCGCAGTCCAATTTTCCAAGAGGAAATCCCCGCATTGTATGGAGAGGACAAAATCAAAGTTTGATTGCCTCAGCACAAAGCCTCCAGCCATACGTCTTACTCGACTATTCAATTTATGTTGGATTTGGAAGATAAAACTAGAATTCACGTTATACCCTTTCATTATACAGAATCATCAGATGCATCCCCGATGGATTTCTGTGCATTTGATTATTGAAACGAACCCTTGCTCGACATTGTCGAACAACCATTGAGGGTCTCTGGAAAGCCTGCAAACAGGTATGGAAGAACAACGGCCTCGTCGTTCTGCAAACATCTCTTCTACAGTGGAAGATACGGTGCAGAACAGTAGCCCACAATCAGGATCACGATCGTTGGTGGAGAAAGAGGTTTTCTTCGTAGACTTTCTTCTCCAAATCGTTACCATAGATCGTAATCAACCTTCTGTAGTCTGTAAGATATCATTTTCTTGGGTCTAATGCCGAACAAATCATCCTATATTTAATGAAATATTTTAATACAAATTTTATTTAAAAAGGTGATGTCATCTTTAATGCATGTGGATATAGCAATACAAAAATCATAAGTTTGCAAAAAGTGTGCACGAAATTGTAAATCCACCCATTTGGGTGACTTTCAGTGAAAATCAACATCTTTCCCAGTTACGAGACAAATTAGAATATTGGTTGCCACGAGACGTACGAGAGGCGATCATAAAGCCATTACAATCAACATAAAAGAACGATCGCTTTTGAAAATGTGTGGTGCCACTGGGAAGCGACATTCCTCGGGTGCTTCCGAACTTTTGAACCTGTCAGGCTGACCCGGACGATTTTTTTCGAGCGGCTTGTCACTATGGTCGATGACAATGTTGAAAGTACTGAACTGTCCAGGTTTCCCTTCAATGGAAGCAAGGGGCCCAGCCCAAACCAAGAGAAGCTTCCCTAGACCATGATTCCTCCACCACCAAAATTCACAGCTGGCACAACACATTCTGGAGTCTGTCAGACCCAAACTCTTCATTGGACTGCCAGATGGTGTAACGTGATTCGTCACTCCAAAGAACGCGTCCAGAGTCCAGTTGCGTCGAGCTTTATACCACCCCAAACGACGCGTGGCATTGATGTTACTGATGTTGGACTTGTGTGCTACTACACGACCATGGTAATCCATGACATGTTATTCTCTGGGGACAGTTCTAGCGCTGGCCATGCTTCCTGAAACATGCCGGAGTTCGTTAGCCAGTGATTCAGCGGCGGAATCTGATTTGTACGCACAACGCGTTTAAGCGTTCGGCGGTCCCTAGCTCTCTTTATCTTTGGTCCACCTGTTGTTGTTACATGGCGTTTCCACTTTACGATTACATCACTGACAGTGAAACGAGGCACATCCAGTAGGATAGAAATTACTCGGATAAACTTGTTGCACATGCAGCTAATTGGATATTATAGTGCTACGTCTGAAGTCACTAAACTCTTCGGAACGACTCATAGTATTCTTGCTATTTAAATGCTTATCTAACACTGAAGAAACATCTGTATATATCTAGGAGCCAGATAACACATTTTAAAGGGGTGTCCGGATACTTCTGGCAATACAGGGGATATCTTAATTGAACTCACTGATGGTTACGGCTTATTTAATTGTCAATGACATTGAAGGTGATGGCTCATTTCTGGCCTAAATCAAAAATGAGTCGTCATTTGAATCATCTTTTTTTTTTTTTTTTTTAATTTTATGTCATTCATTTCTTGCATATTCGTCTTAATATCATGAAATTAGTTGTAATTGGATTTATTCTATCCTAACAAAGGATTGTTAAGATAGATTTTTTTGTTCCATACTTTATTAATTAAAATAATTAATTTAAACACAAGGAGCTAATAAAATAATTTGGATCATGTAACATTCCATTTAAGCGAGCGAGTGAAAGAGCGAGTGAATGGATGTGTGTGAGAGAGAGAGAGAAAGAGAGAGCGAGAAAGAAAAATAAAACTTCGCTGTTTAAATTTAATGGGACAGTAATAGAAAATGAATGACACCCAGCAGCGATTCCATCGCATTTTGATGTCGTAAATCATTCCCATTAAAAACGAGAAAAGGCTGGCGAGAACAAGAATTAAATGGCTAGTGATTTACGACTGGCAGACGATGTTGATCCCCATTCTTGATTAGAGTATGAAAATGAAGCCGAGTTAGTTCCTCTAATTTTCCTCTAATTTACAAGCTCCTAATCAAAATATTAAAAAGAGCGAATATTTTATTGAACAACTAATGAAATTTTTAGAATAGGAAGGAAAATAATGCAAGAAGCGATTTTGATTCATAACAAATTAATTTTAAAGCTTTTATATCTTAACAGGATTTATTAGTAAGTTTAAATCAAGACATTCAATTAATTTTAATATTAAAATGCAAAGTTTTAATAAGACTGGCCAACTTCTTTTACGATATTAATGGTTATATCACGACTAGTTTCCCCAAGTTCTTTCCTTAATAATAATGAGAGTTATAGTCCAATTTATTGAAACGGGAAAATAAAGTTTTTATGCAAAGATTAATAAATCGCCTGAAAATACAGATTTTTTTTTTCATATACACAGTACAAAGCGAAAGAAGTAATGAAAATTCTGATGAATTTGTTTCTGATTAAGTGTGCCGATTAGATCATTTAAAAAATACTGCTTTATTATATGCATATATTGGTTTCACTATGTTTGTGTGTCTGTCTGTCCGACGATTTCTCAAGAATTTATTAAGTTTTTCTTATTCTGTTTTCGCTATTCGATAGAGACCCTTCCTGAGCTCACTTGTTTAGTTTGTCTAAGAGTCAACAGTCACGTGCCTATTAAGACCCCCCCCTCCGCCATTAAAATTTTTTAATGTCATTCGATCGGTAATCGCGAGCATAAAACGATTAAGGCATTCTTTTCGATTTCAGAAATGCTAATCCGAAAAAATGACCTCTTCAAGTACTTGCAGTAACATTAAGGATACCAACATCGGTCATGTGATATGTCAATCGATTCTTACTGACGAGTTATAAATGAATACAATATTAATTTTTCTTTATTAATTTTTTTTAAGGATTGTTGATGTGAATTGGAGAGTGCCCGGTACTTAGCATTCTCGAGGCACGCACTTGCTTTGGTTTTTAACAATTCATTCAGGTCCACTCGAACGCACCACAAACAACGAACGAAACAAAACAAAACCCTCTTAAACTAATGCCCTCTGCCGGGCGTAACGGACCCACTGACATGGAATGTCACAGTAAATGCATTAAACAATTGCCTACAAAATACCCGAAAAATAAATAAATAAAAAACAAAAATGAAACTAGAAATGAAATTAAAACTTTGTAAAACATTTTGATCGGCTTATTGCCGACTAATTGTGGTACGTTGATTGAATTGCATATTAAGCAATGATCCGTTACTGGATTTCTGAATCCGAATACAATACTGTTTTCTATTGTTAAAATACCCTAATAAACTAAACTGTTTATTATTGTCAATGCTAATTTACATTAGCGATTAATTTCTGTTAGCCCTATTGTTATCAATAGGCAATTGTTGATAACCATATTGTTGATAGTAGCTAATTATTGTTGGGCCTATTGCTAACAATAGCTAAATAAACCTAAAAGTATTTTTTTTTTTTTTTTAAAAAAAGCTAGTACGTGTACAGTTAGGCCTATTGCTAAAAACAGGCGATTGAGGTTAGGCCTATTGTTGTCATTAGCTAATTAATGTTAGACCTATTTTTTTTAAATAAGATAATAAGCATTTAGGACTATTAAAAGGATATTTACTTATTGATTCAAAAAATAGGCCTATTTTTAAAAAAGTTAATAAACAAATGGCCTATTTAAAAAAAAAAAAAGTTAATAAAGAGTTAGAGCTTTTGTTAACAACAGGTAATTGAGGTTAGGCCTATTCTCATTACCTAACTAATGTCAGGCCTATTTTTAACAATAGCTGATTTATGTTAAGCCTAATGTTAAAATAGCTAATTAATTTTCGGGCTAGTTTTTTAGCATTTAACTGAAGTTAGGCCTATCAGGGTTTGTTTTAAGAAAAAAAAATATTGAGTCCACGGGACCCCATGCTTTTAAATTATTGAGTCCCCTCGTATTTTTTAGCATCCCTTTGAAAAAAAAATTAACAAAACGAAGAGTATGATCACAAAATGATTTTATTGCTATACTTTGTAAATTTGTTGTTTACAGATCATGGATATTTATAAGAGAAAAGGACGAGACATAAAAACCTAGAATGCAGTAAATAATAGTTATTACGACGGGCGATTGATAAATAAGGTCTCCATGGCTGTAACATTTTTATTTGTTAACCGATTTTCAAAATTCTTTTTGTATCTTTTTGCACTATTCACTTTTCGACATAGTCCCCATCCTTTTCCACGCATTGCGCCGACGCGTGACTAGTTGGGTGAACCCGTCGGAGAGGAATTCCGGAGTTGTTGTCGACACCAGGATTGAATGACGCAGAATAGTCGACTTTCAATAGGCTTTCCACGTTTCAACGATATCTCCACCATTACTATAGAAGAACAAGTGCATCATGGGTAAAATCCAGACAAAGCCGTAGCCACCGTATATGTAAAAAAATTACATATACGGTGGCTACGACAAAGCATATTGATGAGATAACTTACTGCGCATGTCAAAAAGATCGTTCAACTTACGTGGCAGCAGCTATAATGATAAATCTATAGTACACATAAGCTAACATTAACTTCGGCATTTTATCAAACATTTTACAGTTTCTTACAGCTGTACATGCTTCTTTTACAGCTGTATATGCTTCTTTTCAACATACTTGGAAATCGTTTTACGGGTTATTTTCTTGTTTTGTTCTCGAAGTTTTCCGCTTGCTTGGGCCCAAGAAATTTCCTGCCGATTTTGATTTTGCGCTTGGTTTTCAGCTTGGGTGTGTTTTTAGTGCTTCTTCACGCCCCGTTCTTTTAACCTTCGGCATCGCATAAATGTCAATATAATTAAATACGAGGAATTTTCTTGTCGGTAAATTTTTTCTAAAATATCACACTCTCCAAAATTTCATTCTGCCAGCTGGAAAAGAAGCAAAATTTTGAGCCGAGGCAGTAAAGCTGAAGCTTTATCATCTCGCCGACAAATTGTCGGAAGGGGCGGCGAGAGAGAACATGAATTTTCATCAAATGCAAAGAACTTTGGGTAGCTTAGCATGACATTTGAAGATTGACACAATAGTTCCATGGCTTCATTGAGATATACATCTTCTCATTTGTTCACGATATGACTCCTAACAAGAATCATCGGACCAAGTGACAAGTATCACCTAAGGCCCAGTGCTCTTTCGTCCAGTTTACGCGTAATGTGATGTGACATCGTGTTAACAATGGAGCCCTGACAAGTCGGCGACTTTCCAAATGTTTCGCGCCAATGCTTGTCTGACGGTCTTGGTGAAACATCACACTTTCGCGTTCCGGATAGCAAAAACAACGCATAACAAGCATTGACAGCCAACCTCCACATACGGATACAACATTATCCATAATAAGTGGGCTTATTCAGTTACATGCTTTTGTTAGCGCAGTTTCTGTATCACTTGCAAATTAGATAGTCACCTACTGGATATTCAGCATCATTTTCTTTTAAAAGTTGTGAATTCATGACCTTCATTCATACTGATATTGAATCACTGTCTCTATGAATGAAGAGACGTCTTTCTCCAACCAGTGGATTTGTTCATATCCTCATAAAGGCATTGTCATGTTTTCCAAGAAGCAAGTGTCTCATCTGTTCTGTGCTTTAAATATCAGACGGTTTCAAAAGAGAGAATACCTTTCTTTTGTTTAAAGTTTGTTTTTTTATTTAAATAAACATAAATGTATTGCCTACTATTGAATTGAATTGTCAGCGCTCACAAATGTTCGATGACGACCAGGCCATTGAATTCTTCCAGAGATAGCAATAAAGAAACCTCTTAATCACGTTAAAGGAGGTATACCATATTTCTTTCAACAAATTCTTCGAGGATTCGAATAGAAAGAATCCATCTTTTTTCCCCTATTAGTCACTAAAATTAATAATAAGTTATTATTAAGAATGAAGTGGAAACAAACTTTTATTTTTAATTTATATTCAAGTATATTGTTGAGTTTCTTATGTTAAAGATTTAAAATTTATAGCAGGTAATCATCCGAAAAGGCAATATAGCACAGAAGATAGCCAAATTTCTGATGTTTGGAGTAACCAAATTTCTGGAAATATATTTTCCATGTTTATTTGCGAATTAAGTCGAATAGTTTTGTTTAAGCATACAAGTAATCTTAAAAGAATGGAACTGTCCCCTCTTTGATGTAGAAGGTTGAAATTTATACGTGGGTTTCTTTGGACATGCGCATAAACGTCATTATGCAAACTTGAGTTTTCTTCTCTGTAAGGATGCATTTCCGGACCCATGTTTATAGGAAAAATTTTGTTCCCCGCTACAAACTGTACATGGTATTTCATTCTTAACCTATCTTTCTGAAACACCCTGTATTTATGTATAGAATCTATATACAAAGTTTGTCCAACGAATTTTTAAACACATGTATCATTCGATCGGAAATTACGAGAAACGGAAAAAAAATATAGAGTTCACTTCGATTTTGTGAAGATCATGTTCAAGAAAATCAATGTTTTTATAAATAAAAAACACGAGTTAAAAAGTGGGAGTAAGAAGCGGGTATAAATGAATAAAGAAGATAAAAATTGGAGACAATTAATTATACACAACTTTTTTACCCTTTCTTTATCCACCATTTATCGTCGCCACTTTAACTCCACTTTTTACTTCACAATTGAGGGGACCATTTCCCTTGAATTCTGCTACTTTTCTGTACTTACTTGGGAAGATAAATTTCTTGTGCATTCTATGCTTTATCAAATATTATACAGGATGAGGCATTTATCTTGAGACAATTAAATATCTCGGAAACTAAACATTGTACGAAAAAATGCCCAAAATCAAAAGTGAATTATTTCGCGGGGAAATTCATTAGTTAAAAGCTTACCCCCCCCCCCCTTGTGAGGGGAGGGGTAACTTTGAAATCTTAAACAGTAACCCCTATTTTTAATGGTATATTCAGATTGTACACAACATTCGAGAAATGTTTTATTATTGGTGTTTTTTCAATAGATCCAACCGTTTAGGAGATAGAGGCCCTGAAAGTGTGGAACTTTTAAAGTTTTGAACCCAGTTTTATCGATGAAGACAAAGAGATAGAGGGTGGGTCTTACAGACATTCCTATTCTATTTTTGATAATCTTTAAGAATCTGAAGTCAGAATTTCAAAAATTTAAATTTTTTTAGTGCACAAGTAAACTTTTGGGGGCAGCAGTCCTATGGAGACAGAGTCTATACGTGTGTATTTAAAAATATTTTATATTAAGATTTCAAAGTTAACCCCTCCCCCCCAGCCCCCCTCACAAGGGGGGGGGGAGATAATTTTTTAACTAATGAATTTCCTCCGCGAAATAATTCACTTTTGGACATTTTTTCGTACAATGCTTAGTTTCCGAGATATTCAGTTGTCTCAAGATACGTCCCTGTATATGTAATAACTCTGTACTATGTCTTAACTTAGAATTAGTTCATATTTCACTGTAATTTATTTATTTATTTATTTATTTGGGGTTAGATAAAAAGTTACAATAGTGCCCAACAAGGCCAATATGGTAAAAAATCGACAAGTTAGGCCAAGTGGGCACATTACGGAACAATAGGTAAAACAAAATTGGATTATAAAACAATTATAAATAAACAATCTAATCGGAACGTTAATAACAAAAATAAAATAAAATAAAATAAAATAAAAAAACAAAAAAAAACAAACAGATAATCAAATGTAACTCAATACAGATCCTTTAGAATATAAACAAAAAATTATAATTAATTAGCACAAGTGATAATTTACATAAAAGTAAATGGTTTCGGTATAGACTTAAACATAACGTAGCAATTACTAACATATAATATACTTAATAACACGATCAGTAGCAATATGAAGATAAAGTAAATAATAAAACAGTACCAGAACCTTAACTGAATCTAGTTAAGATATTAATTTATTGAGGTAGTAACGTGTCGGATTAAATATTTCCTAAAAGTTATGTATGGTGAGGTTAATCGTATTTCCTTGGGAATGATTGACCAATTTTCCAGACCTTTAATTGATATACAGCGATTACGGTACTCACGATTTACATATGGAAGACGGATATTATCGGCGCTCCGAGTCAAATAAGAATGTGTGTCTTGGTATAACTTGATTGTAATTGGGGTTGTAATTTTAAGTAAGGAATTTATTACTTTATAAATGAAACAGCAAGACTGAATTAAGTAAATTTGATTAATGGTTAAAATATGGAAGGATTGAAATAGATGAGAAACCGATGCAGTTTTCGGCAATTTAGTAAGTGTGCGTAAGAACCATTTTTGGAGCTTCAAAATTCGCTTTAAGTTGTATTGGGAGGTGGCACCCCAAAAAACAATCCCGTAACATAAAGAAGAATGGATCCAGGTGAAATAAAGGAGAAGAGGAATATCATAATAAGAAAAATAATAATAATAATAATAATAATAATAATAATAATAATAATATCCTACACCCAAACATCAATACTCCCACGAGTGAGTAACTTTCCCTCCCTTGCATGCAAAGAAATTGGCCCCCCTAAGAAGTGGAAGATAAAGATAGGGTAAAAGAGTGGAGCAGATATATGGCCATACTTTTTATCCTCTTTATCTATTTTACCTTTTTTAACCTCATTTTTTAAAATCAAAAATTAATTTTCTTAAAAAGACCAATAACAGAGTTTTGAAATCTCTAATCCACAAGGAGTTTTGAAATATCGGATACGTATTTCGGCTACCAAGCAGCCATCTTCAGCGAAAGGGGACAAAATGCAACTAAAGAAAGCAACCTTAGTGCTAGAGAATATATAGACAAGGTGGGGGTGGGGCAATTGTAAAGAACATCTCACATTGGTTAAGCGGAAAAAACGTCAATTGGACAAGTTAAACAGTGGGCCAATAAAATAACAGGAGATACCTTGTCAGAGGAGGAAGGAAAAAAACAGAATCAATTCAATAAATCAAACAGAACAGAGTTTGAGATTGGCCCTTTGTACATATTTAATAACTTTTTAGAATCTCTTTTATAGATTTCTGTACTCTCAAAGCTGTCTAATTGATTTCTTGAATTGACGGATCTAAGTAACTTAAAATTATCTGAACTAATACCATGACCTGTGTCCAAAACATATTTGGCGATGCTCGATCGATCCGACCTGCCATATTTTGCATGAGTTAAATACTCTTTCCACTTTTTAATAATATTTCTGGAGCTCTGACTAACGTAGTTCTTTTCACAAAAATCACATTGGAACAGATAGATTCTCGACTTTTCCAGAGGTGGGATGGCATCTTTAGGATTTCCTAAGAGTGCTTTCAAAGTATTCCCACTTTTGAATGTAATCTTTAAATTGCAAGCGCTAAAAATCTTTTTCAGGCCCTTAGTTAATTGCGAATCATAGGCAATACTAATAAATTTAGGGCTTGTGATCTCTGGAATTAACTTCGTGGAATCCTTTCTATTTAAAAGGACCATATGCCTACGGAGTAAGTTATCGACAATTTTATCGGAAAAGCCATTCAATCATTCAATCTTACTATAGATTTAATGGTACTCAATTCAGTTTGGTATCTTTGGTCGGATAAAGGAACATTAAGAAGGCGGTGGATCATAATGTGAACAATGAACTGAAGCGTGTTTATGGCTAGGACAATGAACTGAATCGTTCATTATATAGCGATGATTGTTGGGGGGTTTTCGATAAATGTCGAATTCTAACCTATCATTAACCTAATAATGCTTAAATCTAGAAAAGGAAGGCGCCCATCGCTCTCATGTTCATGTGTGAATTTGATTGTAGGAAACTTATTATTTAATTCGCTGAGATAAGAGCTAATATCGCAAAGATTCGTGTCAAAAATAGCGAAAATATCACCCACGTATCTATACCATATATGGGGGAAATAAGAGAGGGTTGTAGCTAATTGATTCTCGAATTCACTCATAAAGAGATTAGCAATGGCCGGACTAAGATTATTGCCCATAGCTGTTCCCGAGGTCAACTTATAAAATTTGGAATTGAATTGAAAGAAATTTTCATACATGCATACCTCAGTTAAACTACTGTATGTATTCATTGACTTTTATGGGAACAACTTTGGAAGAAGATAGGAAATTTCTAAGATAATCAATAGGATGTCAACAGGAACGCTCGGAAAAAGGGAACAAACATCCAAGGAGACCAGCATTTCGCTCGCATTTAATTTAATATCTTTGATTTTCGAAATTAATTCCAAGCTGATTTTCACTGAGAATCTATCGAATGTATGGTCAAATTTTCCGAACTCATTAGTAAGAAACTTAGATAACTTGTAACTAGGAGAATTGATGTTGGAGACAATGGGTCTCATAGCCTTCCCTGCTTATGAATTTTAGGCAAACAATATAATCTAAGAAGACGAGGATTAGAAACATTAAACTTAAAAGCTTCCTTCTTCGGAATCAGTAAAGAACAATCTCTAATAGCCTTGTGAAGTTTATTCACAAACTGAGGTAACGGATTTTTGGTGACAATAATGATAGTGTTCGACATTTATAGAAAACCGACCAACAATCATCGCTATATTATGAACGATTCAGTTCATTGTCCTAGCCATAAACATGCTGCCTTCCACGCTATGATCCACCGCCTTCTTATTGTTCCTTTATCCGACCAAAGGTACCAAACTGAATTGAGTACCATTAAATCTATAGCAAGGTTGAATGGCTTTTCCGATATTGTCGATAACTTACTCCGTAGGCATAAGCTCCTTTTAAATAGAAAGAATTCCACGAAGTTAATTCCAGAGAGCACAAGCCCTAAATTTATTAGTATTGCTTATGATCCGCAATTAATTAAGTGCATGAAAAAGATTTTTAGCGCTTACAATTTAAAGATTGCATTCAAAGGTGGGAATACTTTGAAAGCACTCTTAGGAAATACTAAAGATGCCATCCCGCCTCTGGAAAAGTCTGGAATCTATCTATTTCAATGTGATTTTGGTGACAAGAACTATGTTGGTCGGAGCTCCAGAAATATTATTAAAAGGTGGAAAGCGCATTTAGCTCATGTAAAATATGGCAGATTGGACAGATCGACCATCGCCAAACATGTTTTGGACACAGGTCATGGTATTAGTTCAGATAATTTTAAGTTACTTGAGCCGTCAATTCAAGAAATCAATTAGACAGCTTTGAGAGTATAGAAATCTATAAAAGAGATTCTAAAAAGTTATCAATATGGACAAAGGGCCTATCTCAAACTCTGTTCTGTTTGATTTATTGAATTGATTCTGTTTGTTTTGTTTTTTTCTACCTCCTCTCACAAGGTATCTCCTGTTATTTTATTGGCCCACTGTTTAACTTGTCCAATGGGCGTTTTTTCTGCTTAACCAATGGGAGATATTCTTTTCAATTGCCCCTCCCCCACCTTGTCTATATTCTCTAGCATTAAGGTTGCTTTCTTTAGTTGCATTTGTCCCCTTTCGCTGAAGATGGCTGCTTGGCAGCCAAAATACGTAGCCGATATTTCAAAACTCCTTGTGGGTTAGAGGTACCCTCCGTTATTGGTTGTTCCATTCCACATTTTTGCCTAATTTTTGTTCTTAAAAAGAGTATTTCCAAATTGGAAAAGAACTCTCCTTTCTTTCGTTTCTCCAGTCGAATGACAGACATATCACATGTCTTGTAGTGCCATTTGAAAACGTTAATATTTTCTAAAGACCACGTGACCCCACAACTCCGGTCCAACTGGGACGATGCGGCCCAAACGTCATAGCAATGGATATTTTATTCTACAGGACAACGTATACCGAATTTCGATCCTTAATTTACGTACAAACCATATAGATCAGACGGATCCCTCTAACTCCCACTAGAGCCAGCTACATTATCTAATAATCTAATAATCTAGCTGGACCTGGTCTCATCCCCGTAACTCCGACGCCAGCGGGCTAATTGAAATAAAGCTGAAATACGACATGCCCTATTTACCGAAGTTTAAGGGGACAGGCGGACGGTTAGTAAAACCATTCTTCCTCTACTGCTACTAGGTCTTTAGTTTAAATGATTTTCTTTTTAAATTATTCTCACCAACTAGACCTACTGTAGATCTACCCTTTTGGTCAGCCAAATGTCTAATTATTGACCGAATAAAAAATAAGGACTAAACCTTTAGATCTTGTGCAACTGATTCATAAGCGAATTTTTAAAATAATTTATTATTTAAATGGATGGATATCATTTTAATTTGAGGCAAGTCAACAAGAGATTAAATAAAGTCCCGGTATATCACCTAGATTTCCTGTTTTTCGGATTTTTCTTAGAATGGATAGTCCCTTCGCTCTGTGTTATATTGATTGAATTATTATTTAACCAATTTGGAGTTACAATTACCTACAAGTGTAATTATCCCGGGCAACGCCGGGTCCTCTGCTAGTATATAATAAATCAAAATAGAAATGTATTATTAATAAACGAAATAAAATAGCAGAACAACGAATAAGCTATGATCATTGCTAAATAATTTGACACAAATTTTTCTATGTAGATTGAGGGGGAGGGGTAGATTATTTTTGTGCTTCTTTCAGTTCATTATAAACTATTCATTCTTCCATTTCTCTTTTAATGGGTCACATTAATTATCATTTCATCTTATTTTATCTTTTCAGCTCTACCCAGTTTTCAAATCTTCCTCGCGAACTCCTTTTCAAAAACTTTTGCTTTTTTTTTTTTTTTAAACAAAAATACTTTCTCCGTTCTATGCAAATGACGAATTCTCTTGATTTTTCTTCGAGTCGGTTTTCAGTTTCCCATCGCTTCCTCGCCCCCTCCTTTTTTTCTCTCTCCCATTGCTCTTCGTGTAACTTCTTTATGAAGCGCGGAAGCGACGACGCACCTGGCTCCCGCCGATTATCAAGAAGCGACGTCGACGGCGGGTAGATGTGTGGGAGGGAGGGATGGGTGGAAGCGGTCGCAACGTCTCTCTTTTTACGATCACAGTTGGCGGCGATTTCTTCCTCCCATCCTTCATGCTGTCACGGTTAAGTTATTTAACTAATGACATCGTAACTCATTACCAAAAAGACGCCTGCGTCAGCGGATAAAACATTTCCTCTCTGCATGTCTTTCTTTCAGCCAAGTCTTTGGTGGAATTTCCTATGCGTTTTTTTTGTTGAAACTTAACATAGTATAATGAAGCATATTACGTCTCCACTTTCCAAAAGCTTTTTTTAGAAAACGCAAACTTCGATTAAAATTGCTTTATACTCAAAACTCAAAAACTTTACAGCATTTTATGATTATAATATTTAAGTTCATATTGAACATATATTACTATTCTAACGCATTGTATAGGGCTACTATAAACGATTCATGAGATTTCTATATACTGTATTTTTCAAAGTATTGCCCATACAGGTATAAATGATATATGAAAAGAAAAGTAAAGCCATTACGTTTGCATCGTGATATATCAACTGGTAGCCAATAACACTGATATAACTCAGAGAACGCATCAATGCTGCTGTGGAATGCTATAAAATGTATAGACCGAACTCCACGAAAAGAACCGTAAACTCAATACGTTTTCCTCACACTTTATAAAGGTTATATGTGTGTCCTATGTCGTGTTAGTCGAATTCGGATTGACGTGTATATTAAATTGGTATTAATAGTAGTGATATACCTAAACATGAGGGTGTTAATAATATAATACTTATTTAATACTAGAAGAGTTACCCGGCGTTGCCCGGGATAATTACACTTGCACAAAATATTCCTTTCATTGTTGGTCATGAGATATATGTTATTGATCCCTGCCTTGTGTTTGTGCATTGCAAGTTGATACCTATTGTTGCACAAACTTTGCCTTGCATTGTTGGTCATGAGATATATATTGTTGGTTCATGCAGTGTGTTTG
Organism: Rhysida immarginata; assembly: GCA_023313115.1. Classification (NCBI taxonomy): domain Eukaryota; kingdom Metazoa; phylum Arthropoda; class Chilopoda; order Scolopendromorpha; family Scolopendridae; genus Rhysida; species Rhysida immarginata. Next base: position 3,751,680 of record JAHWFO010017185.1, read on the forward strand.
TGAATTGCGTGCTGATACCATTGTTGATACATATTGTTGTATAAACTTTGCCTTGCATTGTTGGTCATGAGATATTTCTCATTAATATGCCTTGCCATAACCATGAATATCGATTTTTTATCGATATTTATTATTTTTCCGAAATCTGAGGTAGACAGTGACCTTCCTCATGCTTTGAAGGTCATGTATGCGAAATTTTATCAAGATCGGAATAAAACTGTAGATTTGTATAAAAAACGTACAGACAAACAGACCCACCCACAAACATCCTTCTTTATATATATAGATAGATTTTAAGCATTTCATATTTAACTTATTTATCCACAAGTACTTTCAATAAATTGTGGATGAACACCAATTGTAGACCAACGTCAAATTTTAGGGCAAGAAGAAATTATCCTTCCCAGACACAAGATACAAAAATTAATTTAGACATTCATCACCTTGTGTAAATCACAATTCCTCTTTTTGTAATATAATAATTTTAACTCTAAATTACTATGAATGTCAAATATGTGACTTCGTCTGCTTGTATTTTCAGTAATCCACAAATATAGAAGATTCTGCTAGTAAAAATTATAATTTTGATAATGCATCTAAGATATTTTGTTTTAAGTATATTTACCAAGTAAAAATCTATTTTATTAACTATATTAAATTATGAAAGGCTATGTCTGTTGCTGCTTTAACGGAGAAAGCTTTGTAAGAAATGTGAATCAAGTAGAGGAATAGCTGAGGTTGTATGGTTTTAAAGCTAAAATAAAAGGCGACCTTACGAAGGGAAGTCAGTAAGTAAGTTACAAATGTATATAGAAATAAAATAAATAAGAATAACGATTTGGAAATTTGGAAGTTGTATTGGAAATGCCGTGTTGTCGATCGTTTGTCTTTTACAAAAGGTGCGTTTTATTTTACTTCAATGGTCTTTGATGTAAAAGGAAAAGTCGCTCGTGAAAAGATGAAATATTTTGAAAATTCTATACATTTTCTTACAAATACAGTTTATAAGTATTAATATTTTTTATAAAAATAAATTCTGATATTTCTTTAAAAATTTAGAATATTGAAAGTTAAAACTGTTATTTTGCTAACATATGACTTCGCATTAATATATGACTTCGCATGCTGCACCCTACAGTTTTCTGTTTTGCCACCAGCATTGGAGTTAGGGCGATTATATTCATTTTAGCCATTATTCGCAATGAACATGGTGTTAAGCTGCTACCGGAAGCTGCAGTAGGGAACGGATGTAATTAATGATCGAACAAATGCCGCCACCTACTTCGAGGTTTACGCGATACGGTCAATAGATGGCGATCAGCCGAAACGCGACGTTGGATGTATGTATTGTTTTATCAAATCTTAGTTTTTTGATTATTAAATTAAATGAATTAAAATCAAAAAAAAAAAAATATACAAGGAAATAAAACGCGAGAGATTATGATAAAGTATTTTTAAATATTGGTTTCCTTTATTTTACCAACTATTGTTTGCCATTTTTCCATTTAAAAATCTCTATCATACATTTACAGATACTGTTCCATATCGATATTCCGAGGAGCAAACGGAACAGCGAGCTTAAAGTGAATCGACCTGATGAAAAGACGGCTCAACGGCACGAACATCCAGAGTGCGAAGAATGAGAAGTCTTAATTATTGATAATAGATGTTGGTAAAGGTTCATAGTGAATTCATTCCGTACATTCAATGCTCTGCTTATTTTAACCGTCAATCTATCTTATTGGCCGTCCTGTGAGTTAACTTTAACAACCGATGCTAGAGTGCTTACAAGTTTATTTTATTAGACTACTTACCCTTGTTTACTTGTCGTAAAGGCAATTTTCGTAATTTGCCTTTATATAAATTGATTTATATAAATGTATTATAAAAAAACGACATAAGATGTCATAATGATTTACGATTAGTTAGTGTTTACCCGCGGAATTAAAAATGGTTTGGTGCATTTATGTATATGCATTATCCACGTTTACGATACAAAATATTTTAACTCGACCTATTATATAGGAAATAGAAATCCTTTGTTATCTTCGAAAGAAAGGAGATTTTCAAGGCCCCGTGTTGCGTTGATAATTAGGCTAATGATGCCAATAAAGTCTGGTTATGGACTTTTTAATTGTCGTTTGTTAGAGCAGTGCGGAAAAATCAATTGTCAAGACACTAATCGCTGAAGTGGTTTAAATAGAGCTTGGATTAGAATAACAACTTGCTAAAAGTTTTAAAATAAAATAATAGTAAACAAATAAATGCTCTCTTGGAATAATATAGTTTTTATTTGCGTTCTAGAAGAAATACAGGGTGATTATAAAGTCACTATAAATTTTGGAGAAATCATTAACGAATTTCATTTATTTGCACACCCAAACACACCCAAAGTGAATGTATGTATGGGAGTTACACAGTCAAAGGTCTATGGCCCTTCATGTTTGCCGAGGGGACTATCAATGGTACCTCGACATGTTGGAGCACTTCCTGGAGCCACAATTGCGAGTTGAAGGATTTAGGATACCGGTATGTTCCAACAGGATGGGGTACTATCCCATTTGGCCAACATCGTTCGGGACTAACTGAATCACGCATTCCCAGGCAGACGGATTGGTCAGGGCTCGCCAAGACTGTGGGCTCCAATCCTCAGATTTGACCCCCATGGATTTCTTTGCGTGGGGTTTTATCAAGTCCAAGGTGTACCAGGTCAGGATTACGCACCATTGCACACCTGAAACAACGGATTACAGCCGCGATGGAGGACATTACACCGCAATGTTGCGCAATGTTTTCCGGGCCACGGTGGAACGCTGGGAGCTGTGCCGGGACGTGCAAGGGAGACATATTGAAATTTACTAAGAATGTATCCTAGTATGATATCTGGTTGATGCATACTGCAATTGCTGCAATAAAACGGAGTTTTCACCAAAATGTATAGTGACTTTATAATCACCCTGTATTATTTGAATTTATTATATAATAAATCATCCAAAAAAAAAAAGAGACTAAGAACACGTGTTTATTGTACATGAGGTTAAAGAGCATATTCAAAATTTTCAAGCATTTAACAGAAAGTTAAATTAAATCTTTTAAAAGCAGCAATAGAAACTTCAGACTTCCTAATAACGATTGTCTCGGTTTACTATTAAATAAATATGAGGGTAATTGTTGCTAATGTTAAGGCCCATTTTATAAATTGGAAATTAAAGATATATGATTAAATATTTATTCATAATATAATAAATAAACAAAATAACTCATTTTTAATTAAATGGAAATGATCTTAATGCATTTTAATGGCTTTTAATAACAACGGAAGAAGGCTTATACCTTATTTTAAAAAAAAAATTGTTAACGAAGATTTCAAATGAAATCCGCGATCTATTTGGGAGCAATCATGTTTCGGAATCTTGACAATTGGTCAAACAAATTTCTTCACAGATTGCTCCAGGCTTGCATCATAATCATTCAGCTGCAGGATAATTGATATTACCGGTAATAAAAATTCGTTAAAATCACTTATAAATACTCTTTATCCGAAACTAATCTTGTGATCAAAAATAAAAATTTCAACTACTGTTCGCACGCCACGAGAAGACCGCTGAGTTGCTTAATGTGCTCGTATGGTGTCGCTGTAGTTGCAGATCAATCTATAGTTATGACGGGAGGAAAACAACTAAAATCAAGAAGCGCAAAAATGAGTTCTGGCCGTGTTTCCAAACAAATGAAAATGTTTGCATGGAGAGGTAGATACGTGAGAAATATGAAAAAAGTAAGAGTAGAAAATACTCCTATAGTCTACATCGATGAAACATGGATCAACTCAAATTTGGCTGTTTGTCTCCCAACACTAAATAGATTCATCTGCAACTGCAGCGACACCATACGAGCACATTACGCAACTCAGCGGTCTTCTCGTGGCGTGCGGACAGTATGTGTTGGTTGTAACTGCTGTAAGTTTCGTACGAAGGCTATCTACCCTGACTAATCTTGTTCCATTTGTCACTAAAATTACAGAATGCTTCGACAAGCACGAGCAACTTGATACCATTTATTTTGATTTATCAAAGGCTTTCGATATGGTACCCCATGCCAGATTGATCTCTAAGTTAAGATGGTATGGGATTGGGGATTCCTTGCTTGCTTGGTTTTCCTCTTATTTATCTGATCGCTCAGCATGCATTAAGATGGGAAATTTTATTTCTCGTTCTTGTTTTCGCATTTTAAGAGGGGTTCCTCAGGGTAGCTGCCTGGGACCAATACTGTTCGACATCTATGTTAATGATGTCCTGGCGATGCTGGGGCCAGGAGCCTCCATGTTTGCAGATGATTTAAAGCTATTCCAGCAGGTTATCACTCGGTCTGATTGTGATATTTTACAGGTCAAGGTTGATACTTTTTCTAAGTGGTGCCTAGATTATGGGCTGATTATTAATAATGGTAAGACTAAGGTTATTACCTTTACTAAGAAAATTAAACCTATTGTATTTTCTTATACTGTCAATGAGACTTTGATTGAAAGGGTTGAAAGTATTCGAGATTTGGGGGTATCCCTTGACCGTAAGTTAATCTTTGGTGACCATGTGGACAGATTGTGCAAGAACGCACTATTTAAATTAGGCGTGATTCGTAACCTGACCTGACGCTTTAAGTGTGGCAATTTTTTTATTAAATTATTGATTACCCTTATTATACCGGTCATTCGGTATGAAATAGTAATTTCGGGGTTTGCATCAAACCATGTCAAGAATAGACTTCATAGAGTGTATAGTCTATTCGCAAAACTTTATTTTTACCGCTATATTAGAATTGGTATTTACTCCTTTTCTCAGATCATGCAAGATTTGAACATTTGTGATTGTGTTGACATCTTTCATGCGCAGATTTTAAAATGTTGTTAATATCATTAATGGAAAGATTGATAGTCCTTTTTGTTTGGCTTACTTAAACTTTAATTGTAATACACGGTTTAGAAATCGAGAATTGTTTTATATTCCTTGCTTTAATTTTAATTTATTATTCAAAATTTTATCTTGTTTTCATCAACTGCATAATGCTAAGAGTAATTTGGATTGTTTTTTATAATATTGTCTTTTATATAATTATATAATTTTATCAATAACTTCATTAATATATACTTAATGTTTTTTTTTGTTTGTTTTTTTGATTTGTCTTTTTGTCTTTGTTCTCGGTGCCTTGGTGGGGATTCCTGTGTGGCACCGAGCTACCTTTATCCTTATCTTTGGTAGCAACAAATAAATCAATCAAGTTCACTGAACTGAACCGTTTGAATCTGGATTATTGTGCTTTCAGAATCACATGTGCGTTTGAAGTTTCCTAGCAAACCTTGTAAATTTATTTTTACACATGAGAATCTTCCGTGGACGCACTTTTCCTGTAATTTTTTTAATAATAGAATGCTTCCTAAACTCTTTTCTATTTTCCTGATTAGTTTTCTCCCAACTATTAAGAGCCTATATCACAAGGCAAGAAATTTTAATCAAGCCTGTGTTTATTGAAATATTCCACTGTTTCTGCATGGAATTTTACATGCTGATTTCAAATACGGCATTTATTTGTGTGCATCATCAATATTTGTAACAGAAAATAAAATTTAAAAAATTATTTCACCTAGTTTTTGAGCTATTAGGATCATTAGTTCTTGGAGCACGGTAAATAAAGAGCTAAAAAGCAACATTGAAACGTCTCATTCGTTTGTGTACGTTAGCATTTTGTCTGACTAAGCCTTAAACATAATCACCCATCATTGTTGTATCCCATCGTCCTTGATACCTCTTCTCGATAACTTTTATGTCTTGATGGAATTATTCGCCCTGTTCCTCGCTTACATCTCCCAAATTAGTTTTGAAGAAGTCTATATGTGAATGAAGATAATGCATTTTTATTGACATTCTGCACATAAGAGTCATATATTGACATTCAATACAATCAAATATGCGTAATATGAGTCATAATTCTGCAACCGTCGACAGCAGAGAGAAACAAATACAATTTTTAGAATCGGCGTCACCGAATTCATTAGGTAACAGCATTAAAACGTTATAAATGGGATGGGGACTATGTCGAAAAGTGAATAGCGCATTACATAGAGTACAAATGTAAGTATCAGATACAAAAAGAATTTTGAAAATTGGTTAACAAATAAAAAAAGTTACAGCTATGGAGGCATTACTTTTCGACGAACTCTCGTATTTTAATGTTGAAAAGCTGCAATAAAAAATTAATAAATGCAATGTATTTATGCGCCAGAAAATTAAAAATTGAAATAAAGATTTTATTTAATATTAGTAGTACATGTAATTGCAATAAATTTACATAAGTATTTCTTGAAATTTATTTATTACCGTTATTATCGGTAATACAAAACCGATAATATTGAAAACCTTATTCAGAAGTTAATGCATGCATATGTACACTGTGTGATCAAAAGTTTACACTTCAAAGATAGAGCGCGGTCTCAAGGACCGCATCACTACATTTTTGTGAATATCTTCTTATGAATTTAAAAGAAACAAATGACCACTTCTGTATTCTCCCAACTTGGACCCTTCTAGAAGTCAGTATGTCATAATCCACGATTTCACATATATAGGAGGTGCGATCTCAGAGACCGCGCGCCACCAACTTCGTTACTAAAATAAATTGATGTAAAAGTCATTATTACCTAAGCATATTTGCCAGTGAATTTCCAATATATTTTTTGATTAATAATATTTTCTATTTAGAAACTTTTATTTGAAAACAAATATATGGAGCGAAACGCAAATAATAATGCAAGAATACTAATGCTGTTTTCTGAATTTCAAGAGCAATAAACTCTTCTATAAATATAATTTCAGATATATTTAATCTCCGTGTATACTAGTGTTGAATAAAATAATTTTGAATATCGAGAAAAATTATTTTACAGTTTTTTTTTAATAAAAAATAGGCCTTTTTATCCTCTAAGAAACGGTTGCTATTATTTATTTTATAATGGTTTTCTTTTATGTAAGAAAGTATGGATGTATGAAAAATAAAAATAACGCAAAGTATCAATTTTCAACTATTTTAGTTTTAAAAATGCCTTTCCTGAAATATTCATGTCTAATTTTGACGGAAAAGAAGGGTTTTTAAATTTCTTTCTAAAAGTTGCGTTTTTTTAGATAATATTGAAAAGTTTTTTGAGGTGTTAATTAATAATGATGTAAATTAAGTGATAGATAAAAAATATTCATGAATTTCATTTTTGAACATTAAAAAAAAGTAGTTTCAAAATGCGGTCTGATAGACCGCGCGGCACCACCCATGTTACAAACGCCCGCGCCACCTCTGGAGTGTTAAGGAACGCCAGCATTTCAGCGTCGCAGGCTTCAGATAACAGGAATTAGTAAGCGATGGCACCCCCTTATGCTCTAATGACAGCCTCCACCCTCCGAGGAAGACTTTTTTGGTAGTAAGCAGTTTCCCTCCATTCCTGCCTCAGAGCACTGGCTAGTTCAATCACGGATGAAGGACGGCGTGATCTGGCTCGTAGTCGACATTCCAATTCATTCCACAGGTATTCAATGAGATGAGATGAGATGAGATCCCCTGGGCAGGCCAATCCATTTCTTTAACCCCTTTGTCTTAAAACCAGTCGTATAGACCTTAGATCTTGCTTTAAGGCAAGGAGCATTGTCATGTTGATAGAGAAAAGGCCCATCCCTGAACTGTTTCCACAGTGTTGGCAGTGCACAGTTGTCCAAGATGTCTCAGCATTCATCGTTCCTTTAACAGAAACAAGCTAGCCCAGTCCGAACTATGAAAACGAGCCCCATATCATGATGCCACCTCCCCCAAACTTCACACACATACAAAGCAGATATATGTCTGAAGGTGTGTGATTATATTTAAATAATTTCCATGCCATTGTCATGCGACATTTGGCACATTTCATGAGTTATGAGGGGTGTTCCTAAACGTTTGATGACATAGTATATATGCGGTATGTGTTTAAATTCCTCTATGTGTGTTTTCGGAGTTTCGGGCACGTAAAAACCGGGAGATAGCTCAAAACTGTAGCCAGTTACGAGATATGCCTTGATAGTTTCGGAGATCTAAAAAGTTTCTTAAAGTTTAAAGGTCATTGTCAAATATCAATTAATCTGCAATTGAATGGTTATTATGCAAGTGTGGAGGAGTTTGCGACGATATTATTTGGTCGATTGTTAAGGCTGGGAAACTATGGCAACTCACAGTGAAGTCGTGAATTTCGTTTGAAATATGTAAGTTTTTTTATACACTTCTACTTAACTCACAGCTTCTGTCTGTCTATTTCGTTCAAATCTTGAAATCAAATTTTCACTCACGTCCTGTTGTTCAAACGACTCCAAATTTGGCACACTAATTCATATTTGGTGACTATACAATACAGTATAAAATTTTTGAAAATTCAAATTCTTAAAAAGGATTGAAACTGATTTCCATCTAATTTTCATCCCCAGTTGGTAAGGGGAGGGGGACCACCTCTTCGGATTTAATTTTCATTCGAATAGGAAAATTGTCCACCTATTCAAGTTTTCTTCATTTTCACATATTTGTAGTAAAAGCATGGGTTAAAAATTGATTGCAAATCCAAGACTAAAAAGAATAAAAGAAAAAATATAAAAAAACTTTTAAGCATACACTTTTTGTTTTAAAAAGTGCACTAAAAAGTAAAAATAATTTTTCGTGCCTCTCATGTAAATAGGAATTTATATAAAATTAAAAAAAGGCAAAATTGCGGCGGCGAACGCTTAATGTTAAATTTTAAAATGAAAACACCATGCGCCGCTACACTTTACCTTTTTTAATTTTATAAATTCTTATTTAAATGAAAGGCACCAAAATTATTTTTTTACTTTTAGTTCTTTTTAAAGTGAAAGTTTATGCTTAAAAAATTTTTTTTTTAATATTTTTTTATTCAGTTTCCCAAAGCAGGTATTTACTCTAGTTATTCAGTAAATATATGCTTTTTTTTCATTTGTTATGAAAAGTCATTTCTTAACTCACTATGAGACATAGAACCACTTTTACGTTTTTATTTGTGTAAATTATGAATAAATTATTTCCCGTTTTTGAAATCTAGTCCTTAACATTAGTATAATGCAATATATCTTGACTTTGGCATGTAATAACTCACTTCATATTTTACAAATTAGGAAGCTGTAATTTTGGATAGTTTCTTATTAAAAATTTAGCCATTCATAATTTCATTTTCCTGTTAGTAATTTTAAGTAACAGATAAGTTTTTCATTCTATGAGCCTTGATTTGTGTGGATAAAAAGTCGATTAATTTTCTTCAGACATTTCGTTACTAACAGGCAATTCACGGCTATGAAATCAATCATCGGTGCATTTTGAAAAATTCAATTTAAAAAGTTACGCAAATGTTGGGTCCAATGATTATATCACTTTAAAATTTTCCTAGTCAGCATGAAGCAGAAATTGAATCCGAATTAAAATAAATGGCAAATTCGAACGTAATAAAGATGTCGCTTTCATTGATTTTGAATTAATCATCTCTTTACTTTTTCTAAGGGGATCCATATCTATCTTTTCCCTTCGCTAAGAGATAAAATTTTGATTAATTGCTTTCAAGTTTGCGTTTAATCTAACAATAATTACCATTTTCGTCAACTAAGAATGAAACATCAGGTTCCCTGAGTCATAATATTTATGATAGGATGCAATTATTATGACTGAATAAGAGAGTTGTAGAGGTGTACCGCCTTCAAATTTCTACCAAAAAATTGAAAAAACGCGCACTGAATTTGGAAAAGAAGGACTAGAGAATTCTCGGTTATTTAAATTCAAAGTTCAACAAAAACGTGTAGATGTAGAAATGTAAGCACTTTCTTTACAATGCCATTCTATTATGGAATCAATTACCATATGACGAGGTCCATGGATTGCCATTTAAGAGATTGTTTATCTGCAGTTTTCTTCTATCTTTGCGTAATAATGAAAATAAAATTACGGACGCAGCCTTTAAAGAATGAAAATATGCATTTTAAAAATTTCATGAGATAAATTACAAAATTCGATTATTCATAGAAGGGGATGAGCGTTTTCTACGGCAAAACATGTATGGATGTGAGTAATCTCAGTAGGTGGGCAACGCGTGGGAAAGACCGCAATCCAGGCACAGTAAGCCTGCATAGCTAACCTCATATTGGACGACCCGTAACATCTGAAGGTACAAAAAACATGCCCGATTCTTTGCCGACGGAATGAAAACATTTGTCCAATTGGCGCAAGTGTGTGGACAGGGATGCTAATTACTTTGAAAAATAATATACTGCCTGGTAGAGTACATTCCAAACTTTCACCAGCTGCATAGCGCAGGTCATTATCTCGCAAATTGGTGAAGCTATCCTCTAGGAGGCAACACTTTGCAAAACTCCTTAATATTTATCTGACCAATCCAGAAATTAACAGGTTGCAGTGAGTCATTGAAATAGGCTGAGAGTCTATGGGGGAGAAATTAAAATGAAGCAATAAATCAGTTCAACAAAAATATGAATGTTTGTCCTCATGAGTATAGGCATTATAAATTCCGGGAAAGAATACGTAACACATTGTACGTTCACGATACTCATTATATCATATTTTAACTATAAAAGAGGTTTCTGTTGTTATTTACAAAAATATATGGAATATTTACTGTGTAGATATCGTATCTGATAAACATTTGAAGATGGATGAATAAGAAGCAATAAAATAAACTTTTGACTCTATGAAGTGCAAGTTTGATATAAGGTGCGTCCAGAAAACATAAAGCCAAAGACATTACTCATTAAAAAAAATGATATACTAAACACATGATATTGCACATTTAATTGAATGAAAAGTAATGCCTAATAATCACTCAAACAAAAAATAAACAAAATCCGAACAACTGCTAAATGATAATCAATAAAAAAAACAAAATCAGACCATTTCACATGTCCAATAAATATACAGCCACTTACCTTTTTCCTTTAATTGACTTTCCCTATCTCGTTTTTTTTTTAATCTTTCACATGTGCATACATTTCCATAAAACATACGAATTGAAAAAAGTAAAGGTAACGAGTTGCAAATATTCAGGCTGAGCTGCTGTATTTAAAGTCAGAAATCCCGCGAGGAACCCGATTAAGTGACATGGAAAAGGGGCGCATTATTGGTCGGCATGAATCTGAACAATCTGCAAGATCCATTGCATCTAGAGATGCTGTATGTATCAGAGATACGACAACTGAGAAGTCGAAAACGATTGGCTAGAGCCGACACGTGACTTATGGACGCCATTATGTGCTAACCATGCTAGCAAATGCCTTGCTAGTATCGGCATGCGATACTTGTATCATGCTATATAACAGTATTTAGACATCGCCAGCTGTAATTTTTTTCCGAATTAAAAAACATTTATAAAACTAAAGGTATAATGCCTAATTGTGCTGCAGTAGGTTGTTCGAACAGCGAGAAAAATGGCTTTAAAGTCCACATTTCCTAGAGATGATGAGCGACGCCAAATTTGGGCAGCGAAAGTTAAATGTGAACTTAATGGTAAACTTTGGATTCCAGCACGTGAATCCAATCAAGTTTTATGCAAGATAAATATATTCGTTTGTTATTATCGGTTCAATATTTAATTCAATAAATTTTAATTTTTTTTATTATATTTATACGGTAGGAGCAATTGTTGAAAATATACTCATCCCCGTATTCATAATGAGCGCTCATGCTCTTGCTTAAGACCATTGTTGAATACAAATTCAATATTATTAGGACCGATAGGTACTTATGTTTTCAGAATGTGCGTCCGTCCGTCCGTCTGTCTGTTGGCGCTCTAGCGTTCTAACGGTTCCGAATTTTCGACTTCAGAAAACGAAAGAGTTCGTTCGTTGGTGGAAGAAATCGATGAACTACTTCCGGTTCAAAAGGTCACAAATACTGTAATATAGGGGACCACGTTTTTCACTATACAGTTTCATGCATAAATGACTTATGCACTGATCAATGCTGTTCTCTTTTTGGCATTCCATAGCTAAACCAGAGAAGAGGCTTGTGAATTAAGTGAAGACACGTGATGTTCTTCCTTGATGAACAATATCACTCAAAACTGGTTCAAGCGTCTGTGGTTTAGTGGTACCATTATGGTCCACTGGAAACTGTCAATGCTAAGATATGGCACGCATTATATTAAACCGCTTGGAATAGCATGTTATGGTTGAATAGTAATCTAAAGTTAAGAATAGTCGAAATAGGTTCAATGGTATGTGGTTTGATGGAACCATTATGATTCAGTGGAAACTTTCAAAGCTCAGATTTGGCATGTATTATACGAGGAGAGATCAAAAAGTAAGTTGCACTAACTCGCCGCAGGAGCGCGCTGTGTGTCGCAATCTTGGGCAAAGCGGAGAAAGGGACATTAACTGGGCAGACGTCGGATAGGACGGTTACTGTAGTTTCCCGTCGTGTTTTGTGACTAGCGGGCTAAAAGCAATGGCGCGTCAACTGGATGTCCACTCCAAACTTGAGGTGCGAGCAGCAATCCGATTTCTATGGGCCAAGCGGGTGAATTGCACGGACATTCATCGTGAAATCACTGCTGTGAATTGCACGATAACGCAACACCTCACAAGGCCCGCCAAACGTGCGAACTGCTGCAGCGATTCAAGTGGGAGGTTTGGCAACATACTCCATACAGTCCCGACTTAGAGCCATGCGACTTTCATCTTTGGAACCATGGAACTCGGTGGACAACGATTTCGAAACGATGAGGAGGTGAAAGCGGCTGTCACCGTGTGGTTACAAAACGCTGGAGGAGATTTCTATGCATCCGGAATCGAAAAGTTGGTTGATCGTTCGGATAAATGTTTAGGGTCTCTTGGGAACTATGTGGAAAAGTGAACCTACATTGTATGCTGCTATAGCCGTGTTGCTTTTGTATAGGTGGTGTAATAAATGGCCATACCGTGGAAGTGCAATTTACTTTTTGATCTCCCCTCGTATCAAACAACTTGGAATAACGTGTCATGAATGAATATAACGTCAAATTTGGTTCAATTGTATGTGGTTTAATGGAGCCATTATGGTTCATTTGAATCTTTCAATGCTAAGATATGTCATGTAATACGAGGGTTGGGGCATAAGTTATGGCAACTATTTTTTTTATGAGAATTTAAGCATGGGCGGAAAATGTGAAATATACAAATGAAAGAACAAGGAATGGACGAAATGTACGGACATTTAACAACACGCCAACACTTTGCTTCTCATGTTTATTAAGGTAGTTGACAACATTACAGGTTTCATGTTCTGGAATCATGAAGCCTGTAATGTTTCATACGTTTCATGCTTCTGGAAAATTTATTCTGGAACATGATTACAGATTTCATTTTCCAGAATAAGTAACGGAAATCAAAATAGAGAACGGCTGTTTTGATATACGAGCGTTGTTCAACTCGGGTTACATCCACCTTGCACGGCGGTTGACTGAGAACTGATTTAACATTGCTCTCTGCGCAACATCAGGAACTCACGGAATGTTGTGGAACTCACGCAACATCAGGAACTCACGGAATGTTGTGGAAACATACTAGCAGTCACAGCTTTCTTGAGACATATGACATTTTATGATACCATCCCTTAGCTCTGAGAAAAAAAAATAGTTGCCATGACTTATGCCCCAACCCTCGTATATCAAACAACTTGGAAAGACGTGCCATAAATGAATATAACGTAAGATTAATGGCAGTCGAAATTGGTTTCATGATGCATGTTTTAATGATATCATTATTGAACCATTGGAAACTTTCAATGCTAACAGTAAGATGTGGCGTGTAATTGCTTACGCCTTATATTATCAATAGTTAATTTGTGTTAGGCAAATTTGACAATAGCTAGTAGCTAATCATTCGCTTCGATACTACATGGTTACGTAGAAAAGCGTTAGCAATTGTTTATGAAGAAAGAATTGGCATCGTTTCCTTCCCGGATTATTGGAAGATGTGATACCACCCCTCCCTATCTCCCACTCTTCTGACAATCGTCTATCTTATTAGTTTTTTCATATGTGGAAGACCTCTTTGGGTTATTCAGGCTTCTTGCCTATTTCGGTGTATTTCATGTAGTGTTTATTCCGGAAGGGTGAGACTCGTGTAAACACTGCTTACGTCTCACCTGAACAAATGTACAATTCACTGCTCGATTGTCGATTCTCCACTTGCTATATAACGCCCCCTCCAATGAACCTGCTGCCGCTTAGAAACACTAGGTTAGACCTTCGAGCATAAAAAAACCCTTCTATTTTTATGCTCGAAGTGTTAGACAACACATTCTAGCTGTCATTGTGGCAATCTTTCATTGATGATAGTCCTGAATTACCGCCATATCGAATGCAGTACTATACAGTAATACCGTGTAGTTCCTCTGTACACAGAGAAGAATCCCCTCACGTTCACTCTGTTCGACTCTCTCATTCTCTTGTGGGTTTTTTAAGCATTAGCCCCCCTCCCTTTGGTTTTCACAGGATGCTCGATCCATGAAAGTAGTATAGTGGCTAGAAGAAAGTAGAACAAGATCCTTTATTCCTACCTCCATAGCTCGATCACGTGCTTCAACAATGGGTGGCCAGCTGATTCAGATATCAGATTTAAGCTCTCTTAAGAATTGAAGGGAAAAAAATTATTTAACGAAATGAAATCTCCTCCCGCTCCCTTTACTCTCAATTTCTTACTTTAAATGATAAGTTTTTCTAACAATAAAACTTCAGGTAAAATCCTTTTTTTTTTAATTTTTGGCGCTTATGACAACTGAAGAAAAAAAAAGGACAGGCACTTAAGAGAATAGACTCGAACCCGCAAGTTTCTCTACTGCAGGCAAGTGCCTTCATCAATTCCGGTGAAATTAGTGCAAATTCTTTAGGTATATAAGCAGATAAGAGGGAGGAGCTGATATAAGCTAATCCTTGACATCGCTTTTTTTTTAGGTTTTCTTTTGATGTCGCTTTTTTAAAAAACGAAGGCGTGTTAACCTAAACCCTTTTATATGAGTTACTTTTAGATGGCCCCTAACCTGTATGTTTAATCCTATCGAAATCTGTGGTAGGATGACCACCAATCTTTATGTCCTCCCCATGTAAGTGGCGTTAACGCCATAATATAATTAAAAAAATTGACATTATTTCAAAGAAATAACTATTTCAAGAAAGTGTTATTGAAATTTTAGAATGTATGAAAAGTAGAAAAAAATATTTGTCTCAATTGACCAAACGGCCAAGCCGTCATAAAAAGGAATTCATTAGTGTGTTTAGCACAAAATGGCGTCCATGTAATTAGTTGTCGTATCTCTTATACATATAGGATCTCTAATTGCATCAATATTGGGACGCTCACACTCGGTGGTGGATAACTACTTACGCTTAAGAGAAAATTATGGCCAAAAGAAGTCAACTGGACGACTTGAAAAACTAACCATCCGCCAAAAACGAGCAAAAATTCAAGAAGTGAGCCAAAATTCAGTGTCTCTACATATTCTTGCATCAAGAGATGACATTCCTGTGTGCAAATCCACAATTGCAACTGTTATTAATAAGAGTAACATCCTCCAGTACCAGCAGAAAAACTCGCTTCCTGTTGTAAAAAATTGCCATTAAGAAAACGGCTTCTTTGGGCAAAAGAAAAGATGTCATGGGACGAAAAGTAGAAGAATGTGTTCTGGAGCGACGAAAAAAATTCAATCTTGACGGTCCTGATGAATGGCAACTTTTTTTTGGCACGACCTTAGAAAAGAGGTCCAGTGTTATTCAAAACGTCAAAGTGGAGGTGGAGGTGTTATGGTGTGGAGAGCTTTCGGATGGGGTGGTTTCTCGAATATTGCCTTCATTAGTGGACGAATGAATGCTAGTGCATACCAAGACCTGTTAGAAGATTATTTATTCGATTCTGCAAAAGAAATGGGAGGATCCCACTGACTATTCCAGAAAGAGTGTTCCTATGGTGTTCCTGTCATTGACTGGCCTGCATTATCTCCAGATTTAAACCCAATGGAGAATGTTTGGGGATGGTTATCACGCTCTGTGTATCCAATGGAACGCAATATTCAACCGCACAGGAATTGAAGACTGCCATAGTAGAAGCATGGCCAAGTAGTAGCCTTGATGTGACTTACCTCCAAAGCCTCGTTACAACTTTGCCAGAGCGCATCTTTAAACTTATCCAAACTATAAAAAAAAACAAACGGAAACTCCACTGGATATTAAATCACAATAAACATAGTGGCTGTATATTTATTGGACATGTGAATGATCAGATCGTGTTGTTTTTATTATTTATTATTAACAAAATTTTTTTGTTCAGATTTTGTTTGTTTTTTGTCTCGATGATCATTAGACATTACTATTCATTTAAATAAATGCGCAATATCATATGTTTATTGTATCGTTGTTTTTATGTGTATTGCGTTTGGCTTTATAATTTCTGGACGCGCCTTAGAGAGTAAGGTGAGAAATACAGGTGAAGCTCGATCTATTTCTACATACGAAGTGCCTTCTCCAATTAGAAGGTAGATCGCTAGTAAATTATCATGGCGGTAGTTCATAACGAGAGAAAACAAGAGAAACCGCTAATGCACAAAAATAATTTTTAATTACACGTATGTACATTGTTCTCGAAATGGTTTCTCTAGTTTTCTCTCATTTGGTATTTATCCACAGTTTTTGGCAATTTATTTTTCTACTTACGGTAATTCATGATACAGTCTGTCCGAAAAAGATAGCTGGTGTAGCTTTTTTTGAAAATAGCAAAGAAAATATCAACAGAATCACATTTTATTTTACGAATGGTTTAACAATCTTAAAATAAAGTAATTTATTATGTTTTGAAGAAGATTCCATTTTCTGGAAAGAGGAAATAAAAAGAAAGCTAAAAACGGGCTGTCCCAAAATGATAGCTGGTTAAACAAAAAGTGCAATAAAATAAATTTTAATATTTAATCTTTCCTCCTTTGATTTCGATAAGTTGAATGCAGCGATTGTGCATTGATTCTAACAATTTATGATTAACATCAATTGGTATTTTTTCCCATACGACAATTATTGCATTTTTGAGAGATGCTCTACAACTGTACTGCCTGCCATCTTTATAAACCTCTCTAATCAGAATCCCTCAAACATTTCGATTGGATTAAGATCTGGAGATAGAGCAGGCCATGCCATAACGTCCAATTTATTTAACGCAAACCATTTTCTATTAGCATTTGCAACATGTACAGGGGCGTTATCTTGCTGGGACACCGGTGTTTACCTGATATCTTCAGTATAGGAAGAAGAGCATCTGTAACTTTCAGCATTCATTCGTCTACCTACAACTATGAGCTCTGTTTTGCCCAGTCCGCCAAATGCCCCCCATGTCGTCACGGAACCACCACCTTATTGCCTTTTTTGAAGAAGGGTTGTTCATGGCGAATGTGATGCCAATAACTGTGAAATCCGTCAGGACCGCCAAGAATTCCACTTCTTTTCATCAGAAAAGATAACATTGAACCATTCGTGTGTCCAGGTTACGTGATCTACAACAAATTTTTCTCTTGCTTGCAAGTGGTGCATCTTCCACGCAGGTTGCACTTGACCTGTTTAATACAGTATATGTAGGAAACAACGTATTTATAAACAACATTAACCCATTACATATAATATTGTATGCTGTTGTATATCCTATACCTTTAGTGTACTCAACATTGGACATTGATTTTAGGACTCTCCAAACTGTCATTCTTGAGGATTGCGATGGCACAGAAGCAGCTAATTTTCTTACAGACGATGGGTTTTTAATCATTTCACGCATCAGACCCTTTTATCTCGTCCAGTAAGGGGAGGAGGTATTCCAGCTGTTTTCTTTTGGCCATAGTAAATATTTTTTCAAGTAATTATAAATAACTTTTTCAGAATGTTGTAACTGCACGGCAATTTCTTTTACAGAGGCATGTCTTTGCCGAAGACCATCAATTTCTCCTTTGCCGAAGAATATTTTACCACAACACATAACTAGTAATGATAAATCATTCTTCAGCTGAAATCATTTTATGGAAATTCATATTCTCTCCCACTGGCTATCATTTTGGGACAGTCCGTTTTTAGTTTTCTTTTTATTTCTCCTTTCCAGAAAATAGAATCTTCTTCAAAACATAATATATTACTTTATTTTAAGATTGTTTACCCATTCGTAAAATAAAATGTGATTCTGTTGATATTTTCTTTGCTATTTTCTAAAAAGCTACACCAGCTATCTTTTTGGGACAGACTGTAGAATCAAATGCGGTGGTTTCACATTGCCTTCTGTATGTTAGTAGAATACGACATAATCACCCATGATACAATGAGATTCGAACCCGCAACTCCCCAGTCTCGAGAGCAATAAGACCCTTCGCGCCTTAGCACCACGGAACCGATGCGAAGCCAGATAGTTATTAATTGAATACTTCTACAAATACTGTTTCACGCTGTGAAATTACCAGGTTAATTTCCAATTCATTCAGATCTGGTGTTACTCAAATCATCGGTTGACAGCGATGTGGAGACTCTTTGGATCGTGGGCTTCTTATTCACCATCGGAAAAGACAACAGTTGAATACGGTAGATCTTTGGAAGGCTCTGGGTTCGTTGCGTCCCCATTTGAATAAACAACGCCAGTATTAAACTCCTTTTTCTTTATTCTGGATTTCCTGAAATAATGAATTTTCTGAATTCGAAGTGACCAGGAGACTCCATGGTGCGCAAGACAACAAACTGTGTAATAAAGCCTTTCTGAAACCGAGAATGCTTGGCAATTTAAAAATACTCTTAGCTAAACAATGAACTTCTATAGAAGAGCACTGTAAAGCCAAGTATGGACTCTGAATGTCTTCTTTGCTTTATTTGTGGTTTCTTTAATTTTATCCCTGGAATTGGAAAATTAAATTTAGTTGCTGGTAAAATATTATGATTTGAAAGATTTTATTCAATTTAAATATTTTTTGTGTTTTTTAAATTGGTTACGGCTGCAAAAGAATTCCCTGTTGGCCGAAATTCCTAACTATCTTCATTATCTTTCATTATTATATGAAGCTTCGCTATAGAAAGTATTACACCAAATTCAAAAGAAAATACCAAGAAAACTGGCTTGTTGTAGCCTAAGCAAAGAATGTTATTTACAGTATATATAATTTTAATAATAATTATTTTTATTTTTCTTCTTTTTTTTAAACAGCCTATTTCCAGGGAGCAAAGGAATGGGCTAGGGGAAATCGATAGTGTTCACGGTTGAGATGCGATTCTCTGTTGGCCGCGAGGCGATCGTCTTCGGGGCGGAGGACTCAGTCGAGTGCCGACGGCGTCGAGAGAGCTAGGGGAGCGCATGGAACGTGAGCGGGCGACCGAATGAGAGATTCGCTGATGTATTGCCGGGAAGGAGATGTTAGCGGAGCTTTCCCCATCTATTCTCCCCTAGGCCTTCGGCTTCCCTTGCGAGGTCACGACTGCGTAATAAAAAATTCATATTCTGATGAATAAATAAATTTTTCCTTTTATTTGTAAACTTTTAGTACCAAGTCTATGTAATAGGAGTATTTACATTTCATTTATTTGTAACGCGTCGTTAGTCCCACCGTGGCACGCATGCGCTTTCTCCTGAGAATATAATGGTTTCGTATTCCAGCTGCGATGATAGTGTTGAATTTTTTCGTCTGATTTTTTTGTTTTGCATTTTATCCTCTCCTCGTGTTGGGATTTTAGTATTTTGTTCTATTTATTTTCTCTGGTCGATCTGGTGACCGAGAGCGCTAGGCGTAGGGCTTTCCAGTACTCGAATATGCTGAATAGCGAATCACCTCTACTAAAACCGAGATTACCTGGGTAGATTATTATAATTATAATTACCTAATTTTAGAGCAGATTTAATCACTACTTTATGGATGTTTATGTTTGTACCAGGAATGAGAAAAGTTAATAATCATGTGGAATTGTCTCAGGAATTCGTAATAATCGTATCCAAAATGACCTAGTGTCACATAAAAAGAGTTTCTCAAGCCAAAAGTTCCGAGACAAAACTTTTGAAAAACCGCGAGATCTCGTCGGCGAGATCTTGCAAAGGAGAAGGCTTCGTAAATCAATGTAAAAGGCGAGATCTCGCCAAGATCTAGCCCAATTGTCACAAAGGACTGCGACGGTGTCGAGCTCCAGTATTCTTAGCAGAAATATTAAGCCAAGAAGTAATGCTGGAGTTCAGCTATCGCCATTTAATGATAATAGATATCGCTCTCAAAGAACAGTACACAACTGTTTCTATATAATCCCTGCGAGCGGAAGGAGGCGCAGGAAGCGTCGTAAACGGCTGCGCATGAGGGAGAGTGACGAGCGGAGCGGGAGCTTCGAAACGAGGATTCGGCCTCTGAGATCAGGATTGGAAGGTTGCCTAAGCTTTCGCGGAAGAAAAAGAGCGAAAGCGATCTCCGTTCTTCTTCAATGAGAGTGGGGCCTCCAGAAAGCGGGAGGTCGAAGGAGAAAGCACGAGAAATCAATCTTCATCAGCGTAGTGACTCTAGCAATGCGATGCAAGCTAAGTGCGACATTCTCAATGCGGTAAATAATGATATTTCCACTTCAGTTTGTTCTCCAGCGATTTCCGTAGAGGTTGACACTCCCGAGGTTCCTGCCTGCACGTCATTAGCGGCATTTTATGAGAGAGAAGGACCGCACGTTTCGAAACCAGCTCACGCCGAGCCAAGATCTTCAGGGACAGTATCCGCCAGCGGTAGGGCCAGTTCCTACAGTTGTCTTTCCGTAAATGCGAACGCTCCCACTGAGCAGAAGACTGCAGTTCCAAGGAAATTTTCGCCCGCCATTGGACCAGGATACGACTTCCAAATCTTCTCACCGAGTGGAAGTTTCGCCATAGTGTACGTCGCAGCTTTATGTATCAAGGACTGCGAACAATTTCTCACGAAGGAGGAGCTATCAAGTTTCTCACCCAGCGACATCGTCGCAGGAATATTTCCTTGGTCCGTTCGAGGCTTTATCTAGGCACTTTCGCCCTAATCTCGAGGTAATCCGTATTTCCTCTAAACTATTTAAAAATTTGTTCTCATGCTAACGTTTCATGATGCCGCATTAAGCAATAATAATTGGCGTCACGTTAAGCTGAGTGTAAACGTATTTAGCTTCCCGCTCAACGCTCATTAAATTGAATTCGATATAAATCCTTTGCTTCTTTATATTCGAAATTTGCGCGTAAAGTTAATGTCTATCAGTGTAAAGGTACATTGCAGGTATATTTGTTAGTAATATAGTCAAGGAGTGGGTTACTGCTTTTCTTTCATATAGTATAGCCTAGTAGTCTGGTTTAAAGTTTGCTTTGTTAATTTTTTTTTGAAGAACTTATTGTTAAAATCTAGCGGATAAGACTTTGCAAAGTTTTTAATTATTGCTAACGGCTGCTAATTTAAATTTTGCAGCTTCCCTTGCCAGACGGATCGAGATGTTCAACGCCTATGCGTAACCGCTATCTGCAATGCGGCCAGCAACTAAAGGTATCAGACTTTAATCAGCATCTCAAGTTAAAGTGCTATTACAATTGGTTCATTGAATTTAACCAGATGTAATTTCAAAGTAAACCAAATATTTTTTGTTCTTGTTGGGCCAGTTAACTTTGTTCTGGGTTTAGTCATATTAAAGACTAAGAGCCTTAATTGACCTGTAAA
The DNA here is from genome assembly GCA_023313115.1 of Rhysida immarginata. Lineage (NCBI taxonomy): Eukaryota > Metazoa > Arthropoda > Chilopoda > Scolopendromorpha > Scolopendridae > Rhysida > Rhysida immarginata. The sequence continues at coordinate 3,773,424 of JAHWFO010017185.1, forward strand.
TTTTGGTTTGCCAAAGACTTTAAATTCGTCTTACATAATTGTATAAATCTTGGTTAAAGTTTATCATTTATGTATTGTGCTACAATAGAAGGGGTTTTTCCTCGTGTCAGAGGAATACTCCTTCTAACCATTTATATAAGAGTATATTTAATTCAAGCTCTTTGAGTTAAAAGTTCCTTGTAATTCTAAAGCGGATTAATACTAGTTTATTGGTCCGAAATAGCAGTTTATTTAGTGGTTATTAAAATTCAAAAAAAAAATGTATGTTCCTTGTACATGATTTCCTTTTACACTCACATCTTCCACTGCGCATGTTCGTGACACCAATCATCTCTTAATATGTAACTTCGAGAGTATTGTTTATTGTTCGCATAATAATTGATTGACAATCACTTTCGGTCCATCTGTTTTCAAATACAAGATTTGGTCGTAATGGCATCTGCGATTCTAACACTTTTAATCAATAATATGCGTTCTTAGGGTTGGGTGCAATACAATTCGAAAAAGCTATTTCTCATTAAAGTTACGACCTAAATTCACGTTAATACGTAAGTCTCGAAGATCCGTAATAAGAAGCTGTAAAAAATGTTTGCTTATTCTTAGATGAAAAAACCCGCTATGATTGGTAATCGATTGTAACTTTATCAATTATTCATATACTTCTAAAATTTCCCATCAAGAAAGTAGATTATTTTCTCGACATCCACTCTATATATATATTCTGATAAGATGCTGGCCCGATGGCCGAGAAAGCTAGGGCGTATGTCTTCCAGTTTTGAGTCTTCGAGTCGCGGATTTGAATCAAGTTTTGCAAAGAAATTTGTGTTTGCTTCGGGAAAGTGTAAACATAATTTTCTGAAAAGGCGCAACTTCCATAGAAGTCGACACGACCAAGAGTTTAAACAGGTGATCTTAAATAAGGTTAAATTGACGTTTCTTAAAAATCTGGTCAAATTTTGTCTATGTCTAATACTTTCCGTGTGATGAATAAATGATCAAACACATTTTACTTCGAAGTTCGGTTTCAGATGCAGCAAGTTATACGGTTTTGCAAGAAATAAGATTATCGCTGGAATAGATTGCGTATGAGTAAAGGTGGTATCAACTTACGGAACAATCGCGCGATGCTTTAATCTTTTAATACAGATTAAGGTGCTTTTTGATCTACCGTTGTTGTGTGGTGTGCATTACGAGACTATTGTTAATATTCTAATACAGCTATTTTGTGACACCAGATTTATTCCTGAGGGAAAGCGTTGGTAATAAACAACTGCAATTAATTAGGACATTTTAAGCATGTTACGAGGGGAAGTCAGTAAGTAAGTTACAAATGGATGTAGAAATGAAAGAATACGAGTACTGATTTGAAAACTGCTTTTATTTCTCCGCATAATCTCCCTGTACATTGAGGCACTTGTCCCATTGTTTCACAAGCCTCTTAAAACCAACAGCAGCTTGAACCAAGCGGGAATTTCCCTTTATACAGCTTCATCGTCGGCTGAAAGATGATGTTTAAGAGGACCGAACAGCTTCATCGTAGGGAAAGTGTTCACCCGAAAGATGATGTTTAAGAGGGCCGAACGAATGGAAGTTGCTTGGAGCAAGGCCAGGACTATACGGCGGATGCTGGAGGGCTTTTCACTTGAACTTTCTCAGCATCCGAGTTATCTTGTTGGCAATAAGAGGATGTTCACAGTCTTCTGGGATTACAAGGGCATACTGCCTCTCATATAGCCCTCCTCACGACTTCTATTTGGTCTGTCCTCTTAAATATCATCATTCGGCCGACGATGAAGCTGTACAAAGGGAAGTCACCGCCTGGTTCAGGGAGCAGCCCAAAGAATTTTATCTTACTGGTTTTAAACGGCTTGTGAAACGATGAGACAAGTGCCTCAATGTATAGGGAGATTATGCGGAGAAATAAAAGTAGTTTTCAAATCAGTACTCGTATTTCTTTCATTTTTATATCCATTTGTAACTTACATATTTCCCTCGTACTTTTAAAATAGAACTTATGATTTTATATTTTGAAATTTGCCTTATGATATTTAATTTTCAATCAAATTTATATACCGTAACATGGGGTTACTTTACACCATCTTTGAGAGTTTATTAAAAAAATAAGACAGAGTTACAAATTACTTTTTGAAAATGATTTGTTATATTCTAAGACAATGTAAAAACAGATTTATTTCCATAAAAAGCCATCACAAATTTGTGTTCTTTAAAAGTGGTGCAAAATATACTTAGGAAGGTTACTTTGCTCCACCTAATATAGTATACTTGGGCGATTTAGGGATACATAGCCACTCCGATTTACAGATTGGCAAGCGTAGTCACATGTCTAACTCAGCCAATCATCTTAAACCGTAGCCTCTCTTTCTCAGCCATCTCTTTCTTTTATTTGTTAAGCTGTTAACAGTTGCTATGTCTCAAAGAAAGATCTTCCAGAGGACAGCGAGAGACATAATTGTGAACATACGCAGGTATTTCGAAGAAGAGTGAATAAATAAATATTCAATAGATAACCGTTAAAAAAAATAAATGTTTTTGTGAGAATTTCGTACAGGATAAAGGGTGACTTTGAAATGAGTCTAAGGCTTCCATAGCAATGAAAGTGACTGGCATGTGTCTTCCTATAATCGCCCGAGTATAATTATTTTAAAATATGGCAATGTATCCCCACTTAAAATTTATTGTGTTACCATATAACACTACAGGAAACTGACAGGAAGTATATTTTAAGATATTAAAGAGAAAAAATACTCAAACTTCACAACAGTGCAACTTATTGTATTAATATACATGGTGTTCATAAAATGAGGAATAATAAGTACCTAGCATGATTCTTCACATCAAAGTAAATAAAAAGTTCCTCATGAAAAATGTCGAAAACCCAATTTTTAAGGGTCTAAACCTCACGCGAAGTTTGATGTACACCACCTTGGCGTGGTGTTTAGACGCTTAAAAATTGGGTTTTCGACATTTTGCATGAGGAACTTTTTATTTACTTTGATGTGAAGAATCATGCAAGGTACTTATTATCCCTCATTTTATGAACACCCTGTATAACATATAAATAGCAAAACAATTCGAATAATCAATTATTTTGTATTGTAATGCCTCGATTTATTTTATAAACGAAGACAATACAAAAGATGTTTTTTCAGTAATATTGATAATAACAGACAAAACAAATTGGTATGAAAATTGTTATTATTAATATGATTTTATTACTAAAATGATTTTATTAAAAAATGAAAGGCACAAGTGAAAGAGTAGAGCAAACAAAATATTTACACATGTTGTTGTTTTATTTTATTTTATTTTTTTTCTAGGCATATAAAAATGTTCTACAGCTTTGCGCTGAGTAAATGTTCCATTTCTTATCGATTCCAGGCATTCTTCCAACGTTTTAGTGGAGCAATCGCCATATCGGCAAGCTCTTACCTTCCGCTTGTAGATTCTTACCATCCTGCTAAAACAACTTTAAAATTTTAGCAATATTTATTTTGAACGTAAAAAGATTGACGCAGAACTCAATAAAGCTTAAAACGAATTAAAAAAATGATGTAAAGTAGCAATTTTAAGATGATGTAAAGTAGCCCCCGATTTGTTCAGAACATGACCACCAAATTACTATCGATCGTATAATGATAAATAATCAGTTGATTAAATTTTACAGATATGATTTAAACATTAATTAATTTCTATACATAAATAAATAAATGACACATACATTTTAATTAAGTCGTTTTTTAAGAGCAACAACTTTTTCTTGAGAAAAATTAGCAAAAATCAAGCGGCACAGATATGTTTAGCAAAGAACATCCAAAATGGCGGATGCATCAATAACTCAAATAAATGCGTTAACAGATGGTACCAACTATCGGGAACAATCGAAAGTATTTTGAAATATTTATTGGAATAACCACTAGGCAACGTTGAACCTTATTTCAACAGTGATGCAAATGACCCCGTTTTACGGTATATATTCGTTCATTTCTTCTAGTTATGATAATATGCCTGACCAGTAAGTAGGGATTGGAAAGTCTGTCACAGCAACTTGATTTTAAAATATAAATGAAATTTATACAACTTTTGGTGAAATTGCAACAGCATTTATGATGAGTCGCTATTCAACCTATTGAGCCACGATGGTTGCAACTTTCTTCGATGAATTCACGATTAACTGCGCCTGGAGCATGCAATCTGCCGTATGTACAGACCTAGCCGAGTATCACGAGGTCTTGATGCGAGCGAAGCCCGCGAGAAGACGAAAGCGGTGATTCGCAGGTTTGGAGATGTTATTCAAGAACATTCTGGAATGGGAGTTTCCAGCCAGGCCCGCGATTACCCTTTCCGGCAATGGGAACGGCCTTAAAAGAGAAGGCTGCCGGATCATCGGGGCGAGTAGAAGGAAGGATCTCGAGCGGGAACGACGAGGGAAATGAGAGATGCCAAAAAAACTTCGATTTTAAAAGCGGCTGACTATGGCAATCCAATGGTAGATCTTTTCGGGTATTGAATGATTATGGCAAATTTACAATTGATAAAAAAATGAACTTCGCATGAACTATACTAATAAGATAAGTGCTTCAAAATTTGACAATATTAATTGTTTGTCTCAACTCGAAAAGTTCTCAACGCCAAAAGAGCGTAATATCGGCCTGAAAATTGATTATGACACTATTGCAATTTAGTTCCCACAGACTTTTATTTAATATTTTCTAATGCTCCTTTTTCGAAAGATCTTAAAGAATTCGTTTCGCCGCTCAACGAGTGCGTAGCGTCCACCCAATCGGCTCATGATGAAGTAATCTGGACGGACTTTTTAATTGAAAACGTCCTGGTACGCTTTCGAGATCTGATAAATAAATATCCCCGCATCAGTTTCCCCAAACGTATTTTTACGGAATTGAAATGTTTTCAATACTCCGATGGCGTTTCTAGAATATTCCCATTTGGCCTGCAGGGATATTTATATGATGGAGTAGGAGGTTTTGTCGAATCTACCCATCTGTTTTCCCACGGATAATTTCTTCTTTCGGCCATCGGGGCTTGTATTTTTGGATTCGTTAGCAAGAAAGCTTATCTGGGCTTGTTGCTACTTATAGATAGTAATTTGCTACTCTAAGCTTTGGAAAAAAAAATCTTGTTGTCTAATTGCTTATTGTGCGCCAGCATTATTAACCGGACTTCTATTATTAATTACAATTTTATGTCTTTGATATTTGTCTCTAACACTAGTTATCTTGCATTTGGAACATGTGCTCAATTCTGATCACTAATGGAAATTTATTTTATTTTATTTATTGCATCAGCATGAGGCCACCCAATTTTGCCTCCGTCATCGTCATGTTCGTTCATTTGTGTAGTGCCACAATTCCTCATCAAGAATTTCAGTGCTCTGCTCAGTCTGTAGTGCTGCAATTCATAATCAGAATTGAATTCATCATTTATCAACTATTTTAATTTATTACACTTCCACTTCCTTAACTCTGTATCTTATGCATATTATTGTATTAATCTTAAGAGCTGACTAGGTGTTCAGCATTGTACTTTTGTTTCGTTTCCTTAACCAATTTTTTAAACTGATGAAATATATAGATTTCTACTCATCGCGCTTTATTCTGCTTTTATACACGTAACACTGAGTTATGATTTCGGGTTCCATCTCATTCAATCCGCAATCTCGACTTATACTTACTGCAAGTATCCTGAATAGTTAATGATATACCACAGATGTTTACGAGTCGGAAGTTGTTTCATTTCTTCTGATGGTTTCCGACACAACTTTTAAGAGGACTATATATGTCTATATACAACTGTATGACACCGACAATCTAAATTTCTAATGTGCGCATTCGCCAGATTGATTGTAGATCAAGCCTATACAGAATAGCATCTCATAGTACTTGGCCGGCTAGGCTCTTCTTCAATTATTCAAGAATATTTTCTAGAGCAAATTAAGAACATCTTTTATTCAATATCCTTTTGTTGGGAACTGTTACCTTCAGTCGTGGTGGGTTATTTGTTGAAATTTGTATCTAAAAAACAATTTAAATACAATTTTTACAGTTTTATGCTTACTTTGATAATAAGTAAAAAAGTTTTCGTATTGACTGTCGATGACGAGATCGTTAGTTACTGTATTGAATCAGATCATCAAGGTTCTTTACAGATGGACGACCAATTAGTCCTCTTAAAGTCTCCTGAGAGTTTGTGGTTAACCAGTAACTCAGTTTAGCGATGTCGTGTAACTGGAATCGAGTGGCTTTTCAATTAGATCTTGGCATGTTTGAAAGAATTGACTCGAAATTATTTTAATTAATCCTTGTTGATGACAGTTTACTACGAGTGCATAATATTAAGAGTTTTGAATCCATCGCTATAACGTTTATTCGAATACTACATATTTTTGCGAGCAATTTACATATTATTAGAGCTCTGTTCAAACTCTAAAGACAAAACAGCTGGAATTTTCCTTAACTGATAAACTATTCGGAATCTTTACTCGATTTCTTAAATATACTCTTCAAAATAACCCAGAGGTATGTGGAACTCATAGATAAATTAATAATAATTAATATTATAAACTGGAGATTCTGTTTCAGTTGTTAGGCATTGTTGTCAAAGTAGAATCAACAGTGTCTAACAATTGAAATAGGAAGTTTAACTGGACACGCCCACTCCAGCTTTCATTGGATAGAGTGGTACCTTCGTTGATTCTTCATGGATCTTCAAAGAGTGCTGTAAATTACCTGTGTAATTGCATACTTTCAAAAACTCTTCAACGCCTCATCATTCCACGTTAGACAGGAGTACAGCATTTTAATTGTTTACTACCATCTAAACTTTTTCATTATGTACGGATAAACATAATGTCATATGCCATATCGCATTACGTGCTTTAAACAGTGATATTGCATAACATTCTGATGTTCTTTCAATCCATATTGCTATTCTGAATGTTCGACTTTATCTTATGTCATCATAATAGTTTGTTTGTTATTAACAGAGTCAGTCGTATGGTGATTTTTCCTATAATATCTCTTGCTCCCTTAATTATTTTAAGCAGTATATTACCTAATAATTAAATCAGTTTTCAATGGCTTTTCTATTAGTAATAAACATTTTGATAATGTTTTTTCTGGGATATATATATCAAGGCAATACTAAAGCAGAAAGTACTATTAAAATATTTTCCCAATCTGAAATTATCGATGCTATTAATAAAGTTAAAAATACAAAATCATGTGAACTTCACAACATCCCATCATATGCAACTCCTTGCAAAACGTATTGCTTATATGTTATATTCTAACAGCTTCAATATTCAAAGAGTTTTGACATGGTAATAGAATACACCAGCACCTTTGCTTTATAAATATTTTATTTGTCTGTTCTTAAAATATTTGTATAAAACTTTTCTGACAGATCAATTGAAAATTAATTAAGGAATAAACAATAAAAAAAACTCCTTGGGAAAAAATATTGCATAGTCAAACGTATGAGGAAAAAGGTTTTGCATATCCGTTCAGCAATGTCTTTAACAGCCAATTTAATTGATATTACTTGAAAAAATGAATGGAAAAATTCTGCGACCTGGATGCGAACCAGGATCCTCGACTATCATAGTCGACGCCTTTACTAATTGGGCCATCGTAGACACCTGAACAGCCATGCTGTCGCTAAGTGTCTTAAAGACAACCAAGTTGTCAAGATGGAAAGCTCAATTGGAGGCGGGCACCCTGTTCACAGATCGGGAATTTCTCCTATCCAGCCATCAGAAAGTTTGATGAACACACAATAAGAAGTAAAGAAATTTAACTGGACCTAACTCCAAACATCAGGTAAATGATATTAGTTGAAAAAATGGATGGAAATTAAAAATTGTAGCCAATTTAATATTTGGTAGAGCCACCTTGATAACAGCTTGAATACGTGCTGGCATACAGTCTGCCAATTTTTGCAGTTTTTGGTGTCGGTTTCTTCCCAGCAAGAAACAACTACTGTCTTTTAGCTCTTTAGTTGTTGGTGATTTACGCTGCACAAGTTTCTTTAACATTTAATAGCAAATTATCAATAGGATTTAAATCTGGGTTGTTCGCAAGCCACGGTATTGTTTGGATATTGCTTTCAGACAGGAATTGAGCAACATTCCTGGTCCGATGTCAACAGGGCCCATTGAGTTTCCTCCACGGTCGCCAGATATAACAGCTATGGACTTTTTCTTGTGGGGTACTTTTTCTATCGACTTTTTCATTCAAGGTAAGCCGCGCACGCTGGAGAACCTTCGGCAGGAGATTATAGCGGCATGTTAAGCGATCCCCATTGAAACAATGGCCAACATTTTAAACATCTAAAATAACCATGTTCTTAACTGAAGACAGTACTACATGTGTGATCAGTACCTAAATGTAAAACTAACACTTAATAAAAAGTTTTCGTTCCTTAAAGTGGGTATACATATTTTGGCGAACTCTCTATATAAAGATAAATATTTGTTTGTTTCTTATACAATTCTACAGTTTTATTCCGATCTTGATGAAATTTTGCACACTTGACCTTCAAAGTAAGAGGAAGGTACACGAGATTTCGAAAATATAGAAATTACACTGGTCAACACACATTTTGCTACCAATCATTTAAAAGTCATTTTATGGTAAATTTGTTGCACTGATTCCGAATATGAGATCAGTTTTTTCAAATTGGCTCTAGTTTTTGAGATTTAATATAGTTCATTTTCTACGTTTCAACGTGTATATTTATCCAGTAGAACTGCAACTTTGACAAACGTAGGTTTTCTGGACTAATTTGAGTGTGCTGATTCCATATCTGAACTCCAAATTTTTCTATCACGTCAGGATGTTAAGTTTCAGTGGTGAAAAACAGGCTCATGATGTCAAATTTAAACAATGGCTACCATTAAAATTTAAACTATTTTGATAACTCGAGATCTTGACGTGATAGGGAAATTTGGAATTCAGATTTGGAATCAGCACGCTCAAATTAGTCTAGAACACCTATCTTCCCCGGTACCAAAAATGTTGTTGACCAGAGCTATTGGAAGTCATTTTATTATGTACACAATTGTTTTTGCAGATTACAAAAAAACTAGAGCCAATTTTGCATTTTCACAGTCATATTCGTGTTCAGCACGTTGAACTCATTAAGAAATGGTTATTTTCATATTGGAAGCAAAAAAGTTTTGAAAATTTGTTGCCCAGTGTTATTGATAATTTAATGAGCAACAATGCAAGGCGTAGTTTGTGCAAGCAATCGGCTGGTCGTGTTTGTATCAACAATCGGCTTTTGTGTTTTTATGATTTTTTGTGTCTGTTTTGCTTCTAGCTTTCTAATTGGCTAAAATTCAACAATAATTAAATACAGATGACGATAAATACTGAATCAGCGTGACGGTGACACTACTGATATTGCTAACTTTTCAAATTAATATGTCATTGTTTAAATGCGTAATACGAACTAATGGACATACTGTTACTCCGTCATCGTTAGGCAAGAATGACTCTTCAGTCTTATGTTTGCCGTTTGCACGTCTTTACTGGAATTTGTAACAGTACTTAGAATAATTGTCGTTCGGGCTTATTTTTAGAATTGATAGTTATTAGAACTTAAGATTTTTTAAAAATGAGCAGTAGCTGGAGATAATGGAGAATTAGCAGATTATTGAGAAACAGTGGAAAGGCGATAGAGGAAGCAGTCCCTTCGCTCGGCGCTGTATCGGTCTTCCCACCCAGTGGTCATCGAAGTTCCAAACGTGTCATCAGGAGAAACGACGACTGCTGGACCACACAAAGTGATGGATACCCAAGTTTTGTTTCAAAATATCGAGAGCAAAGTACAAATTGCAACGACAGATTACCAAGTAGTGAATAACCCCACTCAGAACACAGAGACGATCATGTAATCCATTGGCACCCAAGAAGAGAAAAAGCAAGCCAGATGGAAAAAATTGAGGCCGCCAATTGAACACTTGATGAAGAGGAGTAGGCCAAGCAACCAAAGACAAGACTTCAGCTTGAGATGGTTTGAAGACGGATTTTGCTGTGATTCAGCAGAAGAAAGCATTGGTTATTTTCTAATCGTTTCCTAGGATATTGCAAAACAAAATCTCTTCCAGGACTGAAGAAACGTTAGATCAAAGTATTATTTCAATTTCATTCTATTTTTCTCTTATTTTCGAAACCATATACATTATTCTACTCATTTTTTCTCCGGTACTACGTAAAACTTCACTCAGCAGTACACAACATTCCAACATGAGACGGATAGAACTGCTAGAGAGCCATAGTTGAAGAGGGCCATGCATTTGGAGCGCTTTAAAAGAATTCATTTTGTTTTCTAATATGAAGTTTACTGTAATAATTTTAAGCTTTTTCATGTGTTCTTTTTTACCGTTACATTCAGAGTTCATCAAACTAGAGTCCGAGCAACGCCGAGGATATCAGCTAGCTAATTAAAAACAATAAAAAAACATTCATTAAAAATTTCAATACTATATGACTTAAAAGTCTTAACCATGGTATAAGCAAGTCCAAGTTTAGCTTTGCCCGTGTGATAGCGACAAACCTGAAGTCGTAGTCCTTTTCGGCCCGCATTTCTTAAACAACGAAAATCAATACGAACAAGAAGATCGGGCGCATCAATGTAACCTCGTAGATCCATCAGAACTATGGAACGGTTAAAATCAAACGGTTTAGCTGTTTCTTTATTCGATGCACGTGTTCTTTATTCCGTTAGAGGGTCTAATTTGACTTACTGAAGAAATAAATACTGTCGCTTAAATGACTGGAAAACTCTTTCTTATCATTGTGATTTTGGAAATGATTGTTATAATTGTCGTTATTACTGTTGTTTAATTAAAATAATTATAGACTTTTTCTTCACGTTAATTAATAAATTATTCTGTACTGTGTTTCTTGGAAAATGTTACATTCTTCGTTACATCTTGAAAATTTTTCCTCCTCATTTAGTCGGTTTTTGTTCGCTTGTATTTCGCCTTCGGAAATTAAATGTAGGACGCTTGTTAATATTCGTCTTCGTATTGGTTAGGAGCGCCTTTTATTTTAATAAGGGACGCTGCTCGTCGGAACCGGTCTTTCATCCTTAATGCTACTTTTGCCTTTTCTGTTTCGTTCATCTGTTCTAGGATATGAGACGACAAAAGTAACGCCAAGAGTTCCAGAATCATTTGGATATTTTCCAAAAACTATAACCGTCATAAACAGGGAGAAACTCTCGAGGAGGAAAAGGAAGTAGGAGGGAAAGGGGGGAAATCACAAAATGAAAGATAAGACAAAAAAAGGAAGGGAAAAAAGAAAGAATATGGAATAAAAAATATAAAAGAAGGAGCTTTGAAAGAGAGAGAGAGAGAGAGAGAGAGAGAGAGAGAGAGATAGAGATAGAGAGAGAGAGGTGGAGTCTGAGTTTCGGTCGACCCTTTCTATTTAATTCACTTGAATTTAATTATAACGGAGCAAATCATTTGATCAGAATTAGTGGGCACTCTCGAGGCTTTCCTTTTTTTCCCCCTCTCTTGTCTCTCAAAGCAGCTGATTCATTTGCACCAATTTCAAACCTTATTAAGAGTGATATGAATAGCAAGAAAAATTTACCAGCTCCTTTCGGCCCTGAATAAAATCCTAATTTTTCAGGACAACACAAAAATCGTAAGGACTTTTTTCCAACTTGAATCTACGTGATATTATTTTAAAAACGCAACTAATATTTCATTTAGCAAAATTTATTACAGAACCAAGTTTAATGCAGTCTTTAGAAACTGTAGCAATAAACGCCCACAATTTTCTTGGACAAAATATCGAGAAAATACTTAGAAGATTAAATAAAATTATACCCATAAAGGCTTCAAAAGGTCTTTAATTATAAATAGTAATAAGTAGAGTTCCAAGCAACCTATGATTTTTAAAAACAATTTAAAGGAATCACAAATTTGGATATACAATACTAATAGAACCTGTGCGAAAAGTTTTTCGCACAGAAAAGTCATGATATTAGTGACTGATATTATTTTCCATCAGATCCTCTATTGCCATTTTTCCTTTTACCATTTAGCGATCTATCCTAATAATAATAATTACAATGTCCCGTAACCATCAAAGAGGAGAAATAAGATAGAGAGCGCATTTGTCTGTGCATTGAGTGATTTCGGATGGCGACATCGAGGCGAAATAACCAACTGTGATTTGGGGACGGACGAGAGCGAAGCGGCTCTATTTACAATGCAAAGAAGCTGTTATTGTGAGCAGTGGCAAAGGAGATAGTGTGTGGCTTAGCGCATTCTATCTTATTCCACCTCTGTGGTAACCATTAGAATTTTGCGTGAAATTTCTTTGAGCACCAAGAGATAGCATTGATATGATAGCATTTTTTGGCACTATTTTGAGTGCCGCTCGAATTTACTGCATCGAAATACATTAAATACTGATTTTTTTCACGGGAGAAATACTGGTTTAATTCATAATGGTCAATTCCAAATCCCTCAAGATTACGAATCCATCGGGGTCCGAGCGACAATCCATCTTTCAGTGTCCCCATCTTCGATTAAAGCAATCAGTGTTTTTTTTTCAACAAACGAAAAACACTGATTGTTAAAATCCAAGATTTTTGAGGATTGTTGAAGGGGGTCTATGATGATTGGTCTAACGCCGATTGGTCTAACGCCGATTGGTCTACCGCCGATTCGTCCAAATCCCGATTCGTCCAAATACCGATTGGTCCAATTCCCGATTGGTC